>CM060836.1:62587500-62967500 GCA_030762175.1 Metallyticus violacea
GTAACGGGCGATTTCGTTTTTTATTTCAATTAATATTTTTCTATAATTATTTTTTTCCTTTCATTGTTATATTTATAATTTATAATTTTCGTTTTAAATGTATTTTTTTAAATCATATCGGCAGATATGGCCTGAGAGAGCAAAGTAGTTCAGATGGTAAGAACATCGGCACGGTAAGCTTAAGATTCGTGAATGGAATCCCGATCATGATCTCGAATTTCTCCTACCAAACTTTCATTCACAAGGGTAAAAGAGAGTTCAAAAGTTGTAGATGATCTGTCATGTGAATGCGGAATAAGGAAAAGAATTTTGTATAAGACAGCACTGAACATTAGTACAGGACCAGTGAATATATTAACATTTCAAATAATAAAATACGCACTATAACAAAAAATGATGAACTAAAATGCCCTGGTAAACAATAAATAGTAAACTGGATTACAATAAAACAAAATCAAAACAGTACATAGGCAGGCAAAATACCTATAACAACATATAATGCTCAACTGTATATATGAATATAACAAGACAATTTAAGCCATTATCAACTGAAAGGCCTAAGGCCTATTTCGGATTGTGATGAGCTATATGAGGCGTTCGAATGTTTAGTTACATTTAGTACATACAGATGGCAGAGTGATAAGTGGTCAAACAATCGCCTGAAGTGCAAGTATAAGCACAAAATAAGCCGTTCCTATATATGCAATATAATTAAAACATCACGCAGAAACCAAATCTGGCCAAATACACACACGACAATCTTAAACAAGCTTAAAACTTAAACTGCCATGCCATTCAGTACCAAGATCACGAAAAATCCTGGCACACAATAATTACATAAAAGTATTCCTATATACAACTAATGAAATAATAACTACGTCACTACAAAGGACATACAATAAATGTTTAAAGGTAATAAGGAAAGAAATGTTTTCGCTATAAGGAAAGTAAACAATAATTACTCTTATAAAACAAGATTTTGCGCAATTAAACACATTTTTATTTCGTGTTATCTTCATTATATATGGCTTAATATCAATAAATGTGTTGCGTTTTAGCATTCTCTCGTCTACAGTTATGCAACTATTAAACAAAACATCTGAAATAGTTAACACTTAGAAAACTCATATTTGCCTTGTAGACCCAAAATCGTGTGTTCAATCCCAGCCAAGGTCGATGGATATTTTCGGGCTAAAAATCACAAGTAATGCTTTCTTCGGAAGGGAAGAGAAACCATGGGTCCCGTGTCGTAGATTTACGGCGCGAAAAAGAACCTCAGGCCTGAAAGAAGAGACCTCTGAGAAAAATTTATCGGCCGCTTCACGCCCTGAGTTGAATGGGATGCTGATGATGAGATGTTAAAGCACGTGTTTAAATAAACCAAATAACACATAGACAAATATTGTTTGTACTAAACATCTTTTTACTTACTTGCCTAAGACAGAAAGCTAACTTACTTCTCTAAGTAATAGCAACGAACACTATTGCGGTAAAGTTACTTCCAGTAAGTAGCTTTATAATAGCATACCTGCTAGAATAGGAGTTGGATAAAGTTGTTACTTCCCATCAAAAGCGCTGCATAATGCGTACATAGCCGTGAGTCGAAAAGAAGTTTACGACTAATGAGAACGGAATGCCTAGTTTAGCACCGACTACGCGGGTTTCGAAAACATGCGTACGGTTTACAAAGCAGGTTCTCAAATGCTTTTGTCAGGAATGTAATTTAAAACAGACAAGGCACAACGTCCATGTAGTTCAATGGAAAAGCAGTTACTCTAAACCTCAACAAAAACAATTCAGGAAAGTTATCTTCATTAAGTTCTCTGCATCTGAAGAGAACATTATATCGCAATGAAGAAAGTGAAGAATACCAAACGGGGTGCAGATAAATAAATTGATTCATTTTTCTTTGGAATAAAGTGCAAGATAAAATGCTGCCTGAGAGACGGAGTGAGTACTGAGGTAAAAATGATGTTTTTTTTTTTTAAAAAAAAACGTATCCTATAGTGCATACGAAAATGCTGACGAAAGCTATAAATCAGCAAATCTACCTCATGATAGCTCGTGCTAACTGCAGGTTTCCGCTGTCAGATAAATCAGAGATAGGGCAATGTTTAGTTCCAGTAAAAGCAAAACTGGTAATTACAGGTAAAACCTTGAACACTATCCAGTTGCTATAAAATCAACACGTACTTCATTCAGCGACATCTTAAATACTATTTAAAATTCATGATAGCATTGTTGTTGATATTAGAGTAGCAAATTTTCATTTATGCTGTTATATAATAAAGAGAATAATAATATATTATTGATGCTGTAGCAATGACTACAATAGACGAGGAGTAATATTCATTTTCCTGAGACCTATAAAGATTTAAAAACACAAACAAGCATTGAGAAGAATATATGAACAAACCTTAAACCTGAACCTAAATCCAGGATATTTAAAAATGTTATTTAATCATTTCTGCAGAGTCGATGTGCATGTTTTATTTATTATTGTTACTACTATAAAATCTGGTTTGTTAACACTTTAAAATCGACTGAATGATACGAGGGCATTTATCGAATGATATTTTAGATCTTATTTCTTGTTTTCGTCTTCTTAAAAATCGTCATTATCTCAACCAGCATCTGAGTAACTTGAAGACCATGGTTCTAAAACAGACTATAAAAGGTACCTGTTTAAAGGTATCTTACACACCAGCATGTAATCTGGTCGAAACATTTATTGTTCTGTGAATAAGACTAGGAATACCAAATGATTATGATGACGAAGTTATTATTTACAGAAACGCCTAGCTATTTTAATAGCTGCTATTCACAGTCTCAAAAAGTTTAATATTTAAAACCAGTGTGTAGTATTTAAAATGACAATGAGAACAGAAACATTTGAATTTAATCCAATAAGCCGTTTAGGTACTAACAAGACATAAAACAATAAATTGAAGAGTCCTCTCGTTATTGTTGAGATCCATCCATAAAACTCTCTATGC
Source organism: Metallyticus violacea (assembly GCA_030762175.1). NCBI lineage: Eukaryota > Metazoa > Arthropoda > Insecta > Mantodea > Metallyticidae > Metallyticus > Metallyticus violacea. Next base: position 62,590,497 of record CM060836.1, read on the forward strand.
TATGCTAAATCCCATGCGCGGGGATTACAAAATAAAAGCGAAACAAAAACAAAATCGTGTCATATTATACGTAACAACAAGCAAAAAGAGACTACGAAGTTAAAAATTCGCATAAAATCAGGGCGGAGGGATTTAAAACCGTGGGCAAAACCCGTAGTGGCATGAAGCACTCAAACTGTTGTTAAATAAATAATAAAAATATGGATTCCTGGCGCGTGGCAGCTTTCACATACATTTCAATAACTCTGTTTACTGCTCGACGTACCCCCGCCCGTCCTAACCCGCACCGACCGCTCAGTTTTTAATTAGAGAGATACTATCCGGCAAACCATACAACGACACGGCTTCCTTTTAATGCCCCGAAAATAACTAACAGAGGTTACCACGAAATTAATATATAAACACAAGTACTCCAGAGATATTCCAGCTATCCATCAATATTCATACAGTTCTTTTACGCTTGATGCGGAACCAAAACGTCACTACAGCATCGCAGAGATGCGATCTGTTATCATAACAGATCTCAAATAACTTCCTCCTCCTGCCGTACAGTAGTTATCAACTCCAACGATAAGATTCTCTTTTAATTTTCATACGCGGTGAGCAGGTATGCATACAAGGGTAAATCAAAAAGTAAGTTCTCCTTTTTTTTTTTGTAGTTTCAGTTGGACGGGCAAATATAGGTATAAGTAAAGAACACTGCATTTAACATAAAGTAAAACGACTTTGTTCATATATATATATACGATAGAAACAGGTTTTAAATCTTTTCAATATTTAATTTTCCACGGAGTCGAAATCACCCACTCCGCAGATATTTTTGTACTCTTATTTTCGATACAGATAAAAATAAATGTTGGGTACAGAACAATTACAAACGCCAGATGTTTAAGAGAATGTCTGTAATGGTACGTCCTTAAAATTCTTGGAGATGTAATAATGGCGCGCACTTCTACCTTGACCACTCATTCGTTGTGCTCATTTTAAACTGTTGTTGTGTCTATGCTCCGTTGCCACTATATGCTACTAGCAGCAAGGGCACACACTAGCGATTACACGCAAGCTGCCTGCAGTTAGGGAAACTTACTTTTTGACTTGCCCTCTTATGTGATGCACAACTGAATTTTTTTGGGGGGGTAAACGTATAGATATTGAAACACCAGCTGGAAAGAAGAAGATAAGTAGAAAATCAAGCAAACATTTTAAATTATGAATCATGTAATTCGGGATATTAACATACGATTAGCAGATAGTAAAAGAAAGCAAAGATGAGAATTAATATATACAAGAATTGGAGCTTTATAGCTCTGATAAAATAATGCCTCATTCTTTTCCCAGAAGAAGAGGGAAGAAAATGCAAAAAGATTAACCATAGAAACTAGAGTAGACGGGATTAAAAGAAAATAAATAAGCAGAGAAATGACTTAAGAAAGTGCAAGAACAATAGATAATTGAAATAAATAGCAGCATATAACCGCTAACATAACCGCTAATTCCTTTTAATTCGTTATAGGTTTTCTATAGATTTTCTAAGAGCAGCACAGCAAATAACTGAACATGGATATACCTGGCTTTAATCGCTGCCTTGCAGTCTCTAAGTATTTAGTTTAGAAGGTATTCTGATCTTACTTGTGGATATCCTCCTAGAGTTGTCTTAAAGTTTTTTAAATTAACTTCCCACAGTACATAACACAGCTAAATAGAGCTTTCGGATTTTGGGACAGTCAAATGAAACCTTTCAGTATTTTCTTCAGATGCCATGCAACCCATACAGATGCAGATCAATGTTTATAATTATCCAGTAGAAAAATGATACATTTTGTCAATCCAAATAGTAATGCATAACACAGAAGTTTATAACATTAATTTACTTCATTTTTCAAAATATCCTCTATTTTATTCCAAGAAAAACATACTCAAGTCTTAACAGATTCATAATCATGTTTAACAGTTGGCACTACAAATTGATAAAAAGCTTTCTCTCCTTTTACATTGGCAAACATACGACGTACATTCTTCTCCTGGTATCTAAGCGTTCATGTTTGGATTCAGCTGTGAAAAACGTTTAAACCAATCAGCAGATGGTCATTGTTGATGTCTCCTTTGTTCTGTCGCAATATGCATAGTTTTTACGTTCATTTTCACTACTTTTGCTCGTATTTATGATGCAGATTTAAATCGATTCATTTTAAATTCAAGTGGATTTGTTAAAACTTTTTGTATTAGTGGTGGCAAATCTGGGTTACCACCATTATTTGTGTGGCGGGCAACTTTATGTTACAATTCCTCAAGTGGTAGCCATATTCATTGATGTTGTCTAGCCCATTATATTAATAGGTTTTAAGAATGGTTTTCTTATTGCATGAAAGATGTTTAAACCAATAAGCAGCTGGCCTATGTTGATGTTTTCTAGCCCATTATATTAACAACAATTTCTTCAGCAATTTGACGAAATGACAAATCTGCTTTCCTCGATGCTATAATCGCAACACATTTTCCAATCATGGAGCCATAGCAGTCATATAATCACTAAGTATAGCCAACAAATTGAACTGCAAACAGCAGGTTTATCTAGCAATATTACCTTAATGCGCACTGTGAGATTGATGGTAGTACACGGAACAGCAATGAAAAATAAACTTCCGTTTTTTACTCTCTCATTCTAAGAAAAGCAATTTTTATTAAAAAAAAACAACAATGTATGTAATGAATTAAAAAGGAATATTTAATAATTAAACATTGCAACTGCACAAAAATAACTTTTAATTTACTCAAATGTCAACTTCATCTAAATGAGCAGATGTATTGGTTAATGAATGGTATAAATATGATACATTTTTATTTAACAGAAATATGTGCGGGAAAGGTACAAATAAATACAAAGTAAATAAAAGCAATAAACAAAGAAAATTGTACAGAGATTAGGAAGTTATCTGCAATCATCTGAGAGAAACGCATTAAAGGATAAGATATGAAAGACATTAAAAAGAAATGAAGAGCGTGCATAAAGAAAAAAGAAGTAGGGAACAACCAAACTGTGCAATATAAGCAAAATGGAAATAAATGTAAAAGCTGGAAAAAATGGCAGAACGATGGAAGAAGAGTAATAAACAGTAAAAATTATGCAAATTTACAAGATCTGTAGAGAAAGAAACATTAGTAGATGTTATAACGGGAAAGAAAGACGAGCGTTTGCAAGAAAATAACGAATGTAAGAGGAAAAGAAAGTTGTACAAAAATGGAAAAACTGGCTGCGTGGATATGCATTTCGGTAGCATGAACGCAACATCGCTGATATGGGTGTACGTTAAAATGTTTTTCTTATGTTTACTTTGGTGATAAAAAACATCCTTATAGAACGACCGCCTAGAAGGGCTTGTCTGCATGCGCTAGGGTGTGCCCATCAAGTCTCGTTCTGGAAAGAAGAGCTTAACTTTGATTGCTCTGCGCTCTTTGTGACTCAAAAGACCTTAGTACTTCGACTTTGCAGCTCCCCACATTTTTTATTGATTTTCTTTACTAATAAAAAGTAACTTTATAAACTTATTGTGTTCAACCATCAAAATTTGAACTACCAAGCAAATCTTATGTTTATCAAAAAGTGTTTTTCGTTCTAGTTTAAAGCATTGGATATGGCGGCGAAGTAGCTTTCAGTTGGGGGCTACAGGTTCATTCATGTAACCGACAATCTTCCTCGTCAGATCTAGAGCTAATGGTGAAGACAAGCCCTGATGCGGAACCTTGAACCTGAGAGGGTGGGGTCTTTCCCTTGTTGAATTATTTTATTTACGTACGTGCTTTAACGTCTTAGGTCATCAGCGTCCCATTCAGGGTGTGAAACAGCAGCTAAATTCTGCTCAGAGGCCTCTTCTTTAGGCTTGAGGTTCTTTTCCATGTCTAATTCTACGACATGGGACCCATGGCTTTATTTCCCTTCCGAAGGAAATCATACTTAGAAATTTTAATTGTATTTAGGATTGAACCCGCGATCTTGGGTTAAGAGGCAAGTGTGGTTACCACTACACTACCAGGACCGGCCGCCTCTGCTTTGGACTCTTCCAATCACGGACAGGCGATACCAGTATTTTCAAATGTTTGGCAATACGGCAAGTGGCAAAACAGAACAGCAGTTGTCAAATATATGACTTGCTGAGCATAAACTTTGCCGCTGAATTTTAAAATGGGACTTTTTGTTTTGTTTTCGTTTTATTGTATTTTTTAAATATTTGTGGTGGCTTAATTCCTCCTATATTTCTATCGATTCACTCATCTTTTATTATTTATTAAACAGCAAACTTTACTAGTTAAATATATTTTATTTGCGAAATGATCAATGCTTTAAACGAAAAAAAAATTAATTGCATTATCTCTGATTTTTAATTCAGCGTTTAAATATGCGCCAAGCTAACACTATGTCACTTGTAATAAAAAATAGAAAATGGTACACTAAAATACATATCTCGGAGAGCAAATTAAAATTTTCATAACAAATTTTATTTGATTTATTAATGTGTTCATTTATTTATCCTTGGATACAGTTCAGTAGTAATTCAGATCGCCTAAAAGAGAGCTATGCAGTTACCCAAAATACAAAATATTACAATGCTTATGTTATAATGAAACATTTCGTCCTTTTTTAGTTTTATATATCACTAATCTAATAGATAATTATAAATATTGGACTAATTACAAGTAAGAACTATGTCCATTAATGCCACTAACAAGTATATTATTAAAAGATATGATAACCGCGTTTTGGCTCGCGAACAAGTATATACGCACACGTACTATGAGGTTTGGCCCATTTAACTATTCTACCTCTTTAAAAAAGAAGTTAGTAGCCGAATTTTTTGTTGTTTTTTTTATTGATTTGTTTATGGACGCTGTTTAACATCTCAGGTCATCAGCGTCCCATTCAACTCAGGGCCTGAAACGGCCGACAAATTTTGCTCACAGGCCTCTTCTTTCAGGCTTCAGGTTCTTTATCGTGCCGTAAATGTACGACACGGGACCCACGGCTTTACTTCCCTTCCGAAGAAAGCCATACCTAGGATTTTTATGCCCGAAAAGAAAGTTTTATTATGTACAACTGCTGTCTGATGGGAACGTGGCAAAGGGTCAACAAGAGATAAATTAAACGTCATGTCAAAATTTTAGAACGCTTTTCAACGCTTACAGGACATGTACACAACGTTCTGCAGTTGTAAATGCGTGATCTTGTACATTTTAGCTGAACCGAGAGTATGGAAGGAGTCAAATACATTTTGCTCGTCCGCGAAGGAGGGCTGATTGATCTGCGTGTCTGATACCATATTTATTTATTTATTTGCGCTTTTAGTCACGCCCATGAATCACAAAAAATATACTTTTACAACAACTTATATGAAATTAATTGTAATCCAAAACAGAATCGTAAGATACATGGTTGTGATCAGAGCGCGGAACTTCCGGAATTTATTTTGGTTAAAATATGCAAGCAAAAAGACACTTAAAATTGACAGTAATATAATTTAAATATGCATTTATTAAAAGTGAAAAACAGAGACCAATATCACTAATTACACTGGGCAACAAAAAAATAATTTTTGAATGTTTCGAGCACTTCATGAGGCAATTCCTACTAATTTTGGGTTGAGAAAGACAAATATGACAATGAAAAAATTTTATTAGCTCTAGTTTCTATGATATACACAAGGTGGAAGTATTACATATTAACGGATTGAGAGAAAAGAATACATTTTAATTACATACATGCTAACAACAATGAAAGTGCATTTGATTTTTATAACTGGTAATTACATGCTAAGAGTTCTAAATTGCTGAAAAAATACTTCGCAGATAGTTGTGTTTGAAGAGAATCATGTGGTGGTCTATTGACTTCGTCGTCTTTTAGCTTGCCTCTTGTGATGGAGTTCCGCAGAATCCCTATACAAAGACCAACAGTAATCCGCAAGCATTACTTCATTCCAACGGCCCTGATATCTTTGTTCCATAACAGAAATGTCCTGATGGAATCTCTCCCCATGTTCATCACTAACAGCTCCACAACTAGGAGGGAAAAAGTCTAGGTGGGAGTGGAGAAAATGGATCTTAAGGGACATCTTGCATCCAAGGTTACGGTATTTTTGCAGGACCACCCTTGAAGGCTTCCCAAGCTTCCTTTTCTTTCCCCTCCAAAAATTGGTCAAATGATCCTTTACAAGTTCTCTTATTTGCGGTCCGATAAAAATGCCTTCCTTAACTTTTGCATCACTTAATTTCGAAAATTTCTCTCTGATGTACTTAAAGGCCCATCGTTCTCGGTTCATAGCTTTGACAAATCTTTTCATCAAACCCAGCTTGATATCAGGGGTGGAAGAAGAACGTCTTTTGGGTCCACAAGAGACTTGGCAGTCTTTACAAGAGGCGTCAGATCGTTTCTGTGAGGAAAATGTTATTTCACCACAAATATAACAAAAGTTATTCACCATATTTACACATTTTCGTGGCATTTTTACAAATTTTACACTAAAAAGCACTCGCGAACCAGAAATTTTGCATTAATTTGAGTAGAAACTACATGTAATTCACAGTCACAGCAACAGTATCTATGTTTATGACTTACAAACAGCTGAAGAGCATTTGTGTTTTGTTATTTGACAGGTGTGCCAACTCCCAAAAAATTCCCCCAAATTTAAAATCTTCACTCTAAAAAATGAAATGTCACTTTATCTTCAAAACAAGAGCTAATCTATCATTTTTATGGTGATTTTTGAATTCAGCAGATGGAAATACATGTAAATTCACTATTTTTAAGCCCGAAACATTTTCATTGTTGCCCAGTGTTATTAATGAAAATTGGCATTTAAGATACTTCGTAATTTCTTTATCACCCAATTAAAGTAATTAAAGTTTATTTTTCTTGGTTACTCCCAACAAAAATGTGTTTTTTCATCAGCTGCTTAGTAGGGAGAACATTTTCCACGAAAAAGAACGTTCCTCTTCCACTGAAGTGCTTGCAGTATATTTAAAGAAAATTATTTAAGAAGGGCTCATACCAATTACAATAAAATATTCACCTTTAGAAATGTTGATCAGGCGCAAGTAAAGTGGTTTTGAAAAGTCCTAGCGAATTAGTAAAACATGCGCAGTGGTTTCTGATCGAGTTCATTTTATATCTATGTTGCTGTAGGAGAATCAGGTTAATACCTCCCTTGTTTTGCATACTGAACACATAATGGGGACGGTTTGTTTCACAGCTGTACCCTCCTCATCTTTCTCTCTTGAATTTGTTTGTTACATTTATGCAACTGAGAAGTTACCCCACCATCAATTTCACAGAATTCTCTCGCGCAGATCCATATAAGGTCATTCGCCCGTAATATTCAAAACTACAGTACTTCCCTCATTCTCTGTATTTCCTGGTATTTGAATGCACCAGATAACCTTGCGTTCCTTTCACTAATAAAGCTTCTGCTATAGCTTGAGTGAATGGGTTGAGCAGAAAGTGTCTGACTGCTTGAAAAGAAATAAATATATAACAAGATTCCCAATAGATACTTTAACTTTTAGAACTTTAGAACTTTTTTCGCTTCGATATATTGAAATTCGTTATGTGTTTTTTAAAGTGCGTAAATAATCGCAGATAAAAACCATAATGATCCAAAACAGGCAAACAAACAAATTAAAGCTTGAAACGAGCAACAGAAGTCAAAGTATAGGGGGCACCGAGGTGAGAAAGGCAGTTTGCCTAACTTCCGGGCTCTGGTTATGATATAAAAAATTAAAGGATAATAAAGATGCATTATAAAACTACGTTCTGTAAATACCTCGCTGGTGTAGTCGCATTCATTTTCTTAAAAGACAATGCAGGCATCTTGAAGACCATCAGCCTGCGTTAAATGGCTTCATTTTAACGCCGTTAGTGCAGATTGCACGTAGTGCTTGAAAGCTGGCGCTCTTTGGCTGGGGAGGTTGATCATTACGATGCTAATGAATTGCCCCACGCCCCTTCACACACATTTCCCTATCGTTGTCCTTGGCATTAAGAGCCAAATCTTCTGCTCCTTTACAAACACACGATCGTACACTTGGACGTGTGCGTAACGGCGTATCGTTAACCCCAGATTAATCTCAAACCGTTACACTCTTTCGAAACGCGAAAATTTCCCCTCGAGTGATGCGAAAACATACACTCTGCAACTTTCATGAATATTCATTAGCTTGAACAAAAGAAGCCCCTACCATGTCTACGGAATACAAACTAAGTGATAAGAGCTCAGTAGCCAAATTATCAAAAAGCGAAATTCTGTTTCTTGGCGTAGATCAGCATCGTTCCATCCAAAAAAAAGTGGCAATTAAGGCTTATGATTCCTCTAACAATTTGATCATGGAATATCAGATGTTTGAAAAGAGCAATATTCATGACTTGTTCCTTACTCTTCCTATTTTCTTATTCTATTCGCCAGCCTCTTTTATCCACCTCATCTATTTTCTGTGTCCTCCCTCCACCTAACCTATCTATGTACTTCTACTGTTTCATTAGCATTTTGATATTCTTCGTCGTCTGCATCCCTCTCCTCTTCTTCCATTATAAAGTTTCTTCTCCTAACCTTTTGTCTGTTCTTATGCTAATAACATCATTTATTCACTATGTTCTATGTCTAAATTTAGCTATATTGCGTACTCATTCCGTTACGCAATCAGAAATTAATTTTGCCTACGGGAACTTACTGTGTAACGGCCCCACCAGCTTCCGAGAGAAATCATACCGCTTGGTCGGAAATCATAGCGCACGCTTTTGTTTCTTTCTATATTTATTTAGTAGAATACAGAAATAAAAGTTGTACTCACTATCATACTAGATGCTCCAAGTGCCTGCCATGCACTGAGAGAAATGCCTGAATCCTTCTGAAAATATTTAAGACACTCGCTCAATTATGCCTCTCGGATACTTTATATGGATGAAGATGCAGCAGCTGAGTGGCTTTATACGCACTGCCGGTGAGCATACCAACATGCTGGGCTAAACACATTAAAGATTTTCGAAGAAAAGTTTCTAATCTATTGTGTATTTCATGAAGTATCTCCCATATTAAAATTTATTTCTTTTCAATTTGAAAATTGCACTCCCAGATGGAGATATTATTCCTGAAAATGTACAATAAATTCTCATATACAGTACGATTTCTTTTGCCCATTAGAATCACAAACAAACAATCTTTGTTCTAGTATTTTTCTCAGTAGAAAGACTAGCACGCACTTCCTACAGAAATAGTTGGGATGCTAAATATGGTTGAGGTTGATCAATGATTGCGTCATCATAATTTTAATTCCATCTTACATCCATTGAATGTTTCCTCTAGTGTATTCAAACTCCGATTGCGCACCGGAATGAGGACATGGTGTTTACTTTGTCCATTCGCGCGGTGTTTGAAGTCTCAAATACTAAGAGGTGGCACAACTGCACTTCCTAAAATGTGTATACAACCTTACCTTATAGGAGATACTGAAGTTGTTTCCCTCCCTCAGATAAATAGACATATATTGGGAAAACACATTCTGATTGACATGATTAAGTACGACTACCGTTATGTTTCCGATTTAATTGCTGACACTATCCTTTATATTTCGAAACCCTACCTATACTAATTTCACAAGAGATTTTCTTGGGGAACATTTAATATTTGTCTGTTAAAACCATGCGTTTTTGCTCCGGTTTCTTGTCTTGTATTAAAATAATAGATTCATTTAAAACAATATCTAGATCGTGGAAATTGTTCAGGAACAATCTGAATACACATGTACAGCTGCTTTTTATTTAAAAAAAACCTTTATACACAAAAATGTGTTACTCTATATCAAACTGTTTAACTTTTGCATCTTATTCATAAATGAGATACGCAAATAGCAATTAATTTATTAAAATATATCACTGTGTGTTTCAGAGTTAGTGGAGTAATGTCTGTAAATTTAATTAGATACGTGTTAATGCTTAGAAAATAGGCACTAATTTACAATGTAGATAAATACTTATTTCCTATACCTACAAGTGTTAAAAGGGGCATTTTCTTTGTAAGGAGTAGGAGCCATTAACAAAAAAAATTATAACACGTGGATCATATATTAATACAGCTCTTAATATTTACAGATAAATTTAAATTGAAAAGTGCCTTGTTTTAAAGAAATAGTTTGCGTTCTCACACGAAGAAGCATGGAAGGAACGTTATCTACGTTTCTGGATAATGTTACCAATAGTGCAGCGTGGGAATAAGTGCTTTATATTGATGTAAAATTGCACTTAAAAGTTTGTTTTCGTTATATTATTTTATTTATATATTATACTGAAATTCGGTTAAAAATATAATTTTACATATCCGAAAGATACTTGAGCAAGTACAATGATGGGATCTTCCAGCCTGACATGGTTCCAGGGTTGCCAACAACCTATGCAAATAAATCATAGAAATCAGTTTAATAGTTATTATGAATTATCACTAATTGCACCATAACCTGATTGCGAAAAAGTATTAAACAAGAGTGTTATTAAACAGAAGCGTTGAGTGACTTATGTTAAAAGTAGTTCTTTTAGAATGAGATGTCTAAAATAGTTATTTGAATCGACGGTTAATTTGGTCTCCTCCATCAAGAGTAACAAGACATTGTTTTATCTTAAGATGATTTATGTGCCTATTACTGTATTGCTAAGCTTAAATTATACATCTCAACTTCGCTTACTTTAAAAAGAGTTATTTGACAATAAAAATTAAACTTAAAACGCAAACATAATACAATAAAAGTTCCTAAAAATCAAGTTTATAATAGTAAATTTAGATATGTTATTCTCCATTATGTAATAGTTATAAGCTATGGTAGTTATAGAACTTTAAAAACTGACAGATGAACTCGGTTAAATTAAATTTAAGTTTTTCAGAAATGCGGTTTAAAAACCATCTAAGTAAACTTCATATTTATAGTAAGGCAGAACAAACAAGAAAATGTAAACTAACCTTAGTACATTAAAAAAATCGTCAATGTTTATATCAGCAATATATAATTCATACACTAAAATATAATAAATAGACGATATGTTAAATTGTATAATCTGAAGTATGGAGGTAACATTCTGCAATTTAAAACTACAAAAGCACCGTTTGAATCAAAAAACCTGCTGAGTACCGTGAAATTGATAGAAATTACCAGCATCACACAAGGTGGCCCTCTCTGGTGGAGACTGCCTTTACTGTGGACTTATGGGCAGACGTACGGGTGGATCAAGTGAGGTTAGCAAAGGGCTCAAACCCGCTTGTCTCCAGGAACGTGTTTTGTGTTTGTGATGGGGGAAATTTCACTTGCCCCGGAACCGCGTCCTGCATTCTTACGGTTTCCTTCTATGAGCATCGATACAAACAAGTACAGCTATCCGCGTTGAGTGACAGCCTCAAGATTTCTGTAAATAATAACAGTAAGTGAGACGGGATTATTTATAAACTATATCACAATGCATACCAACCTAAAGCTGTTTACTTCGTATATTTGCTTTGTAGAGAGAATTATAAGTAGTAGTTTTAAAAAAATATTACATTTCCAAAGTATTGAGTCGTTTGTTTATGTTTTCATTCAGTTTTACTTTGGCTCGTCTACAATTTACCTTTTTTTGTACGAGGGTAATTTGAAAAGTTCTCAGATTGCAGCAGAGTTCCAAAGCAGTTTTTCTATGCAAACCCACCATCTTCCAGGAAAACATTTGTATAGTAATATATGGATTGTTCAAGAATTGTAGTAATTATAGCTGTTTGTTGCAGCATACCAAATATCGAACATCTGCGGTTATTAAATACTTGGTAAAGGAGGTTATGATTGCCTCAGAAATTCATGCAGACATGACAGACACTCTAGAGAACTGTGTAACGTCATTTTCAACCATGGACCATGGAGTTTAAGCCTGAAAGATCCGCAGCAGACGACCAAAATCCGCCAAGACATCAGAAAAATTTGATAAGGTGCATGGTTTAATTCTAGGGGATCGCTGATTAAAAGTGTCTGAAATTCCTGAAGCTCTGGAAATTTTAGGAGAATGCGTGTTTCACATTTTGAGGGAAAATTTGTGCTTAAAAATTACTGGCAAGATAGGTACCGTTTCTGCTGACACGGGATCAAAAGCGAATCAGACAGCAAAGTTTATCCCATTTTTAGAGAAATCCCGTCAATTTTATACTTCGATTGGTGACCAATGATAAAATATGGGTGCTGAAACAAAATAGTAATCTAACAATGGAAGCTTCACGATTCTCCACCGACATATACGTGTGTGAAATGAACCGGGAAGCTCACGGCATCTATTTTCTAGTATTCCAAGGGTAAACTGATAATTGATTATCTTCCCACTGGAACATCTAACACTAGAATGTATTATGCTAACCTTTTGGATCTATTGAACACAAAAATACTCAAAAAAGACCGGATTTATCAAAGAAGACAATCAATCAAGATTTATCAAGACAATGCTCGTCCTAACACATTTCAATAGCTAAAATCAATTAATTAGGGTACAGCTTGATACCATATTCGCCTTATTCCCCTCACTTTGACTCATTGCATTTCCTAAACTGAGAGAACTCATTGGTGGAAAGACAATTTTGTTTGATGAAGCTGGGGCGTATTTTGCAGGCCTGGAGGAATCTCTTTTTCCAGAATGGGCATCGCTGGACAAAGTGCATTAGTGTCAAGTAATAACTTCAAAAATAATGTCGTAATTTTGTGCATCGTTCAAATAAATTTTCAAATGACTCTCCTGTGCTGCAAATTAAGAAATAAGTATGACGAAACGTAAACGCACAAAGGGGAATTTAATAACAATTCTCAGAAATAGCAGTAACGTTTATCTTTAGGATGCAGAGTTAACAGAATATGCCAACTATAATTTTACTTTTTACACTAGAGTCCCTTTTTTACTTTGTTAATAAATATTTCAGGTGATACTAAAACTAGGAGAGGTATTGAATCATACCTCTTAGAGAACACTGTACACCAACCACAAGTGTATTGCAGCGTATTGCAGCGCATTGTCAATTACTTAATGGGCATATACCGTTTATAAAATAAAAAAAAATACATAAAGATGAAGTATATTCAATTAAAAGACCACTAAATTATACTGTTTGAAATTGAGAAGGATGGCTGGGGTAGTAAAACTTGGGATTCTTATTAAGGATGACTTGGGTTCAAATCTCTTGGAGCCGGCCTTGAGCTCTTTCGTGGTTTTCCCAGGCCACTTCTCCATGAATGCTCTGCCTCACATATACACATCATCCCATATACTTGATTGCAGGAAAAAAAGTGCTAGGTGAGGTGGTCGGATGCTGTGCGGGGTTGCGGTGGATTTTCCCCGACCTCTGACGGCACCAGACACATCCCTACCTCACACATCAAAGTGACCAAGATGCGAATAGGTGCTCCTTCTTGCCATACTAACCCCTCCAATTCCGCGTGAAGTTTGCAGTCCATAGTAAACAGACAACAGAATGTGGCACAATCATAACGTTCTATTTTTCTATTACACATATTTAGCTTGCTTTGTTAGCCCAAAAGCCCAAAGGTGCGTACTTTCTCTAGGAGCAAAGAATAAGTGATGACAAATTTCCAGAAAAAGAAATATGGATCATGTAGGCTACAAAGTGTCTTAGTTCCTGCAAACGGCCCAATGCATGGCGGAATCTCCTCGCTTTGCTAGGTATCCGCCACTGACACCGTGGGCCTGCAAGACAGAAAGAAATATTACGCTGCGGGTGGCGTGACAAATGGACCGACGAGAGCGACACACACACGCAGTATCTTGGGAGCTTCTTTTCTAGCCACAAGGAAAACAATAACTCATGGCAAACAGCAATGTCTTGTATACCAAAGTCACATCTACGACTCGCTAGCAGTTATCAAAAGAAGAGCTTTTTAGAAATATTACTTGTGCACCACATAACGCTCGGCTCCACTCTCGCAGATTTCTAAGGGAAATTAACACTAACGGGAGGGTGTTTCACGCTCTGTAGGTTCTTGCGCATGTTCGAGCTATTGCATCACAATCACTGGGTTTCAGGTAAAACGACACGCTTTTAAAGGTAAGAGTATTAGGACGGGAGATATGAACTACAGTGTTGCTGAACCTTCCCTATTGTATCACGCTTGTGGTTTTGCATTATCAAACCGTAAAACAAACGACGGATGATACGTTTCTCCCAAGTTTCGGATGCCTTTATAAAGAAACAGTAAAAAGGCACTGTCTAACAAGTTGTAAGCAATTCCTGGCCATTATCGCTCCCCAACTGAACTTCGGGGCATGCTTAGACACAGAGCACTACTCACATTCACTTTCAATTGTATATCTTAGATTTTTCGTGTTGTCCCTTAATCCCGAGAAAAAAAATTGTTGCCATGACTTATGACTTACAACTCGTACAAGTTCTAATATGATATAGTCCAGTCACTCCAGTTACGCTTCAAAGAAATACTTTTTTTGCACCCTTTAGTTAATTTCTTCTTGACTTTGCATAGTGCACTTTTCGATTCCATAAAGACCCGTTTGTATTATCATTATTTTAAATACCAGATCGATAAAAAGTTCTCGGCTAGATCAAGTTGGCCAAGTATTTAGTAACATAGCTGTTTACGTTGGTACATCTATCTTGTTCAAGTAAAATATTCGTTTTTGTTTCCAACATTATACCGGGAGTGCCAAAACGCACACCTTCACATCAGGTATATATTAAATATATTTCAAAGTTGGACCGAAAAACAACAGTTATGTATAGAATGATGCTCTGTAAACAGATGTGACTCACATTACGTTATGCTAGCGTTTCTACAACAAAATGAAGTCAATATTATCGTTTGAACAGCGAAAAACAATTTTGAAGTGGTGTTGGAAAACAGAATGTTGTTGAAGTTCAAAGGCAATGTGTACAGAACAGAACCGCCAACGCGAGAAACAATAGCATGCATTCGAGACAAATTTGAGATTCATGTTACAGTATGCGATGTTCACAACGGTAGATCTGGGAGACCTCGCACAGCAACAAGATCTATGCATTGGATCCCAGGCACTGGATAGGACGTAGAGGTTTGACTGAGTTTCCACCGCATTCTCCGGATCTAACTCCGTTGGACTTTACCTATGGGGAACTCTTAAGGATGTTGTATACCGTAGAAAACCAGCTACACTGACAGCACTTCGGGAAGAAATTGAAACGGCATGTACTGCAAGCACTGAGGATACTTTCGCAAACGTTACTCAATCAATAGTTCAGTAGTACAACGTACGACGTCGATGGTGAACATTTTGAGCAACAGTTGTAACTGTGAAAGTCTAAGATGATTAGTGTTCATCATTTTCTATTTGTGTGAATTCACTTTTGTTATGCTAATACAGTTTTTTCTTTGCTTGAAGTGTGTATACATTTTTACACCCTCTGTATTTAATCAGCCTTCTTAAGTAAAAGGGCTATGGGTATTCCATAACATGGAGAAAATTAAATATTGACTGTAATAAAAGTTTTTTTTGTAAAATATTGCAAAGGAAATAAATGGTAAATTAAAAAAAAAAGTTACTGGGGTCTCCTCTCCATTTTCGACCTTAAAAATGTGCTGTTCAGTTTATGTTGCATCATTCTTTATATATAGCCCACTTGAAGGACGGCCAAAAAGTTCTGCATTAGCAGAATTCATGAATCAACCCATTATATAGTATTAAATTACCGACGAATTAAAGTGCGTGAAATTGTTGAAGCTATATGATTTCAAAAGAACGTATTGGTTATATTTTACACGAAGAATGGCATAAAAACACATTCGTATTAAATATCACTCCAGCTTTTGGAACGTTTTAATATTAGAATATTCTTCTAATTGTGGACGGTATTTTGGATTCACTATCACACACCAGAATCAAAACAGTGAACAGAAGCCGAATGTTCGTCGCCAAATAAGTGGCATCTGCAAGAAAGATTATGGCATCAGTCTTCTGAGAACGCTAATGAAATTTCATTAATTGCTTTTCTTCAGCTGGAGAGTACCAAAACCTGTAAGAAAAGACCCGATTTGTAGAAGAAAACACACTTTTTCATGAACACAATACACCTGTTCACAAAAGTGTGTTGTCAAGAGCAAATATGAAAGATTTGAAGTAAAAAGTGTATGAACATCCACCACACACATCAAATTTGGCTCTCTCAAACTTAGAAATCAGTTGAACTGTTCCTCGCCGTTCAGTGTTTTACATCATGAACAAGTTTAGTTGTAGAAAAGAGTTTCAAACACCTTTCGGAAAATCACTTCAGATAATAAATTATAATCATGTAGAAAATTAATGTTCAAGTTCAAAACTCGTTCCTTCACTTAGGCCGAGAGCGTTTCATATCACTGCACTAATTTAATCTCTGTATCTTTTCTATTTATATTGTGAGTGTTCTCCTAATAGTTCCATTAATTTATTAAATTTATTGATCTTGTGACTGAGACAAGAATTCAGTTTCTGAAAAGTTAAAGTTTTCATTCTATAATTTTCCAATACAACTTTAATACTGCAGGCCTATTGTCCACAAAATCCATCATCGTTTTCTGTACGAATGGGCTAATAGCATTTCACATTTATCCATGTTTCATTCGAGAGTCCTTACACACTTTCCATAATATCGCAGATAGTCTATTATGTCCCTTAAGGGCAAAGGCCTCCTAACAAGTAGGGAAAGCTCGCTTTTTCCTAACGTGGTGAGATATTCCACGCTAGTTGTTCCTATGCTATTCAAGACACTCTGACTGATTTGTTCTTTGGTTACTCCATTTCTCACTGCACTAGTTGCTTCTCGAGAGATTTCCATGTTTCCCCCCTCTTGCTACTCTTGGGCAATTTGGGCCTGCATGTTTCTGTCCATCTTCTTCTAGGTCTGTCTTGTGTTCCTTTTCCTATCCGGGAATCCCATATGGAGATCGTGTAGGTCCACCTATTGTCCAGCTGGTAGTTATTTGTGCGATGTCTGTTGTTTGATATAACCGATATATTAATACTATAGGTATTTTGTCTTTCAAAGATATGCAGCTACAATATTGTAGCTAAGTTCTTTTTCCCTCAAAATTAATACTATGCTTTTCTGTAATAATTTGCTTTCCACAGCTACGGATAAATTTCCTTATTTTAATTTTTTTTTTTATTTCAAACTGGAATATTATTGAAGTTTCAATGCAAACGGCCAAAGATAGTAAAAGAAATTTCGAAATAGAAATAAGACTTATTAAATATGGCTTTACACTTTGAAAAAAAAATACAACAAAGCAATTGAAAGGACCGATAAAGCACATGCATTGCTAGGGTGTGAAATGGGGCAATGAAGCCAGCTAATCTCGACACCACATCATTATTCCCTACGCAATCCCCCTAATTAGGTTAGCACCCAGGTATTCTACTATTTGTTCTATGTGTAGGAAATGGTGATGCGCCCGGCTATACCCATGCACACGTTTGGGTATTAGTGAGAAGGGTTATTTCCTGAAATACAGTTCGAAATTCGCGCTCCAATAGAACTAATGACCAGTCGTCTAAAACGGAACAACGCGTCACAGAGAATAGCTATTGTCGGTCAAAAATGGGGGGGGGAATAATAAAAAATTCATTCTAATATATCATCATTAAATATTAATTTAGTACCCGTTATTTATATAATTCTTAATTTGACGTAACACTTTTTTTCATATAATCACAAGTAACATCACAAAATATTCTGAGATCACTGATTACAGACCAATTAGCGAGGCATAGCGTAGCGAGGAGCCTCGAAAAACGAGTGATGTATATTACGGTTATTTCATTGATAAAACTGCATTAAAACAATATATTCTTAAAATTCTCTTAGGAAATATTAAATATTACATAAATTGTATACATGAATACATATCCTGGATCTAGTGGTAACCATACTTGCCTCGTAGACCCAAGATCGCGGGTTTAAACACGGCCAAGATCCATGGGTTATTTCCGGCGTAAAATCCTAAGAATCGCTTCCTGCGGAAGGGAAGTAAATTCGTGAGTCCCGTTTAGTAGATTTACGGCACGTAAAAGAGCCTCAAGTCAGAAGGAAAACAACTCGGAATAAAATTTATCGACCGTTTCACTCCCTGAATTGAATGGTATGCTGTTGACCTGAGATACTAAAGAGCGTCTGTAAATAAACCAAATACTACTCCACTTAAAGTAAAATGTTTACGGCAAAACAATTGCGATTAGTTTACACGGTTATGTTGCTGTGCTTTATTGACATTAAAATCTTCGTCATATTTCATTGGTATAAAATAT
The DNA here is from genome assembly GCA_030762175.1 of Metallyticus violacea. Lineage (NCBI taxonomy): Eukaryota > Metazoa > Arthropoda > Insecta > Mantodea > Metallyticidae > Metallyticus > Metallyticus violacea. The sequence continues at coordinate 62,608,813 of CM060836.1, forward strand.
TTATAACGATTCTCCTAGATCAGCGCCTTTGTAATTAACATAAAAGGAAACTGTCACTCCATAAATGTCCAACAGAATAGAACTACCAGAGAACAATATAGAAATCGATACTCGAGAGTCGCAGTACAGGCTCTATTGTTGACAAATGAGCTGATCATGGTAACGCTAGCTTGTTCAGTTGTGTCTCGACGATTAAATCATAGTGGTAAGAGTGAACTGTCAAAAAGCAAAGTTAAGCCCCAGTTTAATTTTCGTCTGCATTAATTGTGCTATGGTTATTGTGGTGGTCAGTTAAAACTATTGTCCACCAAACTCGAGGTTCGTGAACTAATAGTTATATGTAAGTATTCAGGAAAGAATTCTACGTTGTCCCTAAGGAGTACTTATATTGTAATAGTATATACAAATGTACACTATGAATATACAAACGTTTACTTTGGGGGCCACTGACTTCCTAAGGCTACGATAGAATGAATGCAAGACCAAACGGTAACTGGCTGTGCGCTTACATCTAACATTTGTTCGCCCTGTACATGCTGGTGTCTATAATTTAACATAGAAAAATCTATCTTACTAGCTGAAAAAAATTGCAATAAGTAGCGAATAGAAAGACTTATTAAACTTAAGATTACTATATATTCGTTTACAATGATACACGAAAAATTATTCAGATATTGCAAGAAATAAATATAACACAAACATTATTTCTAAATTATTAGAACTTCCGTTGTTGCCAATAATTATTTTTGTGCATAATTCAATATACAGTAAGGTTATATAAGTTACGAATCGCTAAAATTTAATATTTAAATTTACATTGAAAACATCCGCGTGGTGCCTCAGTGGTAAAAACGGGCGTTAAACACATTCCAAAAAAAAATAATTGAAAACATAAAATGAGATTGCATTTAAAACTGGTGGTAATAATAAAAATTTAACCTGATGGCCCTCAGAGGCAGTACATTGCCAATATCTGTGTAGGGAATACATGCGTTTAATATAACTCTTCTTCGGTAAGAATACAGCGGAACAGAATATTTTTCTCGCCATTGAGCGGTCCTGTCTCTCGTAAATTTTTAACAAGTTGGTGAACAGTTTTTCTATCTAGCATAGCTAATTAACAACAAAATGAAAGCACCGAGAAATACACGCACAACAACTCGTTGACAAAGTCTCCACCATACTAATTACTTGCACATACATTTATACTGTCTTGAAGACTAACTTCTCTGAGCTAGCAGGTGCGCTCTGCCGGTCTTTAACCAAAATAACTTCACTGTACAAAGGAAAAACAGATTTCAATTGTACTATTTTTAAAAATATTGGATATCAAAAGATAAGCTATTTCTGGTCAGTATTTTAGACTTTTAACACTAGAACGTCCAATGGCGGTCAATTGATCGATCAATCAATACTTTTTAGAAGTATTTTTCTATGGTTTTGTGACTTTTAATACCTTTAAATGACATTTAGATTTTTTTCCTCCCATTTCAGGCGTAACTTTTTAAAATAACAGCAAATTTACCGTCAGTTCCCGGGGACGGTCAATTGACCTCTTCCTTACTACGTGTATTGCGTAGTTGTAATCGACAATAATGATCACTGCACAACAAACATATTTCACACTCATTGTAGCGTAGTGCGTCAGTCATTGTTTATCAGCTAATGTATCAATGTCTAAAATTTAGCTTAGCTTTTCATTTTAACGTGGTTTTCAGCGACTAATGTCACCATCACTCATGGTTGATTATAGGGATGAAAGAACATCCAAACGCAAGACATGTCAAATAGGGTTATGTAAGAAAAACAAAACCAAAGACAGTTGTTCCACATGTAAAAAATTTGTATTTGGTTTTCGTATAATTAAAAAGTCTGCAAAAAGTGTCATACCAATATCTCTGAGAATGATTCAATGCAACAGCTTTCTGTATAGATATAACCCGTATTTGTTTAACTTGTGTCTTTTAAAATAAAAAATAAACACCTCCCCATTTTACTAAACACTATTTAGCCAGAGATAACCTATAAAAGATGAACAAAAGAATGACATGTGTGAATGCATCATTGAAATACAAACAAATTAAATGAATAGGCAAAAGGACCTGGGAACATAAAGCGCTAAACATGCTTGACATGTGAGCAAAAACAATAAACATAAAAATATCTGAAACCAGAAGCTCGATTCAAGCTGGTTTTGAACCTGGTCCACAGCTCAGAAGCCATCTACATCACTACAGGCGTCTGGAAGTAAGAAATTTCATCGGCCTGAGTCAGAAGAGCACTTAAATACGTGATACTGAGCAGACACCAAATATATACAAACTTCGAAAACTACCTGCAAACTGGATGCGAACCTGGCATGCAATTTAGAAGCAAAATCGTTTCCTCTATACCATCACAGTCGGCTAGAAGGCGGTAAGCAAGAAAGTCCATAGTTTTCAGTGAGAAAAATGATAAAAAAAATGCATAAGAAAGTAGAAGGGGTCAATTGACCGCTAACGGACTTTTTAGGGGGTACTTGACCCCTCGGGCTTTCTAGAGTTAATTACGTAAACTGTAACACTTCAAGAAAATACTTCAGATACAATAAGTAAATAATAAAAATGATTTTTTTCTGCTTAAGTAAAAGTCTTGAATGATTCTAGTGGGAAAATATCTAAACGTGTTAATATGCTATTGCTAAGTTTGCCTTAGCAAACTGTGTTTTAAAATAAGGTTAGTAAGATTTGGGCTTAGAAATTATGGCATTCCGTATAAAAAAGCGTTAACCATGCTTCAGAATTTTCACCACTCCATACATCATTGTAATTTTGCCAAAGAAAACTCTGTGAACCTGCCTGTAAATTTTTAAACACCTCAGGCACAATAGCTTTTTGGAATACAGTAACGAATTTATTGAGAGTGTTACTTAATTTGTAGCAAGACCAGGATATGAAAACCTGCAAGCAAAAAACATTCATTCAAATACATGTTCAATTTAACTTAGTTTTTTAAGCTATACTAATTTTTGTGGTGTACATAAACCAGCAAAAAGGTATTTTTGTACTTTACCCATTGGTACTAAGGTGTAGTTCCAGTCAAAGCCATAGAATGGAGTACACAGCATTCACAGTATTCATTTATGAGCCAAGTTAAGCACTAAGCCCTATACGACGTATGTAATTCAGCAATAATGGGGCCCCGCCTCATTTTTCTCACGATGCTACAACGATTCTAGGTTAGAGATTCCCAAATAAATAGATAGGTCATGAAGGATCGTCATCTGGGCCTACTCGTTCTCCTGACTTAAATTCATTGGATTTCTACATATGGTTTACTTAAAGGCAAATTTGTATTCCGTACCTTATAACAAGGTGACACTCTTTGCCAGCAGTTAAGAGAGACAACTGGAAAATGAGAGGGGTAATATAGTTCGTGCTATGACACTTGGAAGCTTGTGGCCACTTTGAGCACTTTCTGTATAACGAGGGCGTAAAAATTATTTTATCTACCAAACTAAGCGAAATTCATCATATATGCTGTTTCAGTTCCTCTATTAATTTCACATATAATAATTAACATCCTGTATATAGTACCTTGTAGACTTAACAAGCAGATAGGAACAATAGCCCATATGGACTAGCTCACCATACGAAAAATGAATGAGCCTCCTGCTTGCGGAGGCCCTAGCCCTGGATGGGACATAAGTGGCTTAATTCATTCAGTCATATAGTATCTATATATAAATCTTTGGTATAAAGAGAAAGTTTCTGGTAAAAAAGTGGAACTCCCTTTAGAACAAATCGGAAATAATTCCTAGACCAGTTGGCGTTACCTACTTTAGACTTGCTACCGATCATGACTACTTACAGCGTCATGTATATAATTGGATTGACTGAAATAGATGTACGCCCTCTTTGCGACCATGGCGTATCCATGACTGAAGACCACCTCAGTATTTGCCCTGCAGTTCTTAAATGTTTCTTTTTAGATGTTCTTGACAATTCCTTTGGTGATTATTTTATTGTTCTTCTTTGTACTGGGCTGCTCGTCGATTTATGACCGAGAGAGAGGTAGGAGATGGGCATAGGACAAAAAAAATTAATCTTTGATGACAGAATTTGTCGTATTAATCACCAATTCTCTAAATTCTAATTCAAATGCTGTAGAAAGCTTTGAAATATATTAATATATCTTTTTATATGTTTTTATGGTTTTATGCTTGATATCAATATATCAAGCATAAAAACAATGCTTGACTTCATACGACTAAGCCGTATACTCAAAATATCAAGCTTTTAAATTCTTGACCATGAAGATATCATCCAAAATGCAATAAAAATAAACAGAAGTTTCATTCAGAAAGTCTGTAAAGTTAAATGTTTGCATTTTATAATTACGGATTTCTTTCCTAACTGCAATTTTGACCTTCAAAGTCCAAGCCCGACTGCATGCTAGATGAAAGGTCTCCAGTTCGATGCAGCACAGCAGGTATGGCGTCACGTACAAACACTGTCTGACTTCTTAAGCTCGTTTTCGATGGAATGCAGAAAATCTGGTTCTGGATACGCCAGTTTTAATGCCATCAGTAACAGCAAACCTGCAGATGCCTGCAAGCCCGCACGACCCGCATTACTTTTTTCTTTTTGCCACAATTCGATATTTTTCAGCGTTGATATCGAGTTAAGAGAGCGAGGAAGAGAGAGGGAGAAAGTAGAACTGAAGAGGAATCTGTGTTCCTATCTCTTTTTTGTTCTGTCTTAAATATTGGCCTCGGTCCCAGCTCTATTCCTGAGGGAACGATATCAGCGGGTGGGGAACAGGGATGCTTTTACTTCCATCGCGGATTTTCCAACTAAGAGAGAAGAATCTGTGATAATATTCGAACGGCAACACACTAATATTAGGAGCTTTGAGTAGCTTGTTTGCTCGGTCTTTCCCTTTGCTAATTTCGACGTCATTGGTTTTCAACTTTCATGCTTCCGTACCTAGAACACAATCGTAACCCACATTTATTATAATATATTTGTGTTCGCCAATTTATAAATGCAAATTTATGTCAATGAGATTCATCAGCAATAATAAGAGAACATATCAATATACGAGGGTAGGTGCATAAATTTCCGGCCTAACCATTTTCTGGGTATGATAAAGACAAAAACTGTATTTCACTTTTCAATATAATTACCCTTTATTGCAATACACTTTTCACATATTTGAATTAACATTTCAGTTCCCCACCAACAAAATAGTCAGAGGTCTTGTCTGCATAATGGACATAAACAGCACCTATCACTTCTTCGTGACACTTAAATTTCTTTCCTCGAAGGTCCTTCTTGAGATGTGAGAAGAGGAAATAGTCACTTCACAAAAGCCTTATCTAGTGTCATAACTTATCTGTTAAGCAAATAATTGCAGCTGTAACTTCCGCTCCGCCGTGTTCAGTAGTTCAGATATAGTTCTTCACAAAAGAAGGACCTACTCCAAATAAAATTAAACAGCGACTGGGCGGTATATATGGGGAAGCATTTCCCTCATATGGGTCAAACTTTTTCGAATGGATCGAGAAAGCATTGAAGACACGAGCGTGCAGGTCGGCCCTTGGAGGTGCTCACTCCTGAAAACATCGCTCTTGTGAAAGCAGAAATTATGGAAGACCGACGGCTCAAAGTTACAGAAATAATAGCAAGGTTGGGTCTTCTAAAGCAACAGTTCTTCAAATTATTCATGAACATTTAAATATGTAGAAAACAGAATAGTAATTGCACATTTACATTATTTAATGAATGAAAATACACATATTCATAAGCAAATAAGAATTTATCATAAAAAATAAGAGAAGAAGATAATGTACCAGAAAATAAAATGAAGATTAGATTTGGAAAAGTCAGGAAATAGAACGCGTTACTGGGGTTGCTAGTCCTTCAGTACTTAACGACAATTCCGGGGAGGTATCCTAAACTTACATTGTAACTTTTCCCTCTAAAAAACTCAATTTATGACTACAGTTCATTATTACCAGTTTCATAACTGTCCACAGCCTGTGATGCCTCAGTATTGAAAACACGTATTCATTTGGTATCGGGAATTACAAGTCATTGTGGGCTAGTCACTTCTCGGGGAGTTATTGAGCATTATTACACCGGAGTCGCTTAATGGTGGTCGGTTTAACGTCAGGGCCATCTCGCATACATCATAAACTCAGACGGAAAGAATATGAGAGTTGAATTCCTTACACAGAAACTCTAGCCCGGCGTTTTCCTTTCATAGAGAAAAACCATGAAAAACTCCAATGGGTAAGTCGATCGCAGAATTTGAGACTGAGATCTTATAAATATGAGTTCAGGCATTATGGCTTCAGCCAGCCAGCTCCTTCGATTTTAAACAATATTAACAATTAATTCTAACAATATTTAAACAACATATAAATATATAAACAACAATATACATTTATTTAATATTGTTTAAAATCGAAGGAGTGACTGAAGCGGTAACGCCTGGAACTCATATTATATATAAAAAAAAGTATTATTGACGTTAAAACAGAGCATTTTACTAATCCACGAATGAGGTTAATATTAGCGAAGTTATGTTAGTTAACACTGATGCAAATGACATTGTAAATATTACCTTTATATTAGAAAACTTACACATTTTAAAATTTGATGTTCTAACCTTTTAGAGTGCTAAAACGATACTGTTCACCGAATCAGTTCCAGTGTTGTTTTCAATAACAATAATAAGAGTATATTTTTTATAGTTTTTTTCCTCTTTTTTAAATTGATTTTATCCATTTTCTAATATTAGTGATAGCATTAGTAAATATTAGAAGCTAAACAACAGAAAATGACTACTAAAAATTTATGTTGAAAATAATGACAAAAACTTGTTTAATGATGTTTAACGCCCGTTTTTACTACTGATACACCACAGGTGGGACAAAAACTTCTTTGCATCTAAGGTAAGTCACTTAAACCTATTACTAAGCAGTTCCCCAAAACTTTTAGGTGCCCAGCACAATGACATATGGATTTATATTCATATATGCGAAATAATGCTCGGTTTCAAGCTCAATTTAATTTTCAATCGACTCATAAGTACTGCAGACTCCGCGGTAACTGTTGACCGCAGCTATTTGACTGCGTAGATACTTTTTCAAGTTAATATGGTGGTCTTCCTAAAGCATAGAAGAAGCGCCAGAGAGAAGTGATTAAAATTTAGAGATTAAAATATGCATTAACTTCCTCAGGTCGGATACGCAGACTAGAAGTGCTTAAAATAATTTTGCTTACTTGTGGTCAGGTATTAATGAACAACTCCCATTTATTCACTTAGTAAATGACTGAGAAATGAAAACTACAGTTAAATTAATAACTTCATCATTGAGTAATAGCCACATATACATTAGTTGCTATCATATTTCATTGTACTTGTCTATGGTAAAACAACTTTATGTTATGGCGCATCAATCAAATCAAATATAGGATCATCCAATTATCTGATGACTGATCAGCGGCGGCGCGGGCTTCATCGGCCGATAAACTCACGGTCAGCATTTAAAAAGTTATGTTTTCATCCATATCACGCCAAGAAATGCTCGAAATGCCAGCAATTATTTTCCATGAATGTATGTTCTCTGATTATAAAATTACACTTCATAATTTTCTATGATAAATTTAATTGATTTATTTATAGACATTATTTTTTAGTTCGTATAAAGTGTGTGGATACTACAAATTTATGAATCGCATTAAAACCTGGAACTCAGGAAATTTCTCTTCAAATAATCTCCTTTAGCATCAGTGGACTCAATAATAAGAATAATAAATAAACACTTGTTGTAGAATAGAATAATTAGGCCTATTATTTGCTATTACTTGACTATAGGATTAGGCAAAGCAATGTTGTTTCTTTCACTGTTCAAAAAAACGTGAGTGCCAACGTAGCAGTTCGGAAAATCCAGATCGCTTCGATTCGCATAGCCTAGCCTGCCTTCAGCGACGGTTAGCAACAATATAGTAGCCCACCGCCGTGTCGTTTATCAGATAATTAGATAACCCTATATTTACTCTGGAAGTGTCAAGTTCTCAAATCTAGCAAGTATCTTCCTTTGTAGCTCATTTCATACAGAATTTATCTAAAATACATTGCATTCACCCAGAACAAAGAATTCCAAACCTAAATATGCCCAAAAGCCACAACGTTGGTGTCCTAGGCCTTAAGAAGTATTTATTCATTCCTTGAATAGCAGTATGTTTTACGCATCTGGAACTTTTTCATGCAAGTTTTTTTTGGATTAAATGAAAACAAATCAATTTTTCCATCGCGCTTTATTAAAATATTTTTACAGTAAATGCTCCGAGGGCCAGTATCCATTAGCAATACAAATATTATTCATCGCCTCTGGTCTTCTCGAATACTCTTGGTACTGCTATGATCTCATCACATGCAAATACGAAATGATTCAATATGAATTTACGCCTTTGAATCTCGACAAAATTTGTTGCATTAACATGAATAATTTTAGAGCACTATACAAAACAGTTATACTGCGAACCAGAGAAAAAAAGTATTTCCTTGATAGTTTCCAATTTTTCATACAGACATGCAAGAGTGATTGCCTAGCATTTCGGTATGGGTCTACTATTAAATTAATTAAACTTGTTTAGCTTCTTTTTCCATTTCCAAACAGTTTCAGTATTTTACATGTTTCTAATATACACAAAATATTGTGTGTTACAGCCTAATATTGACTGAACGCTGACCAACTCAAAATTTCCAGATGGTACCGGTGTTAGTAATATAGATATCTGCACCCCTCTTTATGGTTTATATATATATATATATATATATATATTTCTACTGTTTCTGTTCATAAAATGTTCAACCGGCACCCACAAGACGTTGCCGTGAATGTCTTGAAATTTGAAGAGCTAGTTTATGTTGAAGAACGTAATGGATATACTTCACTTCATCCATAAATTTAAATAACAAAAAGAAATTGGAGAATAAGTAACAATGACATTTTGTTACCTTCTTCTTCGTAGGTGAAGTACCTAAAGCAAGGTTGTTACTGGGCGAATGAAAATGAGGAAATGCCCGGGTGATTTTCTTATTTTTATCTGTTTGGGAAAGCGAAATGCAAAATTTGACAAGAAATAAATAGCAGGAGATTATGACAATATTAATAATGCAAGTATCATCCTGCCCCTATGAACTCCAATCAGTATTTTTCTTTAGAAATGTTATCAATTCGTTGGGTATACACCAGCCTGCATCACGTACCCACGGGTACATTAAATTGAATCATCCATACCGACGCCTGTGCCCATGATAATGATGAAGGGCGTCAAAACCATATGGCGACCTACCCTACAATACTGCCAACTGTGTCCAACTACAGAGACCCGGGTATTGACAGGAAGAAACCGACGCTGTGACCTAAATGTGTTGAGTGATCTATTGGATTGATCTTTTGTAAGATTGCAACTGCGCAGTTTCTGGTTGACTTCTTCAGGAATTCCAAAAGAAATAATCTTCAAGGTACATCTGAATATGAAAAGTTGTCGGGAAGAGAATTTTCTCTCTTCACAGAACTGGAAGCTTTATGACGGCAGGCAGGCAGGCAGGCAGGCAGGCAGGCAGGCAGGCAGGCAGGCAGGCAGACAGACAGACAGACAGATAGATAGACAGACAGACAGACAGATAGATAGATAGATAGATAGATAGATAGATAGATAGATAGATAGATAGATAGATAGATAGATAGATACATAGATAGATAGATAGATAGATAGATAGATAGATAGATAGATAGATAGATAGATAGATAGATAGATAGATAGATAGATAGATAGATAGATAGATAGATAGATAGATAGATAGATAGATAGATAGATAGATAGATAGATAGATAGATAGATAGATAGATAGATAGATAGATAGATAGATAGATAGATAGATAGATAGATAGATAGATAGATAGATAGATAGATAGATAGATAGATAGATAGATAGATAGATAGATAGATAGATAGATAGATAGATAGATAGATAGATAGATAGATAGATAGATAGATAGATAGATAGATAGATAGATAGATAGATAGATAGATAGATAGATAGATAGATAGATAGATAGATAGATAGATAGATAGATAGATAGATAGATAGATAGATAGATAGATAGATAGATAGATAGATAGATAGATAGATAGATAGATAGATAGATAGATAGATAGATAGATAGATAGATAGATAGATAGATAGATAGATAGATAGATAGATAGATAGATAGATAGATAGATAGATAGATAGATAGATAGATAGATAGATAGATAGATAGATAGATAGATAGATACAGCGGTACTTGAAGATGCATGTTCCTGGTTGTTGAAAGTTTCACAGAATTTGGCTAACGTTTTAAGTGGTAGCCTGTTGTACAACGTGCCATTTCTTTTTTCATTTCATAAGAAGAGAGATCAAAATGCAGGATACAGAGTTGAAAGAAATGATCAGCATGGTCTTTAACAGTAACAGGAGAGCCACATTCAACTCCCATATAACTAATAACCGTTTATTACAATGTAACCAATTTAACTATTTACTAAATATATATTTTATAATAACATTTTGTTATAAACGAACAAGAAGTAGAAATCTAATTTGTACTGTAACTATGTAGCGGCATTCTGGTGCCATAAGCAAGTCAGTTTTTTTAATAGAACAGGAATCTTTCTTTTCATCTATGTTAAAAAAAAATGTTTTTGAAGTGAGCCTTGGTAGCTCGCTTTCACCCTTGAGTAAACGAACCTTAAAAAAGAGAAATTCTTGCTATATAAGTACCCAGCGCAGTAAAGAAAGAAATGAGCTCAGCCAATCAGCACTCGAATTTTAAATTATATATTCTAGAATCTTATATCAACAAAATACTAAGCCAATCAGAGAATAACGTTTAGGACGCGTTCTAGAACGTTCTAAGATTTGAATTATCGCGGAGAAACGCGTAGATTCCATTAAAAGGCACTAATTGGAGACATTTTCCAGTTAGTTCGATTTAGGAGACTTGAGAAGTTAGTTCGATTTAGGAGACGTGAAAAGTTAGTTTGATTAAGCAGATGTGAGAAGTTAGTTCGGTTTAGGATACTATTTCGGAGACCTGAGAAGTTAGTTCGATTAAGGAGAAGTGAAAAGTTAGTTCGATTTAGGAGACTTGAGAAATTAGTTCGATTTAGCAGACTTGAGAAGTTAGTTCGATTTAGGAGATGTGAAAAGTAGTTCGATTTAGGGGACGTGAAAAGTTAGTTCGATTTAGGATACTATTTCGGAGACTTGAGAAGTTAGTTCGATTAAGGAGAAGTGTAAAGTTAGTTCGATTTAGCAGACTTGAGAAGTTAGTTCGATTTAGGAGATGTGAAAAGTAGTTCGATTTAGGAGATGTGAAAAGTAGTTCGATTTAGGAGATTTGAAAAGTTAGTTCGATTTAGGAGACGTGAAAAGTAGTTCGATTTAGGAGATTTGAGAAGTTAGTTCGACTTAGCAGACTTGAGAAGTTAATTCGATTTAGGAGACGTGAAAAGTTAGTTCGATTTAGGGGACGTGAAAAGTTAGTTTGATTTGGGAGACACCAGAGAGCAGCATAACTTGGAGACGTAACAGTTGGAAGTCGGGAGATGTAATAAGTTCGTTTTAGGAGATGTAACATTATAGTTCAGTTCAGGTTACGAAATGTGAGAGTATAGCTCGTTTTTGGAAGATGAAATAAATTTAATTCAATTCGGCTGATGTAATCGGTAGGAAACTGCAGTTTAAATATCTCAAAAGGAATAGTTTAGGTGTAAAGCAACGGGCATCAAATAATCCAAATTCTATCTGAATTATGCATATTAATAACGAGATAACTTGTGATTTATATCATTAAAACATTATCAAAATATTACGGTTCTTTGCAAGTGGTCCAGAAGTGGCATGAATTAAAAGCGACTGGTTAAATAAACGCAATGAAGTATTTTATTTTTATTAATAATAATAATAATAATAATAATAATAATAATAAAGTCCCGTCCTGGGCCTTTTTCCTCCCCTGAGAACATTCCAGAAAAGCTTTAAAACATTTACAGAATCCCCGAGAGGATCACCTCTTCAATAGCGGCAGGAGACGGTGTTCAAATCAGCAAAGAGCCCTGGTATTCATCGAAATCAAGATTCATCAGCATCAGCAGCTAAATTACATCTTTCTTCAGTTAACTAAAATAAATTTCCCCCCACAACTCAGCATAAACTATCAACCTTCCTAACATCATAATAGTAATCCGCCATCCACCGAAGTGCCGAAAAAATTGGCACTTCAACGTGGAGCTTAATATTCCTTCCTAACTACAAAGAAACCAATAATCATTAAACACCAATAGTTCATTCCCGGGAGAGATCAGTAAAACAGACTAAAACAGTTTAGCTTCCTAATGATATGAGTTTGCAATGTGTTTATTCTTCCTGCATAAGCTGGTACAGTCTGGATATTATGCCTCACCTGCCCAAAATTAAGTCTCCTTAAGACCTGCCCTCAAAATTACACTTTCTTTTGAAAAGTCAACATCGTAGTTTAAAACATTGCTACAACCAACTTGTCAAGCATATTTTCCTATTTAGTGGCAAGTCTTAAATGATTTCATGTATGTGTTATTTTTTCCTGATGTGTAATAATAAAACACTTATCATACGATATGATAATGATTACAGTAGAAGGAGAAGACAAGTTAAATTAGCACTGCAACGTAATCAAGCAGAGCTCTACACATTTCTAATTGTTCACAGAGTCCTGCTGTTATAGAATACTCATAAAATGATAATTTATGTACAATTATGAATGTATTCATGTTAATTTCTGAAAGTTGAAACAACATCCAGAAAAATAAACAAATGTACCGAGAGTAAAACGCTCAAACTCTGTGAATACTCACAGAACTTTCTGCCTAGCGACGGCTCGCGGGCTAAGAAAGCAATGAAAAACAATAAAGTTCCTAAACTCGTTATTTTATTAAATAATTTGACTTTAAAGCTTTTCTTCTCAAAGGGTTTGCTTCTTTGCCACATAGAAATGGTCAAATCAGTTTTCAAGGCCGTGTTTTCTTGTCTATAGGCCTCAGTTATGTGCGCATCAGGAGCATACTTCTATTATAAAACAATTATATGTTTTAACATCAGTTATAACGTGTAAAATTCATAAATGTCAAATTATAAGAGTAAAAGTGAATTAAATGGAAAAAAGAGACATAAAGTTGTAATCCAGACTCAAGATAAAATAGAACTATTAGGAAACATATATTGATATTTCAAAATGTTACAACTTGAAATTTAATATTCTGAAATTCTCCACGTTGCTCTGAATTGCCGTATATTTTTTTGAAACCGATCGTCAAACTTCAAGACCATAGCAAGGAGCCAGTGATCAAGAGAATTCAGAAATAAGACCTTGTGGTGCGACTTGCAGAAGGACTTACACCGTAATTTGAGTTGGCTCTGTTGAAAAATTATACGGCTATTATGGAACGCGGCGTGTTTATTTTTTTTATCTAACTTATAACTAAATTTTTATGCTGAAAGCTTTATACTTTAAATGCTTTTAATTTTTCTTTATATTACTGTAATTTTTAACAGTAGCAATATTGTTTAGTGTTAAATTATTTATTTTATTACTCTTTGTATAAGAAACAGTAAATTTTGCAGTTGACACATTTAAATATATTTTGAAAGATTTGGATGAAAAATTCCACTCAATGACGCATTTACATACCTAAATATAATTTCCAAAATATGAAACTTTAAGACTCACTCATCTTACATTACGATTAACAAGTTTTGTTAAATTGAGTGTTAATATAAACCTTAAACACAATAAAGCACCAACATATAAAAAACTCGTCTTTTTATTTTTGCTGCATTTTCATATAACCGCATCAGAAAAAAGATGGTAACATTCACTGAATTATTTTCCAGGTATTATTACGTTAATGTAATAAAATGGTGCATGTTTCGCACAAATTTCATACCTTTTATTACATATATAAGAAGTGGCAACAACTACAGCAAACAAGCAGTCTTGGAAGCTTACGACAATGAATGTTACACTTTTTGTGTACCCGAAGTGCTAAGCGCATACCATTCTGAATGTTGAATTATTACTCAATGGTTAGCAAAGTCAACTACATGTCATCCCCCATACACGTGGAGAGAAGGAAAGCCGGGATGACTCTTATGCAAGCGATGTTGCAAGATACAGTTACCCTGCGGGTGACCCCTCGTCTACCATGCTATCAGATCGTACAGGGAGAGTACAAGTCTATGGCACAAAGAACTCACATTCTGCCAGCAATGTTTATGGAATATGCAACAGTGACAGAAATACCTATGGACAGGGGAGCTAATTTATGAAAACATTGATACAAATGAGTTTAATCTTTTCATTAAATAATGACAAAATATGCACAGTATTTTGCACAGAATATCCACTTTAATGCTACATCCTGTACCGTGTATTTATGCAGTGTACTGTACAAACTTCATCAATACTGTATTAGCCAGGTGCTTGAACAATGAAAGGACAAGCCCATACAAACAGGTTTTTTTGTTTTAGCTTCTACTTTCAACAGACGTTTTTTCTCTACTTTTGATCAATACTAGTTGTGAAAATACACGATCCTTCTTTTTAAATGCATGTATGTTTACTTTTATATTTTATTTTTCAGTTTCCTTGTCGAATCATTGGTTAATATTATGTTGTTCATGGTCTGGTTGGTATTTAAAAATACACATCGTTCTTGTTGCTTTTCACTTTTTTATTATAATTTAGGTAACTACAATAAATCATAACAAACCAATAAGTTATAAGATAAATGTATCTTTTATTAAAACGGATAAATACGGGGTAGGTACATTTAATATGAAAAGAAATTCCATTGTAGTTGAAGTTACAATAATGAATGGTTGCTACACAGTGTATAATAGTTATTTTAAAAATATTTTTCATTGTGACAGCCTGTTTTATTGTTAGTATCATTGTAATATTCTTCTTTTTCTCATTGACACTAGAGCCCGGGGTGAGCCTTGGCCTGTCACGGCGACCTCTGCTTCCTCTACTTCCGTCTTATGATTTCATCGATGGAGGGCAGTATTACCGGGGGGGGGGGGGCGAAGCTGTTATCAAAATGTTGCCTACCAGGGATCTCCCTAGATCGAACAAAGCCACATCTCTATCATGCAGCTCCCCAATTATCCTCAAGAGGCTGGTTGAACCGCCGCTTTCCCCATTTAGAAAAATTCATAGGCAGGTATTGGACTTACGTGCCAAAGTAATTTCACGACGTCATAGTTACATTTGCCGAGCCTAACGGAAGCTAGTAATCATTCCTTTCTGTGTGTGATTACTTTTGTTTCAAACAATAAGCGACCGCCACGGGTGGCCGAGATCCTTAAGGCGCGGATTCGTGAGCGGGAGGTCTGGGGTTCGATTCCTACCAGGACCACCCTTCATGACAGGTTTTCTCATAAATTGCAAATGCCGGGGAGGTACCCTAAACTTAGGCCTGGAACGTTTCCTTCCTTAAAAAATTCTTTCCTAATATACAATTTCATCTCATGTGCCATGTGTCCACCGTCTGTGGTGCCTCAGTAGTAAAAACGTGCGTTAAACATTATTCAAAAGAAGAAGGAAGCAAGAGTTTTGTACTTTAATTGCTGACATAACGCAATGAAAATAATGAAATTAAACCATCTAATTCGGTTTAAAGAAAAAGAATTATAGTTTTGTTTGTAAATTAACGTATCTGATGAGTTTTTTCAGAGCATCTTAAATGGAAAAATGATTATAAATCCGAGAAATCGTTAGCAATTGACCAGGTATTCTCACATACTGATGACATAGGACTGACCATCCATTCAGAGAGTCCCTCAGTGTGGTAGAAATGTTGACAGGTTCGTTGCATCCAACGGGAACTACTTGAGAAAAATCCTCAAAATAATGAAGATGAATTTATGGTAAAAGTTTTATATTCTTTATACAACAGTTCTGTGCAATCTCTTATCTTGAAACGATTTGCTACTAGTTAAAATGCATTTTTAAACTATAACATTGTTTTCCAATAAATTAGTTTCGAATTTTCGAAGTTTGTTATTCTTGACATTTCCGCTTCTCTTTCTGGAGTCTTGCAGATTTATGACATTTATTAAGTCTTGAAAAGTTTATGTCTCTAAATAGTAACTATTTACATTTTCCTCCCACCCACACGTGGAACATTCTTAATGAGTGTAGATGAACATAGCTGCTGAAGTTCCGAGGCTCAGGTGGGTGACAAAACAATTAGAGGTTTTCCCCCTCGAGCACGTTTCCCCTTACCTGTTTTGTCTACCAGCCCTTGTCACCCCTTGTAATGGCAGCAATATTACTCAGATGGAACCGGATACGAGTGTGGGGGAGGGGCATGTTTATTAGCCCGGGCGTGGGGAGGTGCTTCAGTCTGCTAGAGTGTCGGGTTACAAACACAACCCACCCGCCCCTTGACTTTGAGCTCTACACGCTTTCAAAGTTGACATCTACATATCAATCCCTGAAACTAAGAAGAAATGCTGTTAGATATTTTACTCTTGTTTACGTTTATAATATACGTAAACTGGTTTTTTTTTACCAACTTTTCAGTTAATGTAATGTACTATGTGATATAATTGATGAAATCCACATTCCGATCCAAAATAGTTCATTTTCGTAATTAATTCAATTTATAACAATACTGTTACATGCATTTCGAGGAAAGTGTTTAATAAGATTAAAAATCATCTGTAAAGTGCTAGAACATGTTGCAAAATTTAATTATTGGATTGTAACATAACATAATATAACAACAAAGAAATAAAAGCAAACTAAATAAATTTGAACAAATGTGTAGAATAATTACAAGCACGCCAAAACAAAAAACTCAAACAGAAACCAATCTAAAAGTCTACAAGACAACGCCTATTTATGGCAGCGATACACATAAGAAAACGAAACTAAATAGTGATACACAAAGCAGAAATGAAATAATTTACAACAGTAAAAAGACGAAGATCAAATAAAAAGGAAGGTATACGAAAAGATTTTAATATGGCGGATTATTCGCACAGCGAAGGAGGGAGACTGCATCGTCCGATAAGGGATCGGTCAAGTCGGGGCGGAGTTTACCGAACTGCTACGTTGGTCTTGAATCTCACGTGAACAGTGAAGAAAACATGTGTTAAGTTTCTAAGAATGTGAAAAACACTAATATTAATTAGTCTGTTCCACAACGAATGTTTGTGATTCGTATGTTTGTGCGAATACGCTCGTGCTGTCAGGAAATTATGTGAAGAGAAAGTCTTGAGTGATCGAGTTCACGTAGTGATGCGATTCATAATAGACAAATTAATGGATAGCAGCCGCCAAGAAATGAATTTCATTTCTCAAAGAGAATAAATAAAAAAGATAGCAGACATTTTCATAAAAAGATGCCAGAAATGTGCGAAAAATAAAAACAGACAGTTCCAATGTCTCCTTGCATGGCGTGGTAAGTACATAACTTCTTTTTAAGTGAATTCTAGGATTTCTATCACCCGACCGAGGAAACCCGCTTGTCGTCAACGGTAGCAGTTTACATCCCGCGACGGTCATTAGATAATTGAATGATCTGATATATACACCAACAAAACGTATAATTCTGTAAAGCGAGGCACAAAATAATGAAAGGTATTAATGGTACAAAAGCAACTAAAGATAGCGGTATAATACACCAGGCATCTTATGATTATAGCCACACAAATGCACACGAGAAATAAATCATAGTAATAAGTCTAAATTGCTCATAAATGTTTACTTTTGTAAGAAGGTATTCAAAATGCTTGCCGTTTGCTGACAGATAGGTGTTGTAGCGTCCGAATAGTGTATCCATACGTTACAAATATTTTCCCGAAATACCATGTCTTTATGTACACTGTTTTAATTTAAAGACGTGTATAAAATGTCCCACTAAAAAATATCATAGACGGTTAGGCCTGGAGATTGAATGCTCACAACTCTTACCCTTACAATGTAAAAACCAGAAAAAGAGAAAGAACATTTTGATGAAGTACACTTACTGCTAATCAAGCTTAGAACATGGCGGATATGAGTTTCATACGTTACGCCTGAGTTAACTTACTCGGTGATCGATTAGGTCGAGAAACAGGGGGTGGACATCTTTAATGTTTGTTTTAAGGTGATATTTAAGAGCTGAGCCCAGTGATGCCAAACATGGGTTAGAATTTCCCTATATGTAACAACATTTTCCCAAGTTTTTCCACAGGGAAATTATGAATTCTAAAATCATTCCTACGGCTGTAAAACATACCTATAAACGCACATTTTATTAATAAATAATGCTAGAATATATTGGTATAATATGACTGGGGCGCTAAAAACCAAATGGATTGCCACTCGCCAGTCTTAAACTGCACAAACATTAGATGTAGAGACAACGGAAATGCGAGTATATTGTGACTTTAGTAGTGTATGTATTGTATAGCATTGTAAGAACATATACAATGCAATATGCCCTGGGAGGGGTCTTTTAAGATTGGTTTTAAGGAACGTATGAATGAAGGAGGACAATAGGGTGGAGAGATATGACACTGATTTTGCATTATTAAACTTCCTTCTTTCTTCTCCTTCAAGGCGTAGATACGAAAGGATGTGTCCCATCTTCGCAAGTTCATCGAAGTATAGGATGCCAATTACCCGTTAGGATATGTAAGCCAAGTGTTAGATAAATTAAACTTATTATGAAATAACTTGCATATCTTAGTCTATAACAGAATTTAGCTCTTATCTATTTATTTATTTTGTAGTTGTTTGAGATAGGGATGTGAAGGATTGTTGAAGATTAAGATTAAAACAATAGAATTTAGGAAGTCAGCAAGTGTCATTTAAATTTAAATTAGTTTGCTACAAGTTGGTGAAATCGCTAGATTAATTATTATTGATATCGCGACAATATTTTGCTATCTTGTTAGCCATGATTTTGCTAGAGTCAAGCAAGCTACAGTAAAAATATTTTAATCTACTGGTATATGTACTAATAAGGATATCCATCGTAAATGTTAAAAATTACACTGGAAATATTTCAAATGTTATAAATATATGGAAATCGAAAACTAATAAAATTTCCATTTTGATTCTTTTTTCCCCATTTTCCCATATTTAGATTCTATGCACAAAATTTGCCAAAAAATGGGAAAGTTCCCATGAACCTAGCTCTTAAATTTACGTCCGTATTTTTAAACATCCTGTATAAGTGACACATCTACTGCAAACTGATTGAGATGCACATTTTCATAGATTTAAAACATCATAACTTAATAAAAGTGAAACAAAATGACGTTTGAAGTTAAACTTTTAAAGCATTTCAATATCTGCTTTCTCAGAGGGAAAGCTATAGCCAGTGCAAAACATGATGATTGTGTCATAGTATGTTATATATTATTCTTTCTTTAAAAACAAAATTTTAATAATACAATTGCCCAAAATTAGAATTCGACGACTAGTATGAATCTTAACCGCGTTAAAGGAGATATACAAGTTGACAGTTCCCTAGTTTTGCCCGGCTCTTCCCACCATGTCCATTTTCATTTCCTGTATATTTATTGTTATATATCACCTCTGTAGTTACACTGGTATTATCGCCACATCTGTTAGCTTGTTAAGGAAATATATACATACTGCAAAATTATTACATACATACTATAATCGAACAATGAAATATATTTAGCCCATTACACAGATACATGCTCTGTAATAATGTAGGTATCTAGCACCGCAAACTGTCACTTTAAGCCCATATTTCGCGTTGTTTTTGCTACCACGCGATAAGAGCAAGCAAGGTTTGTATACTGTTAACAATGTATTGCTTTTGTTCCGCCAAGTAAACATGTTTATATAAGCATTTGTGTGGCGTCACTGTTCCTATTATTCTTTTGTTTGCGTCTGCGATACTGCGAACAACATTTCAGTTATTCGAGCTCTAAGTTTGAGTCTCAATATATATATGCTGCCCCGTTTAATGTAATTTGTTACTCTTTTTTGACAAGCTGATACATTGGTAGTAGAAAATAAAAGCGGAAGTATATTATTCCGAGGCTTGTGACATGGCAATGCCCTCTACAGCGTATTCTGCAATACAGACAACTACAAAGTGTTGTTTCATGCATCTATGTCTTGAGAGCGGTAACAACTTAACTAAATTAAAAAAGTGGAGAAAATACAAAAATATTCTATTTTGCATGCAAAGTGAGAAATGCAGAGATACTCCGAAAGAAACAAAATTATGTGTATTATATAAGCACTGTGGACCTATAATCAATTGTTTAAATATACCTTGTAACAATGGCGAATATAGGGAGACGCGTAATGCCCCTATTCTAACACTGTATGGTTTGGTGTGCATAAGGAAAATTCTAAAAATCTATACAAGTTAAATATATTGGTAGTGTATAGAGCACAGATATTTCCTCTGCGTAACTACAGAAGATCTAGTTTTAAAAATTTGAACATTGTGTATTTCTTACCAAAATGTTAATGGTCATTGCAATTTAAAAAAAAAGTGTGTGAGCAAAAGGCTCTTTAAACTAAAAATTTAAAATACATGTTTCCTGTACTAAATGCAAAGTTCAAAATTGCACAGCATATAATAAAAACACTGGAAATTGACTCTACACTTGAAACTTCATACTGGTAGCAGAGCGTAGTTATCTCTCTTGTAATACAGGCGTGAGCACATAAAGTACCCCTACGAAAATTTGAAAAGAAAAACCAAAAAGAATGTAGGAGGGAAGAAAAAAAACGCATGTACATCAACAGCTATAAAAAGTTATCTTGGGATATCAACAGCTTATAAAAGAGTTACTTTGCGATTCTGAGATGTGCAAACTATTCTAGCTGGAAAGAGACAAATAAACTATTTTTATGAATTTTGCTGCTCTACGTTTTATTTGTTCTAGGACAAAGAAGATAAATAACTATGAAGAAAAAAATGTGGGGAAGAGGGTTGAGTAAAAGGAAAGCGGCTAAGGGAAAAGGGTTCTATTAATGTTTATATATTTATATAAAACTATTACAGAAAGTGTGTGATGTAAGTAAATCTATGTGTTTGTATGCATATACAAAGTTAATAATAGCAATTAATGTTATCGCTTTATGTGCATTGTATATATCGATTGTTAAAAGAACGAAATTAGCATGTATGGCCGTAAGGCCCTTGCCACAGACTTACATTTGTGTACTTTAAACTGCCACAATAAAAGTCCACTGTTGCTACCTACTACTATAACTACTAGTTATTCACAGCAGTAATAAAATATGAAAACAATTCTAAACTACTTCAGCAACTTTGAATTCAGTTCACTTTTGACAAATGTGGTTGTTCGTAATGAATGAATAGTGTTTAACGCCCGTTTTTGCTACAGAGGCACTACAGGCAATGGACACTGGTGATACATGAGATGAAATGATATATTGGGAAAGGATTTTATGGAAGGAATCATTCCAGGCCTAAGTTTAGGGTACCTCCCCGGCATTTGCCATTTATGAGGACTGAGAAAAACCTGGAAAAAACCTCAGTCAGAAAGGACGGTCCTGGCGGTATTCGAACCCAGACCTCCCGCTCACGAGTCCGAGACTTAACGACCTCGGCCACCCGTGGCGGTACGGTTGTTCGTGATTACTCAAACTTTTCATCTATAGGTATATTAATGTATGCTTATTTATACTAGTATTGGCTTCATAAAGTTAAATACAATCAAATGCAGAGGAATCAGTTCTGATTTAAAGAAGGAACAGAATACGGTAACGTATCATTTTATTTGTAATTTTGTAGTTTCAGCGCTCAGCATTAAACGTTGCGAAAGCTTTAATGATTATGTTGCCATTAGGAGAAATTTTGTTCATTGAATATTCGAACAATGTTATTTGTATAGAGCTTGATTACAGTAGTATTAGTTTTACTGAATAATTTATTTTGAGTCTATGAATTTAATACCTTCCTATTAGTATGATTCGTTTATTTGAATAGTTTGTTTAATGAAACATTCAAATCAAATAACTCCAATTAATTAACATTTAATATATGAATCGTTATTACAGGGAGCTCAAAATTGCATTTGATTGCTTTTACGCTACTAGGGAAATAATTATATGTTCTAATGCTGGGCGCATTCCAGGTTATAGTAATAGCTTTATTCAGAAGCGTTCATGAACTCAAGGGATTTTGGGATTTTTAAGTTAGTTTTTTAATAACGCTAATCCTAAAATTTCATATATGACTCACTGAAATAAAAAAAATGGTTAGGTCTACACAAGTTACTTAAACTATGTACATAAACTGGAAAATCATTAATTACCATAAGATCACACTAAATTTCAGGATGATCATGCTGCTGCTAAAATGTTTGGGATGAAAACCATTAACGTTTGTGATATTCATATTTTTCGAGGTACGGGTCAAAACCGAGTAAGTTGATTTAGCTTCGGACACTTTACTTTTAAGCTGCTGGTGTTGAAAGTAAAATATGGTGCATTTAATAGTTGATGGAAAAATGTTTCTGCATTACGGGTCAAAAAATGTCCATGTATATCACGGAAGAATTATTGTAAAAGGCGCCATGACAGATATCAGAGAGATGAAGTTTATAGCTTTTGTGAGATCCTGTCATATATATTTTTTCAGAGGGGGCCAAAAATGTACACACACTTCAAGCAAACAAAAAACTGTGTTAACATAACAAAACTGAATTTACAGAAAATGATGAGCACTAATCACCTTAGACTTTTACAGTCACAACAGTTGCTCAAAATATCCAGCATCGGCGTCGATACACTTCTGAGTACATTGAATTACTGATGGAGCAACGTTGTTAATAGTGTTTCTTTATTTTTATGTTTCATTAATATTGTTTGCACCTCTGGTGCTGCTTTTAACTTTGCTTATTAGGCTTTATTTGCTTTTGTGTGTTTTGCTTTTGCGTGTTTTGCTTTTGACTTCTTTACTATTTATCTATTTTTCTTTTAATTTTATTTCTGTGTTTTCTAAAATACTTTATTATATATTACATCTTATACCATGGCACCTATCCAAGGTAATGTTATCACATTTTGGTTCAACAAATGTAAGTACCATTCTAAACAATTAGCTAAATATACAGGGCACGTTGGCTTTCTTTCTTATTGCGCTATTACTGGTGTGTGTCCTAACGGAATATTAATTCAATTGCCATTGTCCGCTATAGCTCCTAGCACTCATAGCCAATTTCATTTATTTAGGCACCATATCTCCCAACATTTTCTACGGATGATCCTTAATAATTGTCAATATTTGCAGCAATTTCATTTGTCTAAATTAATTAGTTTTATTAAAATTATTCTGGCATGTTCTCCAAAATATATTACTACAGTTAATAGTATCTTGATGAGTGCTAATAAGTTATTAAGTTCCCTCAATCAGAAACATCTTCTTAAACTATCGCGGTTATATTTACAATATTTAAGAGCTGGTATTCCTATTCAGTTTAATGCATCTTTTTTCCAAAACTTTTCCCCGCCGCTCGTAGCGTCAGCTCCTGACTTAGCTTCTATTTTCAATTTACCTCGTCCATCTAAATTTTACTCCGGTACTGCATACCAGCAGCCCAATAGCAAATGTACCCCTTGTACTTCTCCTACTAGTAATATTGCTGTTGTTAATTTATCTTCTATTTCACTTTCCAACACTGATACATTGCTTTTACAAAAAGGATTATCTTTCGCCCCAACTCCCAAATTTAATCGCCTTAAATTTGTTTCTGATGGCGTTAAATTTTGCCGTAATTTAAGATGGCGTTACTATTGGCATACTAAATCTTCTCAGCCTACTTCAAATGTTACTCCTTGCCTTCTCAAGTTTCGTTCTCCCTCCAAACTTGAACCTCCATCTTTACCTTCTAGCCATCCTTTAGAAATGTTTATTAACAGATTTTTAACTTCGATCAGTGATTCTAAATTTCTAGATAAGATCACTCCTAAAGACAACTTAACTTTAAGTGAGAAATCAGCACTTAAAAGATTATCTAATAATCCTGATGTTATTATCCTTCCAGCTGATAAAGGGTCCTCAGTAGTACTACAGGACATTTCGTCTTACAATGCTGAAGCTTACCGACAGCTTAAGAATGTCACTTATTATGAACTATTGTCTTCCGACCCAACTGTCAAGTTTAATGAAGAAATATCTTCTTTTATTACTTCTTCTGGTACAGCAGAAGGACTTAGTTCCCAAGATATCACTCTTCTTACTCCTCATGTCCCTCGTACTCCCACCATATATTTTCTCCCTAAAATTCACAAAGAGAACTGTCCAGGCCGCCCAATAGTAGCCAGCTTCGATTCCCCTACTGAACGTATTTCCGCTCTAGTAGATTGTTTGTTACAGCCTTTTGTTACTTCTAGGCCATCCTATATTAAAGATTCCTTCCATTTTTTGAGTTTGCTTAAGAAAGTTGACCTTACGGCACACTCTGACATACTTCTTGCCACTATTGATGTGACGTCACTCTACACTAACATCCCCCATCATGAAGGATTAGCTGCCGTTAAACATTTCTTGAATTCTCGAGCACCTCCTCATATCCCATCCACAGATTTCATTTGCCATCTTGCTTATCTGGTCCTCACTCGCAATGATTTTAGTTTTGATAATAAACATTATCTACAAATTAAGGGTACTGCGATGGGCACCAGAATGGCACCTTCTTATGCCAATCTTTTTATGGCTCGCTTAGAGGAGGAATTTCTTAAGTCAGAACCTTTGGCACCATTATTATGGCTGAGATATATTGATGATATATTTGTGCTTTGGACTCATGGCTCAGAATCTCTCGAGCAGTTCCTTACTAATCTTAACTCCAAGTTTTCAGTTAAGTTCACTTCTTCTGTCTCTCCCAATGCTGCTACTTTCCTGGATATTGATATTTCTTTATGCAATGGCTCTTTCCTTACGTCTGTGCACATTAAGCCTACCAATTTACAACAATATCTTCATTTTGATAGTTGTCATCCATTGCATATCAAAAGATCTATTCCTTTTTCTCTTTCAATCCGTGGTCATCGTCTTTGTAACAACTTTTCATCTCTTGACAAGTATATTAAAAACCTTACTCAAAAGTTCCAAAACCAAAATTATCCTTCTGCTCTTTTAAAATCCCGTATAATCCCATCACACAAAACTTTCCAATGCAAACCTAAAACCTCTAACAAGAACTTCATCAACCTTGTTACCACTTACGTACCTGGAATTGAAAGCATCAGACCTATTTTGAAAGAATGTCACGATACTTTGTTAATGTATCCATCTTTAAATGATTTTTCTAAAATTGTACCCCGCCTTACTTTCAGAACACCTCCTAACCTTAAAAGTATATTTCGCCGTAACCTATCCTCTCCGAATTTACCACGTCCCTTTGCTGGCTCGTATCCTTGCCAACGTCCTAAATGCAAAACCTGTGCACTAATTATGCCGTGCAATTCATTCCACAGCCCTAATTTATCCAAGGAATTCAACATTTCTTCATTTGCTACCTGTTCTTCCAAGAATGTCGTATATATGTTATCTTGTAAGCTTTGTAAAGCATTTTATATTGGTTTAACTTCTACTGTTGTTTCACTACGCATGAACAATCATAGACGTTCTGTTAAAACCAAGTCTCCCTTGCCTGTTGCCCAACATGCCTTATCTCACTGTAAGGATTTTGATGATGCTTTTAGTCTAACTCTTATTGATGCTTTACCTACACAATGCTGTGAAAGTTTACTCAGAGATAGAGAAATGGCAGCTATATTTTTACATAAAGCGCGTATACCACCTGGTTTAAATCTTACATATTAGTTGTTTTCTTCCCACACTCTCATATCTAGTTTCATCTGTTTCCATGCATAACGTTACCTTCGATACTCAATATTTACTTTTATCACCTTCACTTGTCTAGCTTCTTGCCATTGAAGAACTCGCAGTAGTTCGAAATATAGCAGTTTCTAGTGTGACTCTTTCTCTGTGTTTTATCTTTATCTACTTTTATTTTAGTGTTAATTTGTTACATTGTTAATAGTGTTTCTTTATTTTTATGTTTCATTAATATTATATATATATATATATATATATATATATATATATATCAATGGACAAATGAAGCCAAGATTATCGTATGTGGTTCTGTAAACAGATGCGACTCGGATTATGCTATATATATATATATATATATATATATAATTAACAGCAATAATAAAAGTAGATAAGGATAAAACACTTAGATAAAGTCACACTTGAAATTGATATATTTCGAACATCTGGAGTTCTTCTATGGCAAGAAGTTAGGCAAGTGAAGGTGATAAAAGTAAATATTGAGTATCGAAGGTAACGTTATGAATGGAAACAGACGAAAATAGAAATGAGAGTGTGGGAGGAAAAAAAATTAATACTAAGATTTAAACCAGGTGGTATACGTGCTTTATGTAAAAATATAGCTGCCATTTCTCTATCTCTGAGTAATTAATAATTTATATATTTAAAAAAAGAAAAATATTTTTACAAATAATTGCACTAAGTAAGAGATTAAATAAGGCTTAAATTGCCGAACTATTATTATTATTATTATTATTATTATTATTATTATTATAGGAAGTTTGATTTGTTACATATTTCTTAATTTTTCATTTAGCTTTTCGATTTCCTCAGATTGGTAATTGAATGTTATATGTTTTTTTTTTATTAATGGAATAGTTTGAATATATCAAAAGTATCAAATCTTTCCTTTTTCTTACATTGGCTAATGTTGTATTTCATCTTACATGTGCTTAAGAATCTTTACTTATTGAAAGAGAAAGACAGGGAAAGAAAGAAATAAGGCGTCGTTATAACTCTATCGTAACAAATTTATAACGAATATGGGAATCCTGCCCATGAGTTGTGTGGGCATTTCTGTGATTGATTTCAAACTCCTCAAAGACCAGAAATAGAACAAATGGATTAATTTATTAGCTCAATGAAGATAGATTGTTTCCCACGGCTATTAATATTAATATATACATTCCTACAACTATGCCTACTGCTTTCATTTCCATCAATCGCGTTCAGCTCTGCTGTCTTACTGTGCCAGTCTTCCACATCCTTCCATTCTGTATGTCTTCGAGTGTTAAGCCTCTCCTTGTCATTACCTCTATAATCTCATTATTCGAAGCTCTCCTTGGTCTTCCTCTTCCTCGTCTTCATGCTGGTTGTCATTCATACACTGCTTTAGGCCATTTGTCCTCTCCCATTCTCATCAGATGGCCAAACCATTTAAGGCTCTTGTTTCCATTCTTTTCAGTACTGTTTCTTGCATCCATTGTGTTTCTAATTTCCAGATTTTAATATAATCCATTCTCGAAATTTTAGCGCTGCGTTTGTGATAATTCATTTCAACTGCTAATGCTCTTTCTCTGTAATATTAATATCTCACTTCATAACTGATTCCATCAATAGTTTTTCTATGTATGAAACATATCTAACAAGCTGTTTTTACAAGTATATAATATATATTTGTAACACTACAAATGTTTTGTCCCTCCATATTAAATTTAAACAGTTTTACAATAATTGTATTCAATTTTCATTTCCCCTTCTCCAATACCTTCTAGTTTATTTATGGTTATATCTAAGTATTTAGTTTGGTTAACTTGTAATATTTCTGTTTCTTCATCAATAACTAATCTCTAATTTGTATTTTGTTTAACGGCTAAATAATCTATTTCCTATAATTCACTCTAAGGCTCCATGATTCATAGCGATTTCTTAATCTTTTAACCATGAATTCTAAATCATAATGGTGTTGTATACAACTACTTAATAGGCAAATTGTATATTAAACAAAAATTTATTTGCTATATTTATACTCATTCCTTGACAGCCACGTTTCATTGGTTCAACACAAACTTTATTTTAATATATATACATATATAAATTAACAGTAATAATAAAAGTAGATATGGATAAAGCACTGAGAAAAAGTCACACTTGAAATTGCAGTTTCAAGTGTGACTTTTTCTCAGTGTTTTATCTTTATCTACTTTTATTATTACTGTTAATTTGTTACATTGTTAATAGTGTTATTTTATTTTTATTTTTCATTTATATTATATATATTTGTGCGTGTGCATGTGTGTTGAACAGTATCGATTGTTAGAGGTATTTTCCCATCTGCATTTATTTATTTATTTATTTATTTATTTATTTATTTATTTGGATGGTGTTTAACACCCGTTTTAACTACGGAGGCACCATAGGCGGTGGGCACTGATAATATAGTAGATGAAATAATAAACTGGGAAAGGATATTTTTTAAGATAGAAAACGTTCCAGGCATAACTTTAGGGTACCTCCCTGGCATTTGCCTTTTATAAGGACTGACGAAAATCTAGCAAAAACCCCAGTCAGAGAGGACGATTATGGTGGAATCGAATCCCAGACCTTCCGCCTTAACGACCTCGGCCACCCGTGGCGGTTCCCATGTGCATGTAAGATATGTTATCATTATACCTGTTCTTATAATGACAATTAATTTATTATTGATGTTTCCCTTTTTTTCAAAACTTCCAAAAGTTTACATTTCGGAATTGTACCATATGCTTTTTCAAGGTCAATTAATACTAAATGTGTTTCTTCGCCAACTGTACTGCGTTTCTCAATTAACTGTTTCAGAGCAATTAAATTGTCAATACAAGACCTTCCTTTGATTTTCTATTTTTTCTTGTATCTGTTTTTCCAATTTTATTACCTGTGATAATACTCTGCCTATTTTTTATTCCTTCTCATTCCCCTTTTTATACATAGATATTACGCAGTTAATTTTCCTTTCTTGAAGGATTCTTTGTTCTTTTTAACATCTTTGATAGAGTTAAAAAGTGTTAAAATACATCTTATTATATTCTGCCCCCTTGAGAAGCATATAATGAAAGGGGCGTGATGGGAAAAAAATTGAACAAATTCTAGTATTAGAAACGAGCTTTTCATCTACTGATCACTTAAGAAGCACCTAAGTAAATACTTTTAAGTATAAATATCAAGAGCAGGTCACAGCTTGATTCAAGTGGCTTAGAAACTCACACGTCGAGCCTTTAAACGCGAGTAATGATGTGTACACATGCTCTATTAGGCAACGAGGTTTTTTTATCCGGCCTCGAAAAAAAGTGCGCATTTTAATCGGATTTTCTGACCTCTTCTTTGAGCGTCACTTTGATGTCCTTCCCCTCTTTCTAGTAATTACCTCGTTGAGCGTGAAATCTTTCTCTGAGGAGCGGAGTGGGACGGAAAGATTGATGCAAGCGTATCAGGGAGAATTAAAAGCTCCCAACATGACTCTGAATCCCTAATAATGGTAAGTCTTGAGCCTTTATTGGATCAAAGCTCTTCAGAATTAAGTCACCGCTCCAGACTACCTTTCGGCGTTATTTAGAAGAACATGTATTCGATTCCTGGTAGTATCTTCAAGACAAATGATGTAAATTAATTTCGCTGAATAAAAGATAAATCAAATGCATTTTTCTACACTCTCAGAAACAATGTGAATGTACATTCTTGGAACTTTTGGCTAAAGCAGCATCCTTAATATTCTCGGCGATATTTCTACGCTGCATATGGGTGGTTGTTACATACAGAGTAGAGAAGAGTAGAAGAGCAGTCAGAGCTTTCAGAGGTAGTAATCTTTTTGGTGAGAAGAAGTGATAAGTTTTTAAAATTTTGGGAAAGTTCCAAGTATGTACCTTAAAGACCATATAAGTTTGCCCACAAAAGCTTGGCTGCATTTTGTCGTCAATTTTATTGATTAGATATTATTTTTTTACTCTAGAATTACGAGAGTTTGTGCATAATAAATACCCAGGCTGTAGTTCTATTTTAATACAATTTTGTAAAATTATAGCAGTTGATTCCTATTAATAACTTTATCTTATTTATAAATAAATTCAAGCAAATCTTTTGCTCACTATAGCCTTGAAATTGGGACACTGGTTTAAATTAAGCTCATCTTCTGAAAGAATTTACAAATATGATTTATAAAATTGTGTTCCCATCTCATTATAACGCGTCATCGACAAGTTCCTCCGCACTCGAGTGATGTACATCGCACATGAAAAAGTTTCCGACATTCCTTCCCTGCTTTGAAACCGGTTTTTATCATGTAGTGCGCCCACCGTTTCTAAGGTTTGACTTTGGAGTGTGTGCTTGCCTTGGTGGCTAAGTGAAAACACTAACAATACGTTCGGCGCGCAGTCATAGCTGCCACCCAAATTCGCTTCCCTAGTAAAATCTCGGCTACAACATGTCTGCGGAGCGGCTTATTGGTCGCTCTTTATTAAACTGCGACAGAAAAGAATGTTTCAATAACATATTAAGATGTCCAAGGCTCATAAAATACAAAATAGTTACAAATACGAGTATGTCACATATTTGTGACTTGGGACTCTTCCCTGAGCACTCTCTGAAGATTAAGGAAAGTGATAGAAAAGTTTTTGGAGACTAATGAGCTAGTTGTAACGATGCATGTAAATAAAGCTAAGCTAAGAAGTTCAGATTAGATTGTTTCGGCATCTAGGTGATTCAGAGAAGCTATTTGTACCTTCATTCCCCAAGAATCCGCCAAAATAAGAACTTTCTCCGAGGCGGAAATACACCGCCACGCCGCACCAGTCTTAGCTACTTCGCCTGATACTTTGGGCATTACAGCCGGTACTGAGGGAGAGAGGAAAATTCGTGGAAAGAAAATATCCGCTCAAGCATTCGCTTAAATGACCAGGGCAGTCATGAAAAAAACCCAAGGACAGGATGGCCGACTCGAAGGAATTTGAACCCAGGACCACGCGAGTGAGACTTCCAAGTGTCTGGACCACCCCACAGACAGAAGTAGAAAAGGCAGCCAAGGTCCATTGGAACGTATGACTCCAGTTGTTAGGGTTTTGCCTAATACAGAAGGTAAACAAAAAAAATCGACTTTACGAGAAGAAAATGGGTTAAAAATAGCACTTCAAGAATAGGAATAGTTTAAGATGCATTGCTGTGATATTGCTGGTGTTTGTGGATTGTAAAGAGAACTGAAATTACAGTAGTTTACGATTTCAAATACATCCCATAATATTAACTGAACGTCAGAGTAAATAATTCATGAAATTTACCTATTTTCGTTCTCAAAACTTTTACAATTTCCGAGATGAACTGTACACTGAGTGATAGTGCGTAACTTGTGTTTGGATTAAGGTGTACCTTACTTGCGACTACGCCTACACCAATGACACTAGTTTACATTAGACTGTTCATGAACACACGTCACATTACAATGTAGTAATGATGTTAATCGATAACAACGCCTGACGTCTTAAGATCATTTGTTCATACTTTCACAATATGAAGTGTCAAGCCTCCTTTCTACTCGTAAATGCTATGTACACATTTTTCTGTATTATTGCAGATAATCAGTAACTTTATTATTTACTTCCAAGTGAAAGTTTTAGTGAAAATACGAGAGAAAATGAATGAATCTACAATTCCTGATAAGTGTGCATAAATATTCTTATAAAAGCATAAATCAATGGAGCTTCTGAAGAAAATGGCAGAGAAGTTTACCAATTACAGTGAAATATGGAAATAAAACTCATAAACCGAAAAGATAAATAGTATAGGGAAGTTTATCACGATGGAACAGCAAAGAAAACAGCTCAAAACCCAAAGCAAACTAAACAGGACAAAAACAAATATTTTTCTTATGTACAATTAATTTTACACGCCGTCTAAGAATTTTAAGTGAAATTTAATATTTCGAAATAAAATTTCACTAGAATTTTTTTATTCAATTTGATATTTCGTATTCGCCAGCCGGCAGTGACAGAACGAAAAGTATTATGGCTACTCATGCTATGTTCTTACAAGTGTTGCGCTTTACTCACTCTTATTACATTAATAAAACAAATGACAGTTTAAGAAGAGTGTGATTCGTCGATAAACACGGAGAAAGTTATCCACGACAATTTGCAGTAAGATCTGGAACAAGCGGCTGGATAAAAGAGCTTGTTACGACGAAGGAAACGGAAAAGGGTGTCGCGCTGTATGCTGGGTTCCGCTGTTATATTTTTTATAGCTCCAGTTGATGTCTGAAAAATGTAAATCCTAAGCTGTATGTACTATATAAAGAGTAGATCGTTACTGCGGTTGCAGTTTCCAGGTGTCGTGTTTTCTTTGCCCTCTTTTCTCCCTCAGACGTACTGCCTCAGGCCTGCGAAAAAATATAAACACAATGCTCTTGCTTTGGAAATGCGCTACGCACCGCGAAAACACACATTCCCTGCAACTTCGTGTTTTTGTGTATTGAAGAAACTTACTGGCATTTTATCATAGTCTTTTAAATTTTGGGAATTTAAATTAGTGAATACAGTACATCCAATTAAGAATAATCAAAGATAAACACATAATAAAGCAATTAAAAGAATATATAGTAGTAGTACATGTTTATATTATGGAATACTCCTAAAAGGTACGCAAGGCAACAATGCGACAATCCTAATCTCGGCTTTCCCAAAGGAAATCTCTACTTCATCCATAAAGTAGCTCCCTATTTGTTCTCGTGAGAACAGATTACGAAGGCAGCCGTCATATGATGATAAATATCAGGAACGGTATACCTTTTCTGCGCTTTAGACCTATAGCTTAAACCTGTAATCTTCATCACTAATACCGCTACAGTGCACGCTCCCCCTCACTGAAGACAAAATATTAAAAAAAAATTGTCAACACTAGAGAGATTATTTTGCAGTCTATCCTGCTGATCTTTTGAACTTAGACAAAGATAAATTTCTAATCGGGTTGGTAAGAAATTGCCCAACTGATATGAGATATACAAAATTGTTCATTGTAGCTTATCGAGATACATATTCAATCTGGTACGAGTTGGATTAATTGTATACTGAACACTAAGTACAAAAGTTGTGTAAATGATTTTTATATACAAAAGACAGCCAAGAATAAATATTGAAGACATATAGGTAGTGCATAAAATACTACAATTAAGTATTCAATTGATAGGAATTGTTTAAAAACACACCAAATAAATATACCTCCAGTTATTTTATTTATAACATAATTTATTCCAGTGACCGGTCTTGAGGTGAATGCAGAGAAACTTTACAAAAGAATGCAAATCACAATTATTTTGACTATAAGTAAGGCTATGTCATTAGACAAGAGGCAATTCTTAACTTGAAAAAAATGTTACTAAAATCTAATTTCATATTCACACATGTTGCCTCCAT
This sequence comes from Metallyticus violacea, assembly GCA_030762175.1. Classification (NCBI taxonomy): domain Eukaryota; kingdom Metazoa; phylum Arthropoda; class Insecta; order Mantodea; family Metallyticidae; genus Metallyticus; species Metallyticus violacea. Next base: position 62,642,183 of record CM060836.1, read on the forward strand.
GCAGTTTGTTAAATATAAATGCATTTTACAATAATAGAAAGCTGATGCTTAGATGCCGAAATTCTTAAGCACTTAACATGAAGTTAAATACACCCAAACGCAGGCTTATGAGTCACCGCCTGACCAGTAAACAAGCCCTAATGAGTAAGAGGCTTAAGGAGAGAGGACGGTTAGTAGCTCGTGATCTATTGCACCTCCCACCAACATAACTTCTTTCCGCTCTATTCTGGTTTTAATGCTTAGAAATTCCAATTATGAGCATATAGCTCGGATTCTTGGAATAGTACTTGTTCAACGTATATTAAATACCGACATATTATGTGATTGTCTCTATTAATAAAGAGGGGTAATTCAGGCCTAGTTTTTTTACATAATTTTAGGGGAATGCTAGGATGAATTTTTCCTTTCCACGAATTTTTCGCTCTCCCATTTTATCTCATTTCATTCCTCTGGTTCTATTGCAAAATCGAAAGTGTCAAGCGAGGAGGGCTGGTGCTATGTGCGGTTGGCGCTGTGAAAGTGTCCCTTCTAAAGGGCTAGAATTCCTTGGAAGCGGCTTCACGATGTCTGGGTACTCTATTTGGAAATACCATTTGTGCCTCATGTCCCTGGATCCTGGCCGCCAGGTTCATCCCTTCCTACCGAAGGGTCGAGTCGAGTAGAAATGCCCACAACACAAATAATGTTATATTACTTGATCTGCTTTAAATTACCATTTAGCCTCTGGGGGATAACTTTTAAGGAATTAATAATATATAGAAAACAATTTTTTATTTTATGTTTCTTTCGCATTTAATTACTTTCTATTTTTATTTACCTTCATAGGAGCTTCATAAACTATTCACTATTTATTTTTGCATCTCAATTTGTGCTGCTAAACAGACGTTGTATCTAATGGAACACAAATGTAGTTAGCTTTAATAATTATTTTGTTTGACTATTTACAGAGCTTCTGCTTATCTAGTCAGGAGCTTCTACCATAATAGCTGAATGAATTAAAAGCTGCGGTGACGCATGTAAATTACTCCAAAACAAACGACATCACACTAAAGCGGATAACACACAACAAGAGCAAGAATATCAAATCCTATTTTATTTGTTCGCACATGCTCGTTGACGAATTCCAACTAGTAAACGATTAAGTTCAAACAATCAAAACGGAAGATTTACAAGAACGCACAAAATGTTACAGGGTTAAAGGAGATGCTTTGATAACTCATAATTAATTCTATTTTCGTTATTCATTTAAGTTTTACGAAAAAAAATTACTTTTGATCTCGCTGGACATGATGCATTAAAATTCTTAGTACTGCCTCTGAGAAAAAGAGACAGAAAATAAATGCAGAGGTCAGTACTTGCGTGAGGCTAATGTTAAAAGATAATTTCACCCAATGGCATTTGCTTTTACTGCTCCCAAGAGCTACGTACATGTTTGTTAAAATTACTAGTTCCCTCTGCATTGCAGGATTTGATACTCCGTCATAAAGTATGTGCTGTAGAAGCTATTTTCCGTCTCCTTTACCGAGACTTAGAAATGATAGAATTAGATTTAGAATAAGTGGGAAAGATTCAAGGTCTTGGATAGAATTCCAAGTATAGATTTTCAGCTTACAGTGTTAATGTTCTACCACTGAGCAACCGTGTCCCCAAAAGCAAGGTCGAACTTCTGTGATCTGAATTTACATATCTGGAAACCGCAAAGAATTTTTAATGTGCATTTTAATCTTTTGCTTAAATACCACAGTGGGAAAAATGCTTTCAAATGGATGACAACTCGTGTCTCATAAATGCAGTAAATTTTAAGAACATTGTTACTATTTGGTAGTGAAGCAATAGGATTTAGATAATTATCACTTAATTAGTTGAAAACATTTTAAGCGGGGATAGAGGAGTTGAGAATGAGAGAAGAAGAAAACAAAAGGTACAAATAACTGCACTGTTTATTTTGTGCACGTACTTTTCCAGTTATATTAATGTTATGCTCTATTAAAATTATGGTACACTTCGTAAGTATTCAAATTGGCCCCTTTACAAATATCTCGTCAAGGAATGGCGTACTCCCACTGTCTGTTGCGTCTCCTTGTTATCCAATGTTGTCATTAGGCCGTGGATATACGATAGGCTTCAAGTTTCTCCATAAGTATAAAAGTTCATGGAACAAGAAACCCATGATGCTAGTTCTTCACGATCTTTCCATTTATTTTGGAATAGAGCTACACAAAATTTTTGAGGATACCCCATCATGCACGTGCCATATATGACGGAAAACCTTTAGTTTTAACTAAATAAACGATTTCCACGGAATAAATAATAAAAATAACAAAATGTCAAAAAGGCCGGCAATAAATATTTTCAAAAAATTAAGTGTGGTCAAACTACTATGGCCATTGGTATGATGATTTGTTAAATGATGTTTAAGGCCCATTTTTATTACTGAGGCGCCACAGGTGGTGGACACTGATGATTTATGAGACTGAAATGATACTAGGAAGGAATTTCATTTAAAGAAAGGAAGCGTTCCAGTCCTAAATCTAGGGTACCTCTCCGGCATTTGAGGAAAATGTGGAAGAACCTCAGTAAGGAATGACGGTCCTTGCGAAAATCGAATCCCAGACCTCCGGTTCAAGAGTCCCCATCTTAACGAATTCCATCATGATGATATGTAAATAGCATGTAATATAACACATAGTTTAAGTTGAAAGTCAATTAAATTTGTTTCTTTTTAGCTCCTATAGTCGATTTTTTTGTTTGTTTGTTTGAATAGTGTTTAACGCCCGTTTTTACTACAGATGCACCACAGGCGAGAACCTGATGATATACGAGATGAAATGATAAATTGAGAAAGGATTTTTTTAATGGAAGGAAACGTTCCAGGCCTAAGTTTAGGCTACCTCCCCTGCTTTTGCCATTTATGAAGATTGAGGAAAACCTGGAAAAACCTCAGTCAGAGAGGAAGGTCCTGGCGGGATTCGAACCCCAGACCTCCCGCTCACGAGTCCGCGCCTTAACGACCTCGGTCACCCTTGGCAGTTCTAATGCGTGTAAATGGCAATTTTCTAAAAAAAATGCCAGAAATATGTACATGCAGCAGAGCAACATTTCCAAAATCTTTTGCCAAAAATTTTATTGCAAACTGAACTGGAATACATGGAAAGGATTTTACATCCAATTTACCCGGTGTTACTGCTCTGACTACCGATCCGCTCGGTGCCGTGAAATGGACGACAAATCCATGAAAGATCTTGTAGTTCGCAATGCAATACTCGGTACACTGTAACCGCGAAAGATCTTATTGGCACCTATGAACACAGATCGACTTTGGCAGTAACTATCGACTTTATGAGCAGATCATCAGAAGGTTCATAGACAAATTCCATGACTTCGGAAGCGGGACCGACAAGACTGCGTGCATATATTGCAATTTCGAGGGCACTGGAAAAGATTTTCGAAGACATGCACCATAGAGCTACTGGCATTAAAATAGGTTAGATAGTTTTAATACATTGAAAGCCCCATTTCTCACCATTTGTTTCCCCGATTCAAACCTGTATAATAAGCATTAAAATTGTGAAATAATTCTTGTTTATTGTTCATCCTGTACATGAAATGTACACCTGCACCCAAACTTTTATATTTGAGACCTATTCTGGTTTTATTTACATTCTCTTTAATACATAAAACCTAACACAGAATTTAGTTGTTGACTTTACTGTCCAACTCCGGGTGTGAATTGAAAAATAATAATAATAACTTTTTGAACTACTTGGATCGAGGGACAGCAAAAGTGAAAAGTGATTTAATGGAACAATCAGAAATTAAACAAGATAAACTTTGCTCTTTCCATGCTTTAATTGAAATTTAGCTATCGGACTGGAAATAGAAATTCCCCTTTCTAAGGGATTTAAAATAATTTACAGAAGAAGTAACTTCTTCATTTTTAAACTTAATCTGTCTGAGGAAAGCGACCCCAAGAAGCTCTTAAGGGCTCATATTTTGTCTTATTTCACTTCTTTGGTTTATTACAGAGTCGAAAGTTCAGGAAAGATTGGCTGGTGCTGTGTGTGATGTAACAGTGATTTGCACTGCGGAATCGTTTCTGATGTGGAAGCGTCCTTCTGAGAGGCTCAAATTCCTTGAGGGGGTGTCGGCCGGAGTGCTCTATCGGGAAAGGTTGTTTGTTAAAGGTTCAGTTTACATTCGTGTCTTAATGCCCTTGGATTTTGGATCCTTGCCATTCCATTGCCTGCCCCTTGTCATCCCATCCTACACGAGATGCTCTTAGGAAAGTAGGCACAAAGTACTGAAAATTCCTTCTCCGTCAACCCAATAAGAGATTATAACTTTGGTTTTTCTTAATAGTAAGTAGAAGTTTTTGCAAAGTTTTTGCCTTTTTTCGCTTTCGGATTGCATTGTCTAAATGCAGATTAAACAATGCGGGTAACGACTAACACGCTTATTTCACTCCTATGATTAATCTTTTCTTTAAGGTCCAGTTCAATATTTCACAACTGCATTTGAATACATGTGTATGCGTTTAAAAGTTTATGCAAAAAGCTTTAAAATAAACACCAGTTCAAAATATCCCTTGTGGGAAGGCTGAATCTTTTTCTATAATATTACAAAGCCTTTTACTGTGAATTCATAATAATTCTTTCTGTTCACAAGCATCTTCCTTTGTAGTCTATGCTGATAAAAATGCCCAATGGTATAAATGTCAAATCTTGTAGTAATTATTTCCATAATTCTGTATTCCGGAGCCTCCCTATTTTTAAATTAAATATTTAAAGCTTGTTTAAGTTCACAGAATTTTAATATTTCTACTTTCATTTCCGACATGTTGTCACAAAGTTCTGATTCGCTTCACAGTCATCTTTAGTCGATAAGCTTTTTCAATATTACAGCTATTGATGTGAGTCTAACAGTATGCCATTTTCTAAATTAGCTACGAACTGGAATAATGGACAGGCAGAACGTAGCCCAAGTTTTGATGTATTACTTTTTTCGACTTACTGTAGCAGCGGCGAAATCAGTAACTAATTGCCTACGTCAAAATAAGTCTTCTGTACAGTCGCAGCAAAAAGAAAATCACTGTAGGAAACATTTGGTTACAGCCATTGGCTCTTTGGCGGGTAAACCAACAGTTACATATACTTTCTAGTGCATTATAATTGTTACAGTGTACTGTTCAGTGCAAATGACTCAGTATATACATCTTACTTTCGTAATACTATTCGAAACTCAGTGACGCGACCATACCGTGCTTTGGTTCCCACCGCTCGATTCGCTTTCCGCAATCACCAATGCTTTTTTTTTTTTCTTGTCAATAACCACACTAGTAGTCCCACGCTCGGGGCGGAAACAGGTAATAAAGTATTTTGTGACTTTATTTGTGTTTTTTAAATAAAAGTATGCATCTGTAAAACTACAAAAGGAATTGATTTGTTGTAACAACGTGAATGTAAACAAGTATAAACTTAAATAAAACATGTTGGTCTTCGGTGGTCGACCGCATTGTGTCTGGCTGGAAAATGGACAGCTGAACGCGTCTGAAACGTTGCGGTCATTACCCAAAGACCAGGATATTTTATTTAATGAACAAGACGGCAAAACTTTATCATTTTACACACAAAATATACTTGATAAATAGGCTGTACCGTTTTGGTCAAAGTAGTCAGGAAAATGCCAAGTTCTTTATAGTGCATGTAAATATAGTGACCTTTCATAAAACTGAAGAAATTCATACGGAATTATGTAATCTATAAACATAAACTATTTATAAACATATGTACATCATTATGCTTTTATCTTAAGAACGGAAAGACATGTTTTTTTTTAACCAAAATTTCTCACGGTTACTACCTCCTTGGTTAGCGTTGCTGACTGCTGGTCAGAGACCCAGGTTCGATACCTACTTGGGAATTTTTCAAAGTTAGGGAGGTCTGGAACGGGGTCTCTCAGCCTCTTGAGGACAATTGGGGAGAGGTGGCGACCTTCGATCGCGAAAGCCGCGCGTAGGCGACCAGCAGAGTGCCGGCATGCTGATCACATTCTCTGTTGCAATACTGCCCTCTATCAACGAAGTCGTAAGACGGGGGTAGAAGCAGCAGCGGTAAACTCCCCGTATCGTAGCAAGTGACGAATGATGCTTTAAAAAGTTTATTACTGACATTGTGGTCCTAACGAGAAGGCACCAAACGCGCCTGTACGATGCAGCATTTGTATCCTTTTTCTTCACTCTCCCCATCTTTCACACAGCGCCAGCTTACTACCCGTCGGCTATAAAAGCATATTTCCGGTTGGTTTGAAAACCCCATTTGAGATTTAAAGTACCCTGCTCGGTGTGGGTTTTCCATGAAGAGGCCGGCAAGTGCCTGGGGAAGCACTGCGTGTAGTGGTCATACAGGGGAACGTGAATATCGTCAAGGAGTTCTGTTCACCGAAACAGTAGATTAAAACTTTACGCTGCTTTAACGTGAAGCTACAACGTATAGAGGAATGTAAACTTTCATAAGAATACGTTCTTGAGATATCGGGGTCTATGGAGTTAGGAGCATGTCACTGATATAAAAATGATCCACATATGTGTCAACTGCACAATCTATATGTATAAGTATACACTAAAACTAAAACTAAAGTAACTCAGAGCTTATATATTAAAAACTAGAGCTGCAAAGTCGGTCCTGGTGGTGTAGTGGTAACCATACTTGCCTCCTAAAACCAAGATCGCGGGTTCAAACCCTGCCAGGATCGATGGATTTTATTCGGGCGTAAAAGTATGGGTTTTCTTAGGAAGGGAAGTAAAGCCGTGGGTCCCGTGTCGTACATTTACGGCACGAAAAAGAACCTCAATCCTGAAAGAAGAGGCCTCTGAGCAAAATTTGCTGGCCGTTTCCGCCTTGAATTGAATGGGACGCTGACCTGAGATGTTAAAGAGCGTCCATAAATAAACCAAAATAATAAAAAAAAAAAAAATACAAAATACATAAAATACTGAAACGGTCACAATATTTCGAAAAGCTATGTGCCCTACATTGGTAACAGAAATTCTTCAAGTGACAGAAGTTTTGCTGAATGTTATGCCTGCCTAGAACATGATTTTTTATTTACAGACTCTCTTTAACATCTCAGGTTATCAGCGTCCCATTCAACTCAGGGCGTGAAATGGCCGACAAATTTTGCTCAGAGGCCTCTTCTTTCAGGCTTGACGTTCTTTATCGTGCCGTAAATGTACGACACGGGACCCATGGCTTTACTTCCCTTCCGAAGGAAACCATACTTAGGATTTTTAATTCCGAAAAAATTCATCGATCCTGGCCGGGTTTGAACCCGCGATCTTGGGTTTAGAAAGCAAGTATGGTTACCACTAGGACTGACTGCCTGGAACAAAACGGATAATACAAGAGTATCTTATGTAATATAAAGCAGGTTTCGCGTGTAATTATTGATTGTGCATAATCAGTGCTGATAAATATGGAGGATAGAAACGGTATGCATTGAGTTATAGTCGCACGATATAGTTAAAAATCTAATAACATAGACAAACTATCTATCAAGAAACTAACTCGGCACGATACAAATTCTTTTATTTATTTAATAATTGTGCTTTTAGCCTCTATCACGAAGGTTGGACGTCTAGGAGCGTCTTGAAGGAAAAATAAAATATTTAAAAACAGTTACTCTTTGCAGCCTATAGAATGGAAGCGCAATATAACACCTTGGCAGTGAAAAGCCTTTCCTTGGTGTAATTTATTTAGAATAAATTTTCTTCTCCTGAAAATCTAACAACACTGAAATAGCAATCCAAGCGTGCTCGGACATAAGGAGTGAGAAGCAACATATCTGGAAGTAATGAAGCGAATTCTTACGCGCAATCAGATGCGTTCAAGCCGATATTTCCAAGTGTAGCGATATTGCTAAAACCAATTTTTCTTGTGATATTTAAAGGAAATAGGAAAGGAACTGGAGGTGAATGGATTACAAAAGTTTACAGAAAAAATTTCCTCCATCAACCCACAGTTAAGCATGGGGCCTAAATATAGTTTAGGTCTGTATGACATACACAGTGAAAGCTACTTTATTTATTTATTTATTTAATTACGGACAATCTTTAACATCTCAGGTCATCAGCGTCCCATTCAATTCAGGGCGTGAAACGGCCGACTAATTTTGCTCAGAGGCCTCTCATTCAGGCTTGAGATTCTTTTTCGTGCCGGAAATGTACGACACGAGACCCACGGCTTTACTTCCCTTCCGAAGGAAGCCATACTTAGGATTTTTACGCCCGAAAAAATCCATCGGTCCTGGCCGGGTTCGAACCCGCGATCTTGGGTTTAGGAGGCAAGTATGGTAACCACTACACCACCAGGACCGACTGTAAAAGGGTAATCAGTGTTACACTTTTATGGGGTGATTCTATGATATACATTAATCACGTGTTTCTACTACCATTTTAGCGGTTAAGGTGTTATAGGATAAAAAATATTAAAGTTGTATTAGGAGGTGGTTACAACAGCAACATCTATATATGTGCTCGCAAAGTTTGCTTCCTATGCCACAAGTCATTCTAATGTTTGGTGGCTGTTTAAATACAAGCGTTTTGAGTGACCGCGAAAAACGGATAAGACTGGAAATCGTGGTGTGATTCAATTGTGTTTCCTTGAAAACATAAAAGAAATGCATCAAAGTAGTTTGCCTACATTGGGTAATGCGTGCTCTACCTATGAAACCATTCTTGGCTAAATGAGTCTAGCGTGCAGAACAAATATCGAAGACGCACCACATCCTGGAGCTCCAAAATCGGCTGTGAGGCCAGAACTGATCGATAATGATAATGAAGTCCAAATGAAAAACCCTTGCGCAAGATGGACGCCGCGTCTGCTCACTTCTAAGCAAAATGCCAATGTCGGCCAATAGTTTTGAAATGTTTACGTTGAAACCTATCGATCTTTACAGAGTTTTGTAACTATGGACGAAACGTGGGTTTATTGCTTTATACCGGGAACACAACACAAAGCGATACGGCCCCGAAAAAGGCGAAATACATTTTATCCGTTGGAAAGATGATGGATGACTTCAAATTTTTGGGACGCAAAAAGAATTCCCTCGGAGAAGGAGAAAACCATCACTGGATGATATTACTCTTGGAAAGAATGGAGACAGCGATTGCCGATAAACATCAGTAAATGGTCAAACAAGTTTGTTTCACCTTAATAATGCGTCACTCAGGACAAATAGGTTTAATTAAAAATTAAAATGATACCCCATCCTACCTATTCACCTGATTTCTTATAAATAAGAAAAGGGTACACTAAAATAACATTCAGAATATACGAGCACCAGATAAGCTTTTACACCATATATAAATACATACCATAATCACTAGCAGAAGGAGTCAAATTGTTCTGGCACTTACCTGAAACAAAGAAAACAAAGTATAAACATTGTGCCATATTGCTTGCAGAGCTCTATAAAATGACCACTACGTTTTCATGAAATAAGAATTTATGATATATAAAATGTATATAATATTCAGGTATGATATGAACATATACCTATATGTTCTTCCTATCTTAATTCAATATCGTCAGCATCCATTTCAAAGCCTGAATTCGTTCTCGAATACTGTGGTCCTGAAAATCTCTTACTTTAGTTTGTGCTCTAGTGACTTGATTAACCCGAACAAAAAAGCCTAAGATATTCCAGGTGAACCTCTCCTATTCCTATTGATGTATTCTCTTATATATCGAAAGTACTGAAATTTTTTTTTCCAGGTTTTCTTCAGTTCTCATAAATGACAAACGCCGGGGAGGTATCCCAAACATAGGCCTGGAACTCCCTTATTTTTAAAAAAAGATCTTTTACCAATTTTATCATTTCATTTTGTGTACCGTTGTCCACCACCTGTAATGCCTATAGAGTAAAATCGAGCCTTAAACACTATTAAAATAAACACTCAATGTATGAGGTGCTGACCCATCTTTTTGAAAGAAGACAGCATCCATGATGCCACTCGAAATTGAGAAAGTGCCTACTCTACCTATGCATATGTCAAATCACACAGATACTAATACTATTAATAATCGTCTATTTCATTATAAATAGCATTCTGTACTAATACTCGGAAATAAAAATAAATACTATTGTTTTAAGAACTTTATGACTTTTGATACAGCACTTTAAATGGACGGTGACCATTTTGAAATAACATTAAAATGTATGTTTATTTTACGTTTGCTGACGGCCGAGAAAAGGAATTATTGTTGCTTAAAACCGAACTGGTTAATGGCAAATGGGGGGGAGCGTTCTATCTGTTTAATTTACGCCGTAAGCGGTGATAGCTTTAGTTTTTTATGCGCATTAACAATGTAGCCTATGAAAGTGTCTATTTCTTATACCAGACATATGACCTATTCCGTGCAGTAGTCGTGCTGGTTTGCAATGTGAAACCTTGCCTTTCTGATTAGATATTTATGTTTACACCTTCTGCTTGCATTCCTACACGGTCATAGCATTACATTCTGCTAAGAGTCAGAGTGGTGGCGAAGGCGGATGTAAACATTTTGCAGCGCTTGCACCAAAATCGACAAACGTAAAATGAGCAGTCATACGTATCATATCTACATTGCATATATGCATAATTTACAACAAATCGATATATCATGAAAATGGATCGAAATTTTGTGTCCACTCTGTGTTTATTATTAGTTACCAGTTAAACACTGCTCTGCGCATGCTCATGCACGATATGTTTGCACTTGCAGTACATTATTATGGTAAATAGAAAGTTGTTCAGTATGAGGGATAAAATAATTCTTCTGCAAATTATATCATTTCTAAGAAGTATGGCTTCAGTGAGACAAGTAAACACAAGTGAAAGTGTTTATATGCCATATTTAATTTGTGTAATTACCTATTTTTAAAGAAATGATTCACTTGAATATGGTGTATAATTTATTTTCACGGTGCTCCGGCAGTGGCCCGAAAAGTTACAGCAAGTAACAGAGAAGCTTCTTCCGGTTGTGTGACGTAGGCAGAGTGCATAAATGTCGTACGTTAGCTCTATCTTGAATGCTAATGATAAGTATAGCTATGCGCCTTCCAATTACCAAAAAGATTAGTTTACGCTTTAATGCGCCACCATGTGTGTTGCTGTAGTTTGTTTTCTATTCGCTATACTATTTTATCCAGCATTTACAGTTATAGCTCATTCTATAACCAGTGACTAATATAGGTAATATAACTCCTACATCTACGTTTATTATATGTAAGGGAAAAACACAAAGTAAAAGTTGGGGTATATTTAAGGTCAAAATAAAAATAAATTACAATAGCAATTACTTAAGTGGCCTTTAATATATTTTATTTAGAAGATTAAAAATGCCTTTAATGTAGATTCAAAGCGAATATAATCTTATATTGCACTTTTGTTGCCGTTTTACAGCATCCCTTAATTCTTCATATATTATTAGAAAGAGAAACTAACAATTTTTCATTCACTATTTACTTGACTCTAAATGGAGGTTGTGAAATTAATAGTTAGCAGCATATGGCATATTTAAATACATGCCTTCCAATTCAACATTTATCCATTAGACGTATTTGGTGCTCTATTTGCAGACAGGCGCCATGCGGTGAGTATCAGATGAATCCCCGCTACGAGCATGATTTTAATGTGTTTGTCCGTTGACTATTTTCCTGCGTTTTCTAATTGACGGTGACCATACATAGTGCTGGATACATTTTCATGGAGTCCTATATTTATTATGTGGTTTATTTGATGCCTATTTTTGCTTTCAACGATTACATAGAATTATAAACAAAGTGGTCGAACATAATAAAAAAACAAACACTGAAACTAAGCACTTAAAATGCTATTAATTTTAAATATTCACTTGCACATCGTTCGTTATTTAAAGCTGCTGAGGCCACGAATTGAACGACGTTTATGGAGACTCTACATCAGCGTTGAAGACTAATTTTTGGATTAATGAGATAAAACGTGGTTGTACATGAACCGAAGATGAAGCGCATTCTAAATGCCTAATTACTACGAATAAAAAGCATTGTAAAAATCGTTTGTGTCCTATTAGAAGACCGCCGAGTAAACTACACGAAAGGATACACCTATAGATTGAATAACGTGCCGGAAAAACTGCATATGAAACAACTGTCAGTTGTGGGTGCCACGATTTCTGACCTAAAAGGCATTTCAATGTAGTATTGCTTGGCGATGCTTAACTGCGATCAGTAGTTTTGTTTTGTTTGTTTGTTTGCTTTTTTAATTTCTATAAATTCATGACAGCAGACTTGCTTTTAAATCTTAGTTGAAGCGGCAGTTTAAAGTAAGAGGCAACGGCTGGGAAGGTGATGATGACAGTTTTTTTTTTTTTAAATTCCTAGTAGAGTACTTGGAATAGGTTGTAACAATAACAAAAACATATAGAAGTACATTAGTTAAATAGATTAGTAAATAAGTCGTACCTCCATTGCTTAACTTAGTTTTATTATTATTATTATTATTATTATTATTATTATTATTATTATTATTAATAATCTCAATATTACTATAATATAAACATCCAGAACATAGAACCTCTTCCCCTTTGTCAGCGGAACAAGTGAAAGCAATATCATCTGTACATATATTTTTAATTCAGTTCAGTTCCACCACCCCTCCCCCCAGGATTTGGCCTTTTCAGATCTGAGCTGTCTCACTTTCGACATGAATTTGTCTGTTTGCTCCTCATCCTTCTACCAGCAAAACCCAGCATGCCCTTTGCCCTCTGTTAGAGTCAGTAAAGAAAGGCGGTTGAAAGTTTTTTCTGCACATCTCAGCGCTGCTACAGTTCGCTAGGATGTGCGACTATGATTCTTCCTCTCCACAAAATGGGCAAATTCTCAGTTCATTTGCACCTGATATCCTGATCTGCAGCCATGCTCCAACTCTAAAACAAGTCTAATGAGTCTGGCCCCTATTTAGATGTTGTTCATAGGATGAAATGAAGAAAAAATGCCCAAAATTGGTACACCCCTCCTCTAAGACGCGAAATTCAATAAGGGGGCGCAAGACCTGCCGCAATGACCACTGCGTCCTTTATCTCCAACTTACAACTTCATTGATAGAGAGTAGTACTGCAGGGAAGACATGTGATCAACACGCCGGCACTCTGACGGTCGCCTATCACAAAGCTTTCAGCCACCTCTCTATCAGGTACCTCCTCGTTTTTCCAAAGGGTGAACATCGTTTCAGACCTAATTAGAAATTTATGGGATCTTCCAGCCAGCAGCCAGCAACACTAACTACTAGACCTGATCAAACTTAGCACACACAAGCGTCTTTTTTTTTTTTCCTCCATGAAAAATGCACCATCTCAAACATCGACAATAGCAACTGGGGAGCCGGACTTAATATTGGTTTTTCATGCAACCTATTACCCAAACAGCACCAGTAGATTTTTTCCGTTCTTTAACTTAAAACTTAAAAAGTATTGAAAGAAAATTTTGTGGAATGAGAATAGTAATTGATAAAACCTATTTTTCCGACGGGATGAAAAAAATTGGAGATTTGCTGGGTCAGCCGTGAATCCCCTCGAAAAGAAGAAAAAAATAGGTAGCTATTTTGCAAAATGTTTAAAAATTATCATAGAAAGCACATCTAAAATTTAAAACATGGAAAAAAAAAAAAAAAACATTTTGATTAACTTAGTGCATCATTCGATTTTACGTTAATTAACATTTTATATGTACTGACTCTGAAAAATAAAAATATTCTTGCTTTTAATTTGTATTATACAAATAATAAAATGCTAGGTAATTGCACTGTACTAACCAATGATAACACTGGCGCACAATGACTTTTCTAAGAACATCTTCCTCCAGGAGCGCACTGCAACATTAAAACCGGACCTCCAGAACATTTTACTGGCGTATCCAGGGGCGCCTCTATTCTTTTATGTCAAAGGTCTTGTTTGTTGGTGGGCCGCGTTATAAACAGAGAGTATGCATAAAACATTTGGGGCGGCGGACCCTACCGCGTTTATGGTTTCACACCACCCCCGTATGCGGCGATAAAAAATCCTGCAAAACAAGCCCCACCACTGTCCACGATCGAAACGGAGCAGCAGATGTGCAGCGCGGTTTGCTCCTTTTCAGCCCCCCCCCCCCCGGCTTTGTTTCTACTTCTGGCAGTCGTGCCAAAATTCCCCCCTCTAGCAGCATGTACAAGAATTCCCTGCCGATTATACTACTGCATGGAAAATCGACTTATCGGGGAAAAACGCGAGACATCGATGGTGTGATGACGTAACTCCTTTGCTCATCCGAACAGAAACATAGACAGCCAGAAGGTTAAGACGGTTGCCTGGTTTTATATTGTAATATAGACCAAGGCCACGCTATGGTTGAGAAAATATCACAAACTAAGGTAACTTAGAGCCTCAAACAACTCCCTCCAAGTATCTCTAGCCCCTCAGAAAGGCTGCTTCCATACCAGACCTCGAGGTCTTTACAAGGCGCAAGCAACCGTCACACTGCACCAGTCCATTTTGCCCTGGCACTTTCGACCATGTGCAGAACTTACAGTATGAAATTAGTACATGAACCGAGAGAACGGAAAATTCATGGGTGTAAAAGATGCATCCCAGCATTCGCCTAAGCGAGCACGATAAATCAGGCAAAAGACCTACGTCAGCAAGGCCGGCCAAAAGTGATTTAAACTCGCTGTCTCCCAAATGCGCGTTCCAAGCGTTACCGCCTGAACCAACCTGCAAGGTTTAAGATACCTTACCATCTGGCTATTACTCGAAAGTTAATAATTCTTTTCTGCACAAACTTGCTTGGTAATATCAAAGTTCAGGAGTATGCTAATTACACAACAGCGACTTTAATGTTAAGACCAGTCAAGGAATAAAAAATTAAAACAAATCCACAGTGTAGAAAGAATATCTGGAATGTTTTTGGCATATCGCTGTGGAATGGAGGAGCTTCCACACGTACTCCCACTGATGTACTTCCCAGTCTTTATCCCAGGAGTCGTTCGGCGTGTTTCCGAACTCTCGGGCTTTTTAGTGTGCCACATTAGAATAATGAGGTAATTTTAAAAGCAGTTCTGCAGAGCTCGGTAGTGCGAGCGTTGACGAAAGGACAGGTCGCCCTACCAATGGTACTGGTTGCTTTCTATGTGACGTAAATGTTTGAATGAAAGCTGATAGATTCTCTTGATAGAAAAAGACGACATTTGCAAACCGACAATAAGAGCTGTGATTGTTATCCCAATATTAAAGCCGTAATTGGTCTAATGACCAAGCACATAAAAATAAAAAAAAAAATATATTAAAATAGGCACTCGATTTGTCTATAGGAAATAAATAAAAAAGAAAAGTATTTCCCTGTAAGAAGCGAGTAAGCACTATTTTAATACTGTTGGGCAATGTAAATGTCTATATAAATAACCTTTATTAATAATATTTGTCAACAGGTATAAAGAATGCCTGCTATAGGTGTCATATCAGCGATTTCGTGTATTAATAGCGAGCTATATATGCTTCAAATACAACCCTTTATGATATGCTTGCAATGTTGGATTGTGTACATTAAATCATGTGTAACTATTCTCCAGGAATTCATAATATGAGAACTATTTGAGAAGAATGTGTCATTTTACCATCACCACCAGCACTACCAACATGGATTAGACAAACGAGGGCTCATTCCGGTCGTCACATTTAAATGAGTATCTACATTGGTTTGTAATTATGCCCTTTCGTTATATATGTTTTCATTTCATAATTTTTACCTATAAATATGCAAAATTCTCTAAAACCTGTGTTTCAGTCATTTCCTTCAAAGAATGTCATATTTTAACTTTATTTTCTAATTTCAATTTGTTTCAAAAGTTACCCAAATAATACAACATATAGGCCAATATACTATTTAATGGGCCCTTTTTACAGTCTTTTCAAAATTATAACATATGTATATTCTATGCCAGCGATTCTCAAAATTGGTCCGCAGATCATAAGTAAATCTCAAAGTATGTGGTTTTCTGAAATCTAAATTGGATGTTTATTTACTAAATCGAACTATTTTCTCCCCAGAAAGTCGGGAGAAAATTAATATCATAAAAAACGAACTGTGGAACTCACTGTATCGTCAGAGCGAAAAAGAATCGCAATTAGCGCTGAAACATTATGACGTTTGGAAACATTGAACAACTGAGCAAAGTCATTCATCTCATCATTTTAAGTACTAAATACTTTCATTAGTTTTTTCAGTTAATAATATACTAATCGTACAAACACTACGCTAATGTTGTCCTACAGTTTTTCAGTCGCAAGCCAGATTTTTCTTAAGAATGTATCGAAAGCCACCCTAACACTTTTATTATTATTATTATTATTATTATTATTATTATTATTATTATTATTATTATTATTATTATTATGACTTCAAAATGTAATTATTAGATTATAATGTATATACATATATATATATATATATATAGAGTATCATTTGCTCAAAGTACTTGAACTAACTCATAATGCATGCAGAGCAAGCCAACTTAACACGTTTATGTCGAACGCGCTCTGCAAACTGCGGACTATCGCGTGCTAAAAAGCCAAAGACCCAAGGAAAGAAGTTGAAAATGCTTTATAATCCCTAGTCTCATTATGAATTTCAAACTTTCGCCTTGGAGCTGAAGCGACCTTGTACTGTGGCTACTTTGTTGTCCGCAGAAAGCACAAAATAAAATGCCTGGAGGGGGGAAAGAAGGGCTTTGACCTTAGTCCGGCCTTGCAAACTTGTGCATTTTGGTACAAAAGTAACAGATTTGATGTAAATTTATTTTTAGGGTTGTTAAGGAATGTTACAAATGACCCTTCGAGGGTCAATAAAAAAACTCATGAGGGATATTTGGCGCCGGGGGTGATTGTTGGACCACAATGACTTACATTATTATAAAATAACCTTGATATATTGCAGTTATTAATATATATTTACTTCTAGCTATTAATCCTAATATAAACGAAAAACAGCGTAATAAAATGTTTTCAAAACATACACACATGCACATATAGGTATAAAAACTTAAAGCACGAAAAAACAAAGTTTAAATTGCTTTTGAACGGGACTAGGTAATGTGATCTGCAAAACTCTTTAACTTAAAAAAGTATTTCCTACTTGAAAACAGTTTGTTCTAAGGAATAATAAGGCAGAGGAGGCGGGGTAAGGTATACTTCCTTTTCGGTCGTCACACGAACCTGAAGCATTAAGTTACCGTGAAGAACGAACGTCTCGCATGATGCAAGAGAGCGGATATGAGTTATCTCATCCCACGTGCCGATTTCTCAAGACTGCCCTTGGAAGGCAATATAAAGTTTGGTTAATTGATTGATACGCGCAGCTGTGTGGCAGCGACAATGTGGAATGCAAGTTGCTATCATTCTAACTGGACAACAGATTCTTCTCTTGACCTTGTGTTCCCCGCTCATTGGTTGACGCATTGCGGCGACAACAACACACAGTGCGGTAAATCATTCCACCTAGCATTATAATTGAAAGTTTATGATCTATACAGTAAAGAAAATAACACGGTACGTGTTCTTGTTTTTTCCTGCATTCTTGCGAGCTATATTCTCATATACGTTTATACGAACTTAATACATCATTTGTATATGACATATTTTGATATTAATTGCATCACATATACCGGGTGTTAATAATCTATATCGCAATAATTTGCACATTTATAGAGGCGTACTAGACTAGCCATTTAAAACAGGGACTCTATGCTTCACGAAGAAACAGAGATATATGGAAATAATGAAATTGAGATTATTAAAGCAAAGAGGGGTAAAATTTTGCCTTAGAATGTTTTAAATATGCTTCAAGAACGAGATATTTCCTAATTTAAATGGCTAGTTATCAGCGTCTTCCGGCTTTTATGCTTTAAAAATATCCAATAAAAATATCTAATATCTCGGAATAAACGAGGGGTGTTCCAAAAGTTCTTGGCCTGCCTCAAAGATGTGAAGATAGCTAAATTAAGTGTCAGCCTTTAGATGGGGCGCTATAAAGTTTCAGACGCATAAGTGTAGTTACTTGTTTATGACGAATGTGTAAACTAACTAGTGTTAACAAAATGGATAAACTTTAAATACGAGCTGTGATAAAGTACTTCGTTTTGGGGTTTAACCCCAACGGAAATACAAAATTAGTTGGATTTCATATTAAAGGATGCCTTCCCTTTGTTTTCGAAGGTTAACAAGTGGGCTGCTGAAGTTAAGAGTGATCGCACAGCAATTTAAGATGGTGAACATTCAGGGCGTCCCAAAACTGCTACGACCTACGACTGCCTTGTGTCCTTTTTTCCTATCCGGGGGTTCCACATGCAGATCTTGTAGGTTCACTTATTGCCTTGCATTCTTGCGACATGACCGCCCCATTGCCATTTGCTTCTGGTAGCTATTTGTACAATGTCTGTTGTCTGAGATACCTGGTTTACTACTATTGTAGATATTTTGTCTTTAAACGTTGTTCCCAGGATCTTGGGTTGCATTTTCTTTTGGCATATTTGAATTTTGTTCTTTTTATTTTTCAGTTGGTGGCCATGTTTGACACCCATATAATACAAGACATACACAGGTTTCGAGCGCCTGGAATCTGATTTTTTTAGCTAGTATTCGGTGTATCAGCATAAATGTAAGGACAATATATGTACATAATTATAATATTCCTCTCTTTGGAATAGGATCATTTTGAAGTGTGATCAATAACGATGACCGTAGAATCATTTTATTTTTATTAAAGCAATCATTTCAGGATACTGATTTTTGACATTTTCTAAAAAATCTAGTCAAGTTTAAATTAAATTACGTAGTACTTTTGAAAATGCGCACGAAAGATCAACAGGAAACCTTTCATGCACTGACATTTATAGTGAAATAGGCTGGTAGAATAAACTGATATAAAGACTAATTTGACTAAATACTACGAGTAGCTCACACAGCTCTGAGACTAACACAGTGTGATGTTTGCCCTGCGGTCACTAGATTAAATAGGAGAGAATGTTTTTAAATGGGCTAAGCACGCGCTATCGTAACCTCTTTTTGACTTTTTTAATGTATGGCCTTCGGTTAACTAATTGATTCGTCGCTGGAGGCGCTTCCTCGGGCATGCGCACGTTCTCTCCCCCTCCCCATTCATGCCGTTGCAAACAATCCCAAGGGCTTTAACATCCATCAGTTCCCCCGGGATTTTGCCAGCGGATGTTCAACAGTTGAAGAACTCCCCTTCCTATGTATTTTAATGCACAAAACATGTTTAATAGATAATGTCGACGAAACGTGGCGACATAGATGCATATTTCAGCCCAGAGAATGATTTAAATTCTGTTTTGGTACTGTGCATTCTATTGTTGTTTTGAACAGTTGACTATTATTTCCTTTCCTGCATACCATTCAGGCAAGAGCAATTCACAATTATTGTTATTATTAATGATATTACCTTTAATTTATACGGCGTTTCATAAAAATAATTATGCTGTCAATACAGCAGATGGAAACCTGTTTTTCATGTATCAGTCCATTTATTTTTCCTAGAATGCTGAATCGCACTGCGTTTATAGTAAAGCTAGTAAGAAACTAAATACAGTTAGATCGTAATAACTTGCTTTAAAACGGGAGCCCTAGACAAAGATTCTATGGTTATTTTATTGTGATATAAGATATTTCACACTGTTAATGTTCACAAAATGTTAATAATAATTTACAGAACGAAAGAAGCAGAGAAGTAAATTATAAAAACAATATGAATTCAGAAAGAATTGCATCTTTCAAAATACACTTCAAAATTTAACGCGTTTAAACTATTGTAATAACTGAGATAGACAAAAGAATACATAAAATATCACTGTGTTAGACAAACCATATTTGACTTGTATAAAACGTTGGGAATGTTTCCGCCATTCTCTTGTTTAACACACCATCATTATTTATGCTATGTCATGCATATAAATAATGCAAGACAACATCTTTCAGTAGCTGCTGAGTTTTTGAGTGTGTCGTTCTTCAATGAAATCACACAGCTAAAAGTCAGGAGATCGCGGAGGACTGTTAGAAAATTGTCAATTGATATGTTTTTGATTTTCTTAGTCCTTAATAAAGAATGTCATTGCTTTCAAAATAGTATTGAACCAGCTGTACCCTAACTGATAGTAAACATAACCTTGAAATAGTTTCGTGCTAGGAGGAGGAACGGTAGCTCAGTTGGTTAGAGAAACGGCACGGTACGAATCCCGACAGAGACCCTACTTTTTAAGTCTGATTCTTCTTTTCCGAAAATGTCCTGTTTCAGTATCTAAATGCAAATGACTAAGTGGATTAATAAAATAAATGATCCAGCATAATCTGGAAGCTCGATTCTCTTGCCATCTCTCGATACACATGAAAATATACAACCTGCATCACAGATTGTGAGATTACGTTCGATTATTGACAAAATACATAATAAAGCATTTAAATAGTCATTAGTTCTCAGAAAAATATTTCAAATATTGGTTCTGCTTACTTAAAAGTATGAATTTATTACTATAGAGTGGGTATGAATAATTCAAGGTATCACATCGTGTGGCAAACAGCGTTCCTCCATCGATGTTGTTACCTGTAAATTTTTGCTAAAATGTTACAAGCGTTGTAAATTATTTTTTGGAACAGAAAGCTACAACTACATACTTTACAATACACAAATATACTAATACGCATACGAACAGGGTTGAGAAATGCAAGTTAAATGTTAAAAGTTGCAGAAATAATACAGTTAAGTCGATTTTATAACTAAAATATTTCTCTTAGTAAAATGCCAAACAATTTAAATAAAAATATAAATTAATTTCTTCAAACTATTGCATTTCATCCAAATTTTTCTACTTCCATGTCATGTGTAATAGTATTCATTTATAATTTTATTTTCTCTATATCTTCTTATATAATTCCTAATTTCCATTCTCCGATTAATTGGCCAACACGATATTTTTATTAGCAAAAATTAAGGATTTACACATACTCTTTAAGTATTATGTTTCTGAGCTTTATAACTATTTACTTCTAACTATAGAGTTACAAAGATTATGTTAATGCTACTATGTTTATTAAAACTTGAAATGCATAATAATTTATAATAATTATTTAGAAAAATTTCCTTTGTAAAAATATACAATAAATTTCTGTATACTAATAATAGTTTCTATTCAGGACAAAACTACAGCGAGAAATTTTGTTTAAGAAACTGATGATAATTAAAGCGGTGTTGCAACTTCAAAACTATTATTTAAGCAGACTAGTTCGCTCATGTGATGTCATCTTTAAATCGACCTATGAAACTGAACAAAATTTTTAATTTTGACCAAACACAGCTGGATTACAGAGTGAAATTATGGGAAAAAATTATCAAACCCGTTTTATCACGCGACGTGCATTTGTATTATGCCAACTCTATATCTCCGCTATACAATTACTGAACACGCATAACTGACCACTTTTGCTAGAGGTGGAGGGGAGCTATTGATAGCAACAAAAGCATGGACAATGGACAATCATAACGCAAAATTGGGGGTTCTTCAAAGCATTTTGGTGATGCGTTAAATATGCAAATTGACCCTATCATCAAGAATTCCAAACCACAGAACCAAGCCACAGAAAGAAAAATAGAGACAATGTATTTATCTTTTTTTCCTCTCAATTAGTATTATAAAATCGAACGGTAGCGATTGTAACAATCGACTTTTGTCCATTTCAGTCTCATGATTTCTGAATAGAATAGATATTAATAAATATAACATTTTCTTCAAGTGTTAATATTCTTACGCGCATTTAAAATATTTATATATCATTTTTATTCTTATTCTATTCTAGTTCTAAATCCGTACTTTGCACTTCTCTATTGGCATTACTGACAATCGTTATTCTTCTGTCGTAAGATTGCTTGAAAAGGTGAAGCACAAATACACAATTATCACAATTTCGTAAGTCAAGTTTAAAGGAATTATATTTAAATACTCATTTTATTCGTGAAATCGTCCTAATAAATATCACTGCAGGCTCTGAGATTTCCAGATAAATTCATTCACTACGTTATTGAATTTATCGGTAATCTCAGACCTCTCGTCGTATTATTTGTGATAAATCCACCATTTTTTAATTTTACCGGTGAATAAGCTTGAAAAACAAGGTCAGTTAAAATATTTCATTTGTATTACTCCCAACAATACTAGCACTTAGCACTACATGGCAAAAACATTATGGAACTTTAGAGACAGTTTAAAGTGTTGCTCTGTAACTGAGGTTGTACATTTATTTCGGACTCTACGTTTTTTAAGGCAATTAGTGAAACGGTACAAATTTACTACATTTAAAATATAATTTGATTTTATGAGAAATTGTTTTGTGTTTATAGCTAGATGTTCCTTTGCTTATTCTCATTATATCCCGATTAAAGCAAAATCCTCTCAAACTGGTGGCGCAATATACTTCTGTTAGAAACTGAATAATACACTGAAAAGACGGAGGATTTTTGTTAAAAGTCGTTAAAGAGGAGGGGGGCGGAATCGAATAGACCGATTTCATATTTTGTTATATATGTTGTTATGAAAAATGAATTATGTTTTATATGTGAGCAATTAGATAAATATGATATGTAAAATGCAAGCATAAACAATTGCTTTATTTTAATATCTGATTTGTGAAAGCTTGTGTATTATTATAAAAGTACATTAAAAGTATTTCCCTTCTATTTCCAATATTAAGGAAGGCTTACAATAAATGATAAACTATAGTATTACGGTGTTGTCTCAATATATCTAACTACACTACACTAAATGCAACCATGGATACGAAGATATACACATATCTGCTTCTTTAGCACGCAAAACACGTAATTTCAAATCATCTCTTTTAGGAAAACCAATTCTCACTCAAACTATAAAATTATATACCTATGTTCCCAAATTCACAGCCTTGCATTTAAAACTGCAGGGGATGAATCCAGGATTGCAGCTGTTTTTTCTTGAAACCTCGAAGTTTAACGTAACAGTTAGCGTTTTACAGGCCAAAGCCAATAGTCGAACTCCTGCCCTTAGTTTGGCATGCAACACGTCGCTTCCAGATGAAACATTAACCCAATTCGCCGCTAACCCACGTAATGTTTGCGTTAGCCACTTGTTGACCCAAATAGGCTCCAAACCAAAAGCTGTCAGCGTGACCCAAACGCTCCGTGTGAGACAATTTGTCACTTCTTCCCCCGCAACATCCAGATTATGGGAGATAAAAGGCAAGAAGGAGATGAGATGCGTTAATCCCTCTAACTACCTGCTGCTACCTCTGCCAAATGACATCCTCATCATAGCCATTACATCTACCAATTGTGCCTTACATTTCCAGCATACCGTATCATGTCGCGTTCATAGAAACGCTTTATTGTATATCCCTGTAAGTTAACTACATTGAAAACTAATCCAGAAAAAAATCAGGATTAGAAAAGTTGAAATTGTAATTTTCTGTGAGTAGAATTAGATATAAATTGAATTATAAATAAGAAATAATTATTAATAAAATTGTATGAATATAATAGGACTTTAAGAAATTACCAACGTAGAAACGACAAACCTTTTATCAAAAGTAACAGCTCTAGATTTATTGAAACATAAATAGGGAATGAAGTCTGGAGGACATCAAAATTTGCCTAGATGTGGCTACAGGTACAAGGAACGCTAGCTAGCTGTAAATCCGTCGTTTATTTACTGGTGTACCTTCAGATTCGTATAGGAAATTAAAACCATCACTTGCAGAGAGCTCTGACTTGATATAAACAACACGATGTGTGTAATAAACGACGTAATTAACTTTATACTCTTGGTGTCCGAACTTCTAACCCTATTAGTTAACTTCACGGTATCACAGGTTGAATGGCTGTTGGTTCGGTATATTTAATTTAAATCCCATTTAAACCAATTGTGAGTAAGAGAATTATTAAGATATTTTTGTGAAACCTTTAAAAACTTGTTTCCAATTCAGGTAAAATTTCGAAATAAAATTTTGGGTATTTAAAATTAAAATTCTAATCAATTTTGTTTAGCAATAAATTACTGCTTATCCACCGGAACCTGTAAAGTCGCTACATTAAGATCCAAAGACAATAATATATTTAGTACTTGAATAATTTATTAACAACTAAAATGAAACCATTTCAACTAAAAAACGAACTTTAGTTTAATTTCGTAGTAACATGCCTGTTTTTAATAGTGTTTAACGTCCGTTTTTACTACTGGGGTAAACACTGATGATAAATGAGATTAAATGATACATTGGGAAAGGATTTTTTTTAAGGAAGGAAACATTCCAGGCCTAACTTTAGGGTACCTCCCCGGCATTCGCCATTTATGAGGACTGAGGAAAACCTTGAAAAACCTCAGTCAGGAGGGACGGTCTAGGCGGGATTTGAACGCCAGATCTCCCGCTCACGAGTCCACACCTTAATGGCCTCAGCCACCCGTAGCGGTTTAATAACATAACTGTGAAATACTCCTAAAAATATGTCAGTGTTCATTCTTTGGAAGGACCCAAAAAACAAGAACATTTTATTTGAATTAACTTTGGGAGATGGAAGTAGTGGAAAATTTTAGAAATGCAGAGAGTTTCAGACTATCAATCAAAGCTGTATTATAACGGAGAAAATGAGATTAAAATAATTTTAAAATTTAGATGGAAGAAATGAGCTTGCTGAATTAAGATCTATCAATCAAGATGCACATAAAATTGGGGTTCCAGCAAATCAAAATGGCATATAATCCTAATAATGTATATATAATATCGTACATATAGGAACGTAAAAATAAAATACAAATTTTTGAGTAAAATAGCATTTGACACTAAGTATTTTGAAACTGGGAACTAATAATCTCAGACGCTTCAATATAGATCAACGTCGTAGCTACGTTCCGATGTGAAATGTATTCATCGTGTCAAATGTAAGCCAAGGTCAATGGCGGATGTGCAATCATAAGCAGGTCGCACCTCGATCTAAATCATGGAGTTACGCACTGTACAAATCTTCGTGGAAGTGCTAAGGCGTTTTAGTTGGGTTTATTTTATTTAAAGACGCTCTTTAACACATTTATTCATTAGCGTTACATTCAATTCGAGGCGTCAAACGGACTATAAATTTTGCATAGAGGCCTGAGGTTCTTTTACATGACGTAAATCTAGCGGTTGTATTTCCCTTCCGAAGGAAATCACATTTAAGATACCCCTAAAAATCCATCAACCCTGGCCGAGATTGAACAGGCGATTTGGATACCACCAGACCACCAGGATAGGACCACAATAAGGCGTATTGATAACTAAAGTAGGTAAACAATGATATCAGATCGGGTGAAAGTTACAAAGAATGCGCCCACTGTGTGGTAAGGTAGACAAAAGCTTGCACTGTATATTAGAATGTACAGAAACTGAAGGATGAAGAGAGAGGAAATATGGAACAAGAAGTGAGATATAATTTGCAGGTAGAAATGCTGACATTAAAGATTTTTTGGATCACAAAAAAAATTTTTAATCCATTTGGAAATTATGTAGTAAAAGTAAGAGAAAAGTGGAGGAGGAAAGTGATCAAGGCAAAGGAAGAAGGTAATAAGGTAACAATGAGGGAGGATGGTCACCTTTAGGGAAGTATTTGTAAAGTTCACATGTATAGTTTGATTGACGTAGGATTCATGTACACAACCAGGGTGTTAGTTGTATAGGAGCCTGAATTAACAAGCACTCAAGGATCAAGAAAATATCGTAAAATTGTAATTGCAATGTGTAGAATTATCAAATATTTGTTCATTCAACTGCAATAGGTACATTTCATGAACAATTACCGTACTTGAACTTAAATTAATATGACCAATTGAAGTAATGTTCTGTATTTGATAGCATAAATAAGCTATTGTGCTTTCAATCTTCTTGACCATTCAAACACATTTGTAGTTTTGGAGCTTACGCCTGCAGCACCACAACGAAGCGTCCTACAGTATTAATTGTTTTTATTTGCCTAATTTTCCACTATTTTTATTCGTAAATTCTCTGCACACATTATTTCTGGCATCTTGTGCACATAAATGCTATATTACTGCTAATATTTCTATTAAATGTCGTTGTTCGTCGTAAGAGAGGTTGATGAAATAACTTTCCTTGGATTAAAGAATGGGTGCCGAGAATATAACTGATCGCCATCGTTCGCTACAGAGGAAGATGTTCTTGCCCAGAACTAATGGCTAGAACGAACGTGTTGGAAGTTGTCAAAGGGTTCTCCCTCACACCGATAGGAACTGGGGGGGGGGATGCATAAACGTGTTCCGCTCAGAAAATCAAGCTTCCTCCGCCCCCAAAGTTCCGTGGCAGCTTACCCCTTTGTCCAGGAAAGGCAGGAGTTATTAATGAACGTGATTTTCAACGGGTTCCTCTCTACATATAGTCCTACAAGAGCAAAGTGATAATATGCAAGATGCTTCACAGGACATGCTCGCCGGCAAAACACGTTCTCTGGCGCCTTCCATAGCGTAGAGAGAAGGAGAAAAAAGCATTTAATTAATGAAGGGATGAAATGCAGAGGAACCAGCACAGATAAAAGCGCACGATCGGGGAATCAATAGATGGCCGTGTTAGACTCGGCGCCTCTATTAATTTGACTTCAAGTACAAGTTCCAGTATCGGAGGTTTTCTCTTGATGACGAGTTTCTACATTAGCTGAAGCATGTTACAACACGTTCGCTATTCCCTTCACTGCCGAAAAAGAAGCATGCAATGCACAACACTTTACAAGTAAATTTAGTTGTGACAAACATTGGGGGATCTTCGAAGTTTTTGATACATTTGTATCTTGTGACATAAAAACGAGGCCTCTAACTGACTATTTCGTCATCTTTGAGCGGAAATGAACTATCCTGGTTCCTCTCCTACGTTACAGCAAAGCCTTTAATGTTTCAGTATTTTCAGATGTCTTCCCGAGACTTTTTAAACTCGTCTATGAATATTTTTGATCACCGGAGGCAAACTTCTTGTAATCAAGCTCCTTATTGATGATATTCATAGTTGGTTACACAAAACACACGAATTGCATGACACAGAGAATCTTTGATGAGTGCGCCGATAGGAAACTTTCGGTCACTGGGCAACCGCATTGTCCATTGTCAGAGTTGTTTCTTTCTTCGCTTTTGAATTGGCTTTTCAACGTATCTCTGTGCTGATGTCAAAAGCACTACACTTTTCTGAGTTCAATATCTAGCAATGAAAATGATTTCTTCCTTAAATGGGGTTTAAAACGCTCTATGCGCTTACGCAAATACCTGGAACATGTACAATTTGAAAGTGCTCCTTCACAGCGCTTAGATGACATGCCATTATCATCCATGTAGTGACAAACACATTTATGATTTGCCACACTTAGGACAAATGTAATATTTTATTAGTTCATAAAATCTATAAATCTACTGTGTTAAATAAAAAAAAATATTACAATTGGATACTTAATACATTATACCTTTTATACTAAAGAAAGTTAAGTAATATAGGGCTGTAAAAAGTTACATTTTCACACAGCTCTTTCATAAGCTAGCTTTGGAAAAAGAAAAGAAAAAAAAACAACAACTTGCACATACATTTTTACTTTCGATATTTTTTGTACATAATAATGAACTACTGTATTTAAAATAAACCATCTGAATGACTTAAGGATTTAACATAATTCACGGAATATCATATTTATATTCATTTTGCCATACCTACATAAATAAAATACAGTGAGGTTATTTGAATTACTTATGCGGGGGATAAGAGTCGTATTTAGTATTTTTTCAGTATTTATACTTTACTAAAAGAATAAAACTACAATGTATTTAATAATATTAATAATAATAATAATAATAATAATTATAATAATAATAAGCATTAATGTGATGAAAATTATGCCCCTCAGGGGCAATACATTGCCATAATCTACGTAGAAAATTGGTATTTCATCCAACGTTTCTTCCGTAAGTACAAGGCGGTTCGGAATATGTTTATTGTAATTTTTCACAAGTTTGTAAACACTTTCTCTGCCTGAAAAACGATTGCCAGGATATTTTCTTACGAATCGCTTGCAAGAACCGCTAGGCACATATGTATGGTATTCAACGCCATATGTAGTGGCATAACTGGCCAACAATTAGCACACAATTTACATGCAACGAAAGCACCGAATAATACACTAACGCATCACCACTCGCTACAATCTATTCTGCCAACCATAAAATAAATAAACATAGTAAAAATAAATATCTTGTTTAAAGAACCAAGTATTAAGATAAAGAACGGTTTCTTTAAAACGTCATTTGTAGCTGCTAATTACAAACTAGTTCTCTATGAGATACACAAGTTCATACTTAATAAGGACGTTGGCTTGTAACATAGTTTTCTTTGTATGAATAATTAGACATCAAGTAGAAACGGCGCATGAAAAACATTCTTTAGCCGAGTTTCTTTAGCCTTTAATTACCTTACATCAACACCCAGAATCAACACTTGTTTTCCAAATGCCTTTCGCACCCGGAAGACACAAATAAAATAGGCTTGTAGCGTTGTTCGCGTTGCGTGATCCGATAGCGTAATAATTCATGTGTTTCAAGACATCCCAAAATAGACGTACGTAGTTGCACAAGAAAAATACTGCCGTGGGAGAGAGGAAGTTTTCCTTTTGTATCGGATACGCCATAATGCAGCCCGCACGGCATTAGTTGCTCCATCCTGCTCACGTGTGCCGATTTTTACCCAACCATCGCCCCTCGCGATAAAGGTAAGAAGGAATAAAAAAAAGGAAGAAGAACCTGTGTATACAGTTGCTATGCAGAAGCAAAATCTCGCAGGACGTGCCGATGCTGATTTATGGTCGCTGCGCATTGTAGCAAGGGGCAGAAAATTGTTTTCTGTCAGACCGAACACGAATCGCCTTATTTTGGGTAAGTAACCCTTGCAGCAAGCGAAATAAAAAAAACTCCTGTACTGATATTGTAAACAGCAGTTGTTGAGATGTATTACCACAATCGTTTTCTGAACATAGAGGATATAGTATGTTACTTAATATTCGGGATACCTTTGAACAATTTATAGACGACTTAAACAGAAAAAAAGTTAATATAAACATAAGGCAATTTTTCGGGGCCGAGCGAGAAGTCAACTGTGCCACTTTGACTTGAGAGTGCTTACTGTGTGATAACTCTATTACCGTACATGAGAGATAAGTGCAGGGTCTTTCAAGGTTTTGTCGTCTGTTTCTGTTTCAAGTTCTCGCAATCTCAGTTAAAATTACAATTAGATGGATAGATAACGGTGTATATTTTACAAACTGTATATGTACATTAACTTTTACTTTATATTCATCACATGGATCCAAAGACCGCACATGCTATTTAACACCGGAAGACAATATGACTACATGCCAATAATATTTATATAAAACTATTAATACAGAAACAATTATAAAAATATTTATATGCAACTATTAACTAGAAGATAATTGTATTACATAAAACATGATCAAGTAAATGTAGCTATGCTTCATCAGTAAAGACGTCAGTCCTAGTGGTGTAGTGGTAACCATATTTGCCTTCTAAACCCAATGTCATGGATTCAAACCCGGCCAGGATCGATGGAATTTTTCGGGCGTAAAAATCCTAAGTATGGCTTCCTTCGGAAGGGAAGTAAAGCCGTGGGTCCCTTGTCGTACATTTACGGCACGAAAAAGAACCTCAAGCCTGAAAGAAGAGGCCTCTGAGCAAAATTTGTCGGCCGTTTCACGCCCGGAATTGAATGGGACGCTGATGACCCGAGATGTTAAAGAGAGTCATTAAATAAAACTAATAAAAAAAAATCAGTAAAGAACCTTAATGTCGATAAGATATAAGATATAATGATATAATGTCGATATAAGATGACAGGTACCATAGAGTACAGAAAACCTCGAACCCGCTTGCATGACGGGAAACTCGGTGTATGATGTACAGTAAATGTACACAGGTAATTCGGCCTATATTTTTCGAGAATATCATAAATGCAGAAAGTCACAGGAATGACATTCTTGCACCACTTTTGAACAACTGAACGACCTGAGTATTTCCAACAAGAGCTGATGCGAGCTAAAAATGGTAGAGAGTATGGATGTAGCAGAATCCAGCATCTCCTGTCATAAGGTACATGGTTATTTTAATTGTAATTGTGAGAACTTGACACAGTTGCGCGATTATTACATCCGCTTTGCCCAGGGTTGCCGACTCGCCAACTGCCGAGAAACGAGCGACCAAGTCATTGTTTATTTGGTTTATTTACGGACGCTGTTTAACATCTCAGGTCATGAGCGTTCCATTCCATTCAGGGCGTGAAACGGCCCGCAAATTTTGCTCAGAGGCCTCTTCTTTCAGGTTTGAGGTTCTTTTTCGTACCGTAAATGTACGACACGTTACTAAATCATGAAAGACCCAATATAAATACTCTATGTATATATAAATATATTTGTTTATTTAAATAATTTTAAAATGTGCCAAGATATGACCTTTAAATTGTTGTTCAACTTTATATCTTAAAGCACAAGCTATTTGTACACTTTTAAAAAAGTATGGTGACTGAAGAATTCATGCATGAAAATTATTAGACATAGCGATATTAAATTTTACAGAACATTCGTCTTTATATTTTGTAGCAGTATAAAAATGGATTAAACATTTTTAAAAATGTGAGATCAATTGTTCTAATTTTCCGTCCGATTGCACATGAAATCGTCCGTACTAGACTTGCATACAATGCATCCATCCGGAGACGATTCTGTACGATAAACAGATGTCTAGACATCTAGAGGACGATAAGAATACTGTAGACGGTGCCATCGATTCTCGAAGAATACTACAAAGGAAAATCAGAGAAAGTAGACAAAACAATATTGGGTTATTTCATCTACGATCTACAGGTTACAGCGCACTTATTTGTAGCCACTGAACATGGAAAGGCTATCAAAAACGTCTGCTAGTAGATATCAGTGTGTTAAAAAGAGTCTTTGAATACCTGCGAGCTTTTAACATGGTTTTTAAAACGCCAAATAAATAAACATATGATAGATGAAGAGAATTTGGGTTATAGAGGATAATTCCTGAGATTCATGATTTGGGCTGGCAAATTATGATTTTTTAATGGGGAGAGAAATTCTCTTATGCTTTTACTACTTTAACGGTTAGCTTTGATAGAGACGTATGTTGATAAATATAGCAGAAAGTTTCCATTTTTTTTAAAAGGCAGAAAATGCAATTAGTATTTTATTTGAATGCCTGCATGGGTTAGTGGTAAGAATATTGATAAAAGAGACATTTTTCGAAAATATGCAGGTGGTAGTATTTAAGAAAACTTTCGCATTTATAGACTAGAAGTTCATTGCGTTTTCATTTAGGGCTAAGAGGAAATGGAACGAAATATTAGCTTAAGTTGAGTGGGGCAGAGACATTTTTTTTTATTGCATTAAGTTGTCTTTGTGTTATAATGGACTTTTTTGGAACTAAACCTACACTTGTAAAATAAATAAAGTATTATATTAGGTGTGCTTATACTTTTAAAACATATGCAATAATATGCTTAACACACCTGTTGAAGAAAAACCTTCCATAGTTCGGAATATTTTATTTATGATGCCTACATATACAATTAGTTAAATTAACATTTTGTACATCTAATATTAAAATATAATTGTTTACATTGCCATTTTAGTTTAAAATTAAGGAATTGTTATCCGCCGGAACTACATTTGACAGCTCATACATAAAAATATTATTTTAAACACAATGCACTAACCAAGAAACCACATTTGTAATACTCAGTAATATAAAATATCTATAATATTTCAGTGCTACCAGCTTTGGCTTAATATAATATGATGATTACTTAATTACTTAAGTAGGTAAAAATAACATATTTATAAAAGCATTACATTCCTAGCGCCGTTTCAAAATTCAAGCAATGTTTCAATTTCCGTTATTACATAATAATTATTAAACTATTACTAAGATAAATTTGCAAAAATAACCAGGCTAACAACCCGGAATCATGTCAGGCTGAAAGGAACTAAAGCTAATCCGATCATTATGCATCCCCAAGTGTATACAATGGGTTCTTTCAGCGCGAGAAAATTACAGTATAATATATAAAAATATTATAATAAAAAAGTTGTACTTTAATATTTTATCCCATCAAAATACACGTAAAACCACTGCTGCAATATTGGTATCCAGGGATTTAAGTACTTTTCCATACTCGTCCTATTAAGAAATACGGAAACTTTGTCTTTGAAACAAAGAACATTTCCGAATGACAGAATAAATTTAATTTATAATTACTAATTAATTAATTTATAAACATGTTTAAAAATGGCGTATGATACACCTGTTAAAAGTGCTTTTATCTTGTTCGTAGTTTTGCAAAACAAGGTCAGAGGCTAAAAATAAAAATAAAATTGTAATACTTGCATCATAAATAATCATTTATATCTAATGTTTTCTGTAGGTTTACTAGTACAAACAAAATGAATATTTTACATATACAGAGAAAATATTCCCAAACATTCAAATGCCAGGTTTTTACGTTTCACTGAGCCTTTTTCAGTTAAGGATTTAAAAATCTAGTGGAAGACAGAGAATTCCGATATTAACATGAAACTGTTATTTTTAATAATTTTTCTGTAAACTTTGCAATAAACTTATTCATATGGGAAATATGAATTCGCAAATGTAGAGCTTTATACTTAAGGATACAATGTTTTAAAACAATGTCAATCTTTTTATTTATTATCATAAAATCATAATTTGCAGCAAATTTAAAGGCAAATAAAATAATAAGGAACAAAATATATAGACTTATGTAACGAATTTTTTAACAACAAATGTAACTATTCATATTATAAAATTGTTTTAAGCACCATTATATAAAATATTAATCAACATTGGTGTGTATCTTAAGACAGAGAAACCTGAATATATCTCATTCCACATCAGTACAGCGCTTTGTTCACATACGAAAACTGCCAACTGTACAATGTCCTGTAAGCTAGAGTTATGTCGGAAAGCATTTTATCTCAGCTGTGCCATAGGTTGCAGATTCTACCCCCGCCAGGTAGTTTTATTTATTTTATAAATAGTTAGATTCCTTCTATGTCGAGGTTGTAGTTTCAATGCTTGTACATTTTACTTTTTCTACTAGTGTACTACAAAGGTGTTTATCTTATTATGAATACAATATATTATAACGGGGACTGGATAAGAAATAAGTGATGCGCAGATATCCACTGGAGATATAGCGAACGAGAGCAAATTAGCAGTACCTTAAACCGAACTTTAACGAGTGCCACTGATGTTACCCGAAGTTGGACAACGGACTACTGTGTCCCCCCCCCTTCCTGCAGTGGTATATTACAGAATTGTTATTTCTTCTGGAACATTGTATTGTAAAACATTTAGGTGGTTTTTAGATCATGATAAACGTCATACTGTATTGAGAATGAAAGGAATTAATATGATGAAACTTTTTTTTCGTATATTCCTTAGAAATAAAATAATATATATTCTGAAGTATTATCAATATTAATAATCAGTTATAGGAAAATTGCACTTATTTTTGAACAAAGATCTGCAAGTTTTTAAAAATTTTGAAACCCTAATCATGTTCAACGTTTGAATAAGTATTTTTGAAAGCTGGTGTTCGTTCAACTTTCACAGTAGTAATTTCCCTGATAAAAATGTAACATCAGAGACATATTACGTTTGCAAGTTTTAAAGATTAATTGCCAGAAATATCCTAATCTTTTTTCATTGGTACTTATTAAAATAAATCTCCAGCCACAAATGTTTCACATCATACAACTTGCATCAGTTTGATGTGTGGCAAATTGTTCTTGGCTTCTTCTTTGTTATGTCAAATCATTGTGCATTGCAAAATAGAACATTATGTACAATAATGTACCAAAGGAACTGTTCGCTAAGTGTTAGCAGTAAAAGTAGGAAAAATTGCATACATAACAATTAAAAAAGAAAAAAAAATATTGCACAAATAAGGAAATAGCGTTCCGTTATGCAACGCTCCCTCTTAGAAACTAGTATTCTCAACTTGAACAAAAAAACTGATACAATGCTAACAGGTGCTGTATCATGATATGTTGTAATTCATGTCATAAACTGTGCAGAATATCTAAAATTATTAAACTGGTCCAAAAAGTAGATGAGAATATGATACGTTTTCATGTGCATGATTCTAAGGGAAACAAAAAATAATTAGCAGTAGGCTTATTTAAAAAGCACGACACGCAAATGGCTAACACATTATCATTAAAAAAGAAATTGAGGTTTAAACCGTTGATTTAAAAAAATGTAATATGAGTTTTATTTTGCAACGAACCAGTAAAGCTTTATATTGCGTTATTTCCCCTCAAAATAAAAAAGACAAAAAGACGCTTCTTTACATAAAATAAACATACTTTGAATATGACATGAGAGTCTATTGCGCCATATTTTCAAAGGGTAGATTAACACAATTTTGAAGCATTTGACATTTTACGCCAAAAGATCTAAAGTCGCCGGAAAAATAAAATAACTTAATTAAATGGGAATAATCCGCCCTTTGGCATCTGGTCTAACTGACCTTTTTAGACCTAGAGGAAAATCCGAGACAAAAAGAAAAGTATAATTCATGAATACGTGTTGACAAACAGAAAATATATAACCTGAGTGAAAAAGGTATATATTAATGATAAATTACATTAGTATTAAAACACCAAAATCCTTTTTAAGTATATCAGAAATTATGATTATACTTACTCATTGCAAAAAATAGCAGGACGACTTTATAGAAGCACATTTAATTCAAACCATTTTCACTATTGCAACATTAGAAAAACTTTAGAGGAAAAATCCGATAACTAAATTGAAACTCTATAAAAATTGCAATGTATTTACTTTGTTATGAATGTGAAAACTCAACATTAATCAGGGAAGAGAAAAGAAAAACAGAAGCTTCAGAAAGTAAATTTCTCACGTCGCTTGCAGTAGACCAGAAAAGTAATACAAATGTAAGGGAAGCATTAAGCATTTATAGTCTGACAAAGCGATAGACAACTTAATTAATAACTGGCATCAGCATATATAAGTTCATATTTCTACGAATTCTATTTATCTATCAACTTAGAAGGTACATAGATAGATAGGCATTTATCTACCTGGTAGGGGCTGTTTTAACATGTTAAAGTCGGATCAGCCCAAAAGACTAATCCTTGCAGACAGTAGTTATTATATAACAAAATTTTTATTAATAAATTCAAAGAATCATTCTATAGGGTGCAAATCATTAACCCAAAGGACGACGGTAATGAATAATAAGCGTTTGCATAAAGGGCCAAAGGAAGTCTGGCCTTCTAAGAATGAAAAGTTTTCAAGATCCTTGTAAACTAACATACGCCTTTCATTTTGTTTATAGGACTCTCACCTAAAGGCTCAAATGTCCTATGATATCTATCGTTCAAATTACACAGAGCACGCCGAATCAAATCTGAGTTGTCCGCCAG
Organism: Metallyticus violacea; assembly: GCA_030762175.1. Classification (NCBI taxonomy): domain Eukaryota; kingdom Metazoa; phylum Arthropoda; class Insecta; order Mantodea; family Metallyticidae; genus Metallyticus; species Metallyticus violacea. The sequence continues at coordinate 62,677,835 of CM060836.1, forward strand.
ATAGAAATATAGCAATGCGGCTCGCAAACCTCTTAGTTTGACTCGGACCTCGCTACCCATAATATAAAAAACATGAATGTAGTGATGTTTTTAGATCCAAAATCAATAAAAAAAGATAAAACTGAGTATTGCTGTAGAGGGAAAGGAGTATTCTGTTTAAATTTTTAAGAAACATCAACAATTTTAAATGGAAAAGAATTGTTGTAATAGAAAAACACTGAACAATTTTTGGAGAACAGTCTATTGTTTGAGGACCTCATATTTTGAGATATAATTATCACGAATTCAAATGATTTCTCGCAAATAATGGCTGATCAAATGTACTCAAATTTTACGGAAACTCAGTTTGAACATATGATGTAATTTATAGTCAGCCCACCTTGCCTTGAAGCAATGGTAAAAGGTATCGGTTTCGTGAGTACTACACTGTGCAAACTAACGATTGGTTAAATAACTAACATTTTGTAAACAAACAGATTTATTACTTGTTTATTTTAGTTTTCTGACGGCCAAGGAAGGAAAAATCGTTGTTTCGAACAGAGTGCTGCCGAGATGAGCGTTACCGATCAGGAGAGGGCACTATTTGCTGAACCTGAGCCATAACTGATGCCCATGTCATAGTTGTTTCTGTGTTTGTGCCTTCCTACACGACCACACTATTGTTACATCAGGATAGTGGGTAAGGCACCAATAAGAGCGTATGTAGGCAGTTCGTAGCTCTCCTACCAAAATCGGCAAACGTAAAATAAACAAATAATAACTATGATGAAACTATGCTGTGCAAGATGCACTTTTGCTGTCAACAACGAATTTCCAGAACTAGTTCAACCGGTGGCTGAATATGGTATATAAACACCCTTCGCAATAGTACTAAATGAATCGCAGTAAATTTGAATACATTTCATCATCCAGTATATTTCTTGTGGTTTCTTTTTCGTAGATTTTAAAGGGTCTAATATGGGTAATCTTTTAAATGTTACGGTTTCTAAAGATGAATTATAAGATTACTAATACTATCTTTATCAATAATAAATATATTTCATATTGCAATGCTAAATGCAACGTTTAGGATAAAATCTGCTTAGGAAGAAAACACAACACGTTCTGAAGACAATGACGAAAGAAACAGCTTCCTGCCAACAAAAAATACAAACTGAGCATTTGTATATGATTTGTGGTCTAAAATGCGAATAAGATTCTTTCCTTCACTCTTTATTTCTGTATTTGTAATGAAAAAACAACAAATAAAGTAGCTGTTGTTGTGATAAAGCTTCCGTTTCTGCCATAACACATTTACTTTCCATCTCCACCAGCATTTTCCTTCCACTCAAAAGTCAAATCCATCCACTTTCTTATGCATATTGTCTTTTTGTTTCTGCAGCATTTCCATTTTCCGAAGAAGAAAAATCTGTTTATTCTCATTCTTTAAACCTGTGTGAAATGTCGTTGTCTTTTCCCTTTCTTTTCCACTCTTATTTGTTTAATGATGTTATTTCTAATATTTTTGTTCTCCGATATCCAAGCCCTCTGGTATTTACAAACCGAAACACGTGCCCTACAAAGGGAATAATATTTGTTATACCATTCATTACATTAAATTTATACAACGCATTGACAACTTCATAATGCTTTCTTCCTGCCACTGTACTATTATTAAACGCACTGTACTTGTAAGCTAGACATCTTTAATAATGGGCTTGAGCTTGTTTAATGATGGATTTCTCTGTTTCAACCTGAAAATAATGTAAGAATAAGAGAATTAAAGAACACATATATCAGGCATTCTTTTTCATTTACAGGGACGCAATAGAGTATGTAAAACAAGTAAAGAAACATATAAGGATTAAAAGCAAGATAAAGAAATATAGATATACATAAAAATTGTATTCAAAAGACATTCATGTACACACAACAAGATAATTGCTAGTTAAGAACAGATTTTGCTATTGAGAGACCTTTATCACACACTAAATATACAAAGCGTTATTTAGTAATTCTTAAAAAGGCCACAAAATCAACGAGTTCAATAAAAGTAACTAATGTTAAACTCGTTTTGGGGGAGAAACACAAAATTTATTTTTCAATATGTTCCCAATCGAAATTCGTCCATGAGAGTTACCAAATATTTACTCCGTTAAAGCGTTTTGTCAAAATTTATAGAACAGTCACTGATCATTCTACAAAGATGAATAGGAAGAGGGAGAAGACGCCAGGAGCTAATCCGGGGAAAAGGATGGATAAGCAATTCATTTGAAGTTCCAATTGCTGCACTTTTGCCATTGCGACTGTAATTCTTTAGGAATCTCAAAAGTGCATTTGTCATAATTTAGGTCTTCTTCTGCACAACTTCACTAATTGTATTTCATGCCGTTTTGACTCAAAGGTATAAGTGGGACAAGTTTCTTCCACCCCCATAATGATCTTCAAATTGCGGTTAAACATAGGTGAGCATTGAATTGAGTTTTTGTTTTAAGTGCGTTTTTTGGTTGACAAACGCGGAACCTATTGTACACACACAATGCAATTTATCGTTCAGAATTTGATATATTCGTTCAGTTGAGGTGTCTTCAACTCCAGGTATCTCGCGCCTTTCTCACTGGGCGCGTTTGCGACATGTATAGTAAGTTTTAACTCGTTTATCCAGAAAGACAGTCTTCCACGCTGGTACAGAGTTCCCATAAACTTCTACCCCATTTTGAACTTTACAGCCTCTATATCCTTATATACAAAATGTTTCATCACTGAAAATAACTTCCTTTTTCCTGTGATGAGAGATAAATATGAACAGAAAGATTTAACTATATATATTGAAAATATGCACTTGTCTCGAAATGATTCAGTCGTTTAGAATGACCAGATAACCAGTCGCTCGGCATTTAAATAAATTGCAAGGTAGACGATGAGACTAAAAATTTTAATATATTAGATATTTGACTTTCCTGCAAAGTTTATCGTCTTAGTCAGGAGATTTTTTTGGGGGGGGATAAAACATTGCATTTCCCAGATCTGTTACTCCCCTTGATCCAGATATGTCTTTCCACACTTTCTAGATTTTCTGCTTTGAAAGGAAGTTTTGAGATCATGAATGAGAAGAGTATATGATGTCAACTGTTTTGTTGTTGATTTGGTTTATTTATGGACGCTCTTTAACATCTCAGCTTAGCAGGGTGCCATTCAATTTAGGCCGTGAAACTGCCGACAAATTTTGCTCAGAGGTTTCTTCTTTGAGGCTTCAGGTTCTTTATCCTGCCGTAAATGTACGACACGGGACCCACGGCTTTACTTCCCTTCCGAAGGAAGCCATACTTAGGATTTTTACGCCCGAAAAAAATGCAACGATTCTGGCCGGGTTTGAACCCGCGATCTTGGGTTTAGGAGGCAAGTATGGTTACCACTACACCCTCAGGACTGACAAAAGAATCAGCTGATGAAAACTAGGATACTGATGCGTATTTAGTTTTTAGTATTAAGTAGCTGGTACACTGAACTCATAAGAATGGATACTGACTTGAGTAATATTTTGGTAGCCATAAGTAACATCAAATACCTTCATTTATGAAAATGTAGTGTGAAGAGCGTTTTGGGGACAACCTTGAATGAATACCACACAGATTAAAGACTAACAGGAGTGCAGCAGTTTAAAGGGGATAAAACACAAAGAACTTTGTAATATTCAACAAATATGTAGATAATCTTGTCTGAATGAAGAATTAAATGTTAAAATATAAAACTTATAGGGGCACATCTGCTTTCCGGGATAAGAAAATGTGCATGCAGCCCTTCAGCGTTTTTCATGTACTTGTGGTTAAAGTTTAATGAATTAATGAGTTGTCACTCAGGTCATGAGCGAAATTACTGTTTGGTTGCCAGATTCCCTTCTCTCAACAAAAATATCAATTTAAAATTTTGAGAAATGCTACAACCAAACAATGCTTGTGTCATATGTCAAAGAATAATTGACCCAGTATATTAAGTTAAATATATTATTCTATTGCTGCTAAAAAGAGTTGAGAAATAATAATAATAATAATAATAATAATAATAATAATAATAATAATAATAATAATAATAATAATAATAATAATAACAGCAAAATTTTGAGCTATATACTCAATTCACTCAAATGATATGGGATGCAAAATGGAATTTGTGGCCGCTATGGTTTTACCAACGGCAGTTCCATTAAACTCAACGAGCTACAGCATTATGAATATAAACTACCCACCGCCATTCTGGAAGAGCATTTTCGGTTGACGAGGGCGATGCTGTTACTGTGAAATTGCCCAAGTTTTTGACTGTACTTTTATTTGAACTGCCTCTACAGGCGAAGTCAATATGCCCCAGATATTTAGGATAAGAACAGTTTTGTTCTACCATCTCTCTAATGCCGCGCGCGCGCGTGTGTGTGAATGAGAGAGGAGAGAAGCCAAGAGAACAAGTGTGTATTTCAGCCATTTTCCCTAAAGCTAGCGAGGTTCTTTTTAGAGAGAGAGAGAGATTCTGGATGTAAAACTGTTTGTTCCCTCACTCATTTCCAATAACCTCTACTATTAGTATGAGTATGAGTATTAGTATGAGTGAGGGAAATTATGAGGCAGATTTCGTTGATTAACTTTTAAGTCAAGGATATTTCCAAAGTTTCTCGAATGTAAAAGAAAACTGAGATTTTTCCCCAAAGACATGGTTAAGTAGCATCTCTTCAACAGCACCTCTGCGTTTTCCCAATCAAAATTATCCACCTTAGTATATACTAATTTTCCTTCTGCAGTTTTAAGTCAACATAAAAATATACACAGTGTTATGAATTTGTATTACCTGCTTAACTCTTAAATGGACAATAATAAATGCTTACTTTTTCTACAATTTTGGAAGAAGGGATCTTAATGACATTTTTAATGAATATAAATAAAATTAATATTAAAGCTTACCATTTAAAATTCTGCAACCTTATTGTAAAAACACTAAAACTCCTACAAAAACAATCTTGAAAAAAGAGATCGGATAATAATGGTACCATTAAAAACTGGTCTCTCGTTTCGTAAACAAATGTGAGTATTGTACCTTTTGCACTAAATTATATGCCAACTTAGTAGGGACTCTTGAGTGTCCACGCCACAGTAAGCGTAAGAACGCGTGGGGCTCGGTTTATTTTTCCCGCTTTCACAACTAATCCCGTTGTAAGCCACTTTTTCCACCGAATCTTCTATTCTCTTTTGTAGGAATAACAACACTAGATATTTTGACTCCAAAATTATTTAGCGTTTTTAACGCTACCGGTGCGCATGTAAGTTTCCACTGTTGATAAAATATATCACCCTCGGCTTAGCTGTGAACACTTCCTTACGATACTCCTGTCCTCTCTCCGCCATTATTCCTTCATTATCTGGCTCGCCGCGGCCATGCCGGTGTTTCGTATGCCATCAGTAGAAGAAGCGCATGGTCATATCAGTCTCGAATACTATGTATAAATAATTTTAAAGGAAATTCGTTACTGTAGAAAGAAACAACACGGCGTTAATTCATTAAAATGGAACACCGGCTAGATGACTCATCAATTGTTTCATTTGTTTACAATTGGGGAATGTAAACTAAACGTTTTATCTTACGAGAAAACTCTGCTTTGATTAACTGGAAAACATCATTTGGAATCAATTTTTGATGCACATCCACATTTCAAATGACAACAGCAAATTTTCCAGCCTTTAGATTGATCAAATGTTCAAGACTAAAGGTTTTCAACCTTGGTTAAGCGACGAGGAAAATGGATTAGATGTTAAGATAGAGTTACTTCTATTGTAATAAATATTTTTTAATTTTTTTTTCGTGTTAAATTGTTTTCTTTCCGTTGTTTCAGTTAAATTCTGTCATTCTGAGAGCATATTTTTATTTTCGAGGCTCACTAGATAAACTAACTTACCAACTAAAGTAAAAGAAACTGTTCCATCTTGCATGCCAAAACAATAGCACGTTGTTATGCCTATGTGATCTCTGAGTGGGGAAATTCTCGTGCACTGACTTTAAGAATGTTTGATACAGGCATCTGGGAACCATTAACCTCTGCAGTTTTCTGCTGGTTCACCGACTTCAAGAGACGGAGTGCCTTCCTTTATGGAAGATTCAATAATCTCTTTTCTCGAGTGAATACCCGAAAATATGCTGACGCATCCAGAAATGCCACCACAGGACTTGTTCCTATTCCCATTATGAAGAATCGCCTATGTTGACGAAAACTCTCCTGCTTGATGTTGTTGCCTGTGAAGAGGATCTGGGAGCTATGCTGATAAACGACTAGTTCCAGCAAAAAGAACAATGCATAGAATGTGCTGAATTTTATTTAATTATTACTGATCTCAAAATTTTCATGTTCTTCAATAATTATCAACACTCAAACCACAACTAACTGCTTGTAATGAACTTGAGGCTAAAACCAAACAAATCTCAATTTAATATGACCTAAAAGTATCTCATTAATACTAGTTTTTAATTTGTCAACTATGGTATTTTAACAAAATGATACACCTTAATCATATATAAATATGATTCACTGTTTAAACGGAGTAATTAAGGCGGTTACGCTTGCAACTCTATTCGGGAGGTCCCTTTGGACCGGCCATCCTTTCTTGTATTAGTTTTTTTCCCTCTCTTTCTCTCTTCTTTTTTTTTTCTCCAACTTCTGTCATTAAAGCGAATATTTTTCTATTCCTCGAGTTTTCCGCTCTCCATATTTCTTCTGTTGCAGAGTCGTAAGTGACTGGCGAGGCTAGCTAGTGCTCTGTGCGGCGTGTCGGTGGAATCAAGCTTTGGAAGATTTCTGTCTTGGCGTCTGGTGTGGAAGCAATATTTCCGAGAGACTCGGGTTCCATGAAAGAGGTTTCCAGAGGCGTCGATGTGCTATCTCTAGAAACTATGTTAGGAAACTCATCAAAGTGCTTCACTAATCTTGTGCCTTGACTACCCGGTATCTCCCTCAACTCACTTCTTCCTTCTGAACATGCCCCTCATATGGCTTCTGTATGAATGAAGTTACAAATTTTCTCTTTTGTTCCCTCAATCTAATGCGTTATTAAAAATTTTAAACTTTATTTTAATGAAATTTATTTAAAAATTTACTCGTACAAGGTATGTGTAAGTTTATTACAAAATAAATGCCTGTAGTAATTATAGTTTCATCCCACATCTTGCATAATATGCTGCACCTTCTTTTTATTTGCAGATTGGTAGCGAAAGCTATGTATTTCCAATCAATAGATTAAAATAAAAAGTTTTAGCAGCAACGGTAGAAGACAAAACTGAAAAGCATGGTAACAAACGGAATACCCTGTAAATTTCAATGAACTGAGCAGAGAAATGAGTGGATGGAGTGAAGCAATGGGCTAACATTACTCTGAATAAATGAAGACGCTGAAGGCAAAGAAAAAAGTACAATTTGAACGAAGGAGAAACATTGTAATTATCACAGTCTTGCATCAGCGATACGTTTTTGTTCCAACTGCAGCTTTTGCCAGATATATCGACGTCTCCTTTTGCTGTAGATTTATGAAACAACTCTTTATTTTCGGAAACAGCAATTTTTCTCCTTCTTTCTTTGTTCCCTTATTTATTTCCCTTTTTAAGTATTACATGGCATTTATGAGAAAATCAGCAATTCATTTTCTACATTATGGCTCGCCTATTAATTGCGGTTTGTCAAAGAGAAACGTTAATGTGCCTTTTAAAGCAGAAATTCTGTCTTGACAATTTTTATTTTCCTGTTTCATTCACATTTTCGTTTAAGACAATTTAAACAATGTACCTTTGTGCTAAAAGAGGTTACGATTCTAACAGTGACAGAGAAAATATTTAATCTTTAAAGGAATTTGTCTGGTTTTAAGCTAATGTTTTAAACAATCTCACAAAATGTCATTTGAAAGAGTTAGGTGTTATGGAAATTAATGACAGTTTATATATTCATTTTAAACAGCAAAACATGAATATATAAACATATATTTTTAACTGGTCCCTTATTTCAACGCTTATACTTTGCTTAATCTGAGAGTTTTGAAAGTATATTATGCTATGATAAGGTTCTTATAATTACACAGGGAATCAAGGCTTCGCGTATACTTTTCTTGCATGAGCACAACTTGGACACTTACGCGCAAACAGAAATGTTGTGGAAGAATGGAGGAGTACAGTTCAGCGTTGGTTCGATAAGATTCGAACTGGAAATTTCAATCTTGCAGATGAGAAAGATTCAAGACTTTATTGTAAAGCTAATGATGATCAACTCGGGGAAATTGTTAAACAAATGTACATCAAAATACTGGAAAACTCGCTAAGAAACTCAGGATTTTTCCTCTGCAACAATGGAAAAAATAGAAAATCTGAAAAAAAAAAAAAAAAATTGATAAAGGTATCCCATATGCATTGAAAACGTCGTATGTCAATGCTTTTCTACACAAAAATTAATCCCTTTTTGGATCGTATTATGACGTGGTGATAAGCGGTTTCTCTATGACAACCGCACACGACCAGCACAATGGCTGAGTCTTGGTGAAACACCGAAACACTTGTCAAAGCCAAAATTACACGAGAGGAAGGCCTATAGTGATTGTCTAATACATCACAATCTTCTTCATCAAGGCAAAACAATTACTTAGAAGAATTATTTCAAGTAATTGACAAAATACATTAGAAGATGTAAGGAAAACAGCAAGCACTAGTAAATAGCAAAAAGTCTATTCTTCATGATAACATCCGGCCGAACATCTCCAAAGAGCATTCCAGAAGCTGAATGAACTGGCTACGAAACTTTACCCCATCCAACATATGCAACTAGCCTTTAGTCAATCGACTTTTTCTTTTTCAAACATCTCAATAATACTCTTCAATAATCAAGAAGAAGCTGGGACGCTTTCATATTGTGTTTCCTTTTACCTTACTCCGGGTGTCAACGTTCCAGGTGCTCTTTGTTATCCCTCTTGGAACAAAATGGCTGTTTGTGATAACATTATTTCACTGTTTAAAGCAATAATTCATCCATATATGTTTAAAGAATCTCAGGATAGTTAGTTTTTAGCACATGAAGTACGATACGTGATAGCGTTAATGCATCCGGAGTTCATGCAACACAATAGTAAATTAATTTGGAAGTTACTTCTCAAGTTAATCGTTTCATCATTGCATGAGCGTTTTATTGTTGCTTGACCTTGTTCAGTGTACAGGGCAGAGAAAGTCTTCAATTGATCGTTAACACAGTTCGCTATTCCAGATTATAACTTTATTTGTATACTTAGGGTATGATCCCATCGTTTGTTTGATTGTGCCGCGTGTTTGACAACCACATCTATGGCGCGAACAGCTTTAACCAATCAGGAAAAGCAAACGCAGAAGTAGTTCTACGGAGTAAACTTATAAGAAACGGGTGTAAAAGTCACGAGTTTGGTCGAAATCCATTAATAAATTGGCTAATTAGTCAAAAGCTTGGATGCTGATGGTGGTTGTAGATTAATAATATTTTGAAGATTGAATTTAAATCACAAAACCGTCATTTATTTCCGCACATCCTATTAGAATCTTGCCTACTTTTAGTTTAAGCCGAAAGACTGCAATAAAATAAAAAGGTGGAGTTCTGCATAGCTTTCATTATGACAATGGATGTGTACTGTGCTTTTGAAAACTCAGAGGTCCCGCTCTCAGCTTATTTCGATGTGAAATAAGCGAGAGGATCATGGTGTTATACGGTTCATGTGCAGACTGTGTGAAGTCATATTACATAACGAGAATGGTGCTAATGCCGGTGAGGGTTAAAATAACAGCTTTCAGTTAATGGCTGGCAAGCTCCACGACCCTAATTTCTAGACTGAAACTGCTGAACTTAAGAGGGAGCATGAGGACACCGTAGTAGGATTGAATAGGAGAACAAGGTACGGGCAAAAACAAACGGTGGTTGACACAGAAACGGATCCGAGGACAGGTTATAATCGTTGGTTGAAGTAACAATTCGGGATTAAATATGAAAGCAAGAAAAGAGAAATATCCATGTAGGATTTTCAATTTTTGAGAATTCTCCAAACTACGCCTAAGAAGTAGCTACTTTTATTTATCTTTTGGTCATTTATGAAAAATTAAAAAAAAAATGACCCTTGATCTTTATGCGATTGCCCTTAGTATTTACTGCCATTCAAAGATAAGGGTAAAATGAGAGTTGGGAGCAATCATTGAGGAGGATACACGAAGGAAGGATGAGGAGAAGAAATCCTTCGGCGCCACAAGTCCATCTGCTAGAACTCATATCGCATTATAAAGCATACAAGCTATCTTTCATCTCTGTGGGTACAGCTGGCATTGGCCCAGTGTGGAACTTAAGAGGAAAACCCCACCAGACAGCAATTCTAGGCCTTAGAGTCGAGGTCGAGGAAACGGAAAAAATCCTAAGAAAAATGGGAATAAGAGTTCGAAAGGTAAAAAACTTATTATTTTTATTGTTATGAAATGATCCCCTATGATTTGAAACCATTCGGATTAGCCGAGTATAAACCCTTTAGATATCCTCTCACTTTTATAGGCATATATTTGCTATACTCTATTTCTAAAGCATTCAAAGTAATTACGAACTTTAAAGGCTCTATACCGGATGGCCCGCGAAACAACGGCCCGGCCAAAATAACCCAGATAACGAAGAAACCCACAGGTGGTGGCTATTTTCAACGGGGACGCGATTAGCGTCGTAAGGAAATGTCAAAGCCGTGTGATTTATATATATTACAAAAATGCAATAATGGAGAGGAACGTGAGTACCTGTTGCATTAACAAAACGTGCAAGTATTTATAGTCATATTTCTTGGTACTGGTGTTTCGGCAAAGAGTACAGGATAAAGCAAACAACAAATAAAGCCTCGTTCACGTGTTTCATTGTCGATATTCAAGCATGGATGCTGAAAAGCCCTAATCGACTTAGACACAATCTCAATTTTCAAACTGGGGCCAGTTTTCCGTGGGCACTCTGTGGTTAATGTAGATATACCTTAAATAATTTCGGGACTTGTTATATGTTAATGTTAATGTTAATGATAAATAAAATGTTGGAAGATTCCACAGAATTGCCTAAGTTTGTCCGTAAAACTTTCAGCATATATATTTTGCTTGAAGTAGAGCTTTGACATATCACGTGTTAAAAGAAATTAAATTATGGAAGATGGGGTTTGTTAAATATTTAAGATAGTCTGTAATATTTATATGGTATTTATATTTTACAAATATATTTACAAATTTTAGTCCAAACCTGTCAAAAGGGTTTAGTATTGTATCGTATAAAAATAATTAGCATACATTCTGCTTTTCTTTTTGTTATTATTAACGAACTCCCTCGACAAATATTTTATGCAGTGTTAAGTAAAACTGTTTGTAGGAAGAACAATCTACATACGGTGAGAAATAAAGCAGAAATTTAAAACGTGAACGCAATGTGTGTATTCTCCGCTGGGACAGTGCGATCAAGCGGCGGCCAACTCTCTACATTTAAGTAACGAGGTACATCTCTTCGCATTGCAAATGTGCTAACGGGGCAGGGGCAAAATATATCGTTTCGGTATTCAAATTATTCAACAAAAGAGAAATATTAGCAGCCATTTTAAAGGCGTGCCAAGGATAAGACAGTGGAAAACCCAGACCCTCCTCCTGCTGCTGCTGCTGTTTTTTAACTCCTAGGAGGTCGAGGAGAGAGCAGAAGTCGGAATTACGCCATATCTCAGGATGGGGGGAGTCAACCCCTGGGACCGGCACCGTGGCGCTGAAGTCAACAATTTACAGTTTAGAACCGTGAGCGTTGTGTTGTTTCGGGCCGTTGGGGTATGGGGGGCCATGCCCTTTATTTTCTGTTCCTCTTCCCGAGAGGCAGAGAAACTGCTATGGTATATATATGTGTGTGTGTGTGTGTGTGTGTGTGTGTATGTGCACGCGTGTGTACGTGCATGCAAACACATACATTCATACGCCATCGCAAATGGACTACTAAAGGTACGTATGAAACAGAGAAAAAACACATATTTCAATTTCTCTGGGACAGGCGACATAACAGTCTGCCTTCCAGGAGTTGCTTTTCTGCTCCTTGTATAAGGGTTAACTTCCAACTTTATGTTCTGCGATATAGCTTGTTTATACACAGGGTGTCAAAAAAGTACGGATTTGTTGGAGCCCTTGGTGCACAGAGGTGATATTCAGATCTGCATTCAAAAGTCAAATCCTAAAGGATTGTTTCTACATCTAGTCAGTGCTGGGCAGTTTTAGGATTGAAGTTAAAGCAATATACGATAGCTCCCATTTCATTTATTCTCTGCAGTTATCACAGCCTCATGACCAACTTTTAGAGAGCGTATTTACAATTCTTCCTTAATTAAGCAGGTGTTTGTAAAAGGTAAGATTTATTCATGATCTTCAAAATCTTGCTGAATGCCAATTAGAAAGAAAACGCTAGGCCGTAAGATTTGAACATTCACCACACAGAGGGCGTCCATGTCTCGGAAAAAAGATCGAGAACGATGCGGCCAGAACAACTTATAGTCTTTCAAAAGTAAATAAATTCAAAATAGTTGTAAATGTTATAATAAATGAAATACAAAAAACAAAAAAAAAAAACTTCCTGTGTTCGGCAAAAAATAAAGCATGGTTTTTATAAAATATTTGCATATAGGATCCTTTAATTCGGACAGTTGCTGAGAGGTATAGTGTCGTAGTACTGGGCTGAGTGTGGCTCGCTGTAGAATAGAATACAAGAAATAATACAAGCATTCATAGCACTGAGTCATACCTTACATTTTCGGCGTTTAAATACTCTGATAGAAAATATACCGAATAAGTTCATTATATAGTAAGACATACACATTTATTAAATGGCAGCATACATACAAGTGTTTTATATTAATGAAATGAAAATCATATACGTTTTCTTTCTTAATCAGTGGAGGAGTGTTAGCATTAAAAGAGAAATGGTGATGATTTATACATAATTTATTTAAAAAAGTATACTATATATTTAGCTTTGGACAAATTATATTGTTCATAAAAACAAAGAGAGTGAAAAAAAGTGTAAAAGAAAATGTGAGATTCGAACTTGCACAGTTTCCAATATTCCATTCATTTGATCCATCTAAGCGACTCGGCCAAAGCCGCAACTAGCTTTAGGTTTGCTATAGAAAACACTAACACTAGTGCCTATTTTTGTTGATTTGGTTTATTTACGGACGCTCTTTAACATCTCAGGTGATCATTGAATTCCGGGCGTGAAACGGCCGACAAATTTTGCTCAGAGGTCTTTTCTTTCAGTCTTGAGGTTCTTTTTCGTGCCGTAAATGCACGGGAACCAAGGCTTTCCTTCCCTTCCGAAGGAAGCCATACTTAGGATTTTTACGCCCCGATAAAAATCCATCGATCCTGGCCGGGTTTGAACCCGCGATCTTGGGTTTACGAGGCAAGAATGATTACCACTAGATCACCAGGACCGACCTAGTGCCTCTGAAATCCGTCATCATTTGTAGGGGCCTCGATTCGAAGGAAACAATCGTCCATTCTTTCTTTAAGTAAGTGTACATATCTTAGTCGCTAATGTACATTTCGATTCTAAGAAATATCTTGTGTATATATTTCTGTTTGCGAACACTGTATTTTAATTTTCTGGACTTATAGCACAACACTTTTCCTACTTAGCAGAACTTTGGTTAAATTGGCAACGCTGTGCATTGGCAGGAAAAAAAGTGGAAGTAATGCCAGTAATGCTTGAGCTGTTCAAAGTAGTACATTAGTGCATGATTGTACATAGTTTGGAAACAGCTGCGTGAAAACATTCGAAAAGCCAAAAAATAAAAAATAAATAAATAAAGATCAAGCAAACAAACGTGTAGCTCAAGAATGAATAATATATTATTCATGCTTAAACAAGAATTGATTATTTATGGACGCTCTTTAACATCTCAGGTCATCAGCGTTTAAACAAGGATGGAAATGTACTTTGTCCGCTATGCAAAATAAATGATAAGTATAATTTGTTTTGCAAAATGTAATGCTTAACAATTATATACTTTTAATATAAATAAGTTCAATTAATGTTCATTTTTCTGTTTAACTTTTTAAGAATAATATGGCAAGTTGACCTGTGCTATAATGGTTTCTTAGGAAGCATTGTTTATGATAATTCCTCCTTTCTAAGTCAGATGCTACAAATATTTGAAGATTATCTAAATATTGGCAAAGGAGCACACAGAAACCAAATGCCTACAAAAAACAGATATTGGTAGAAGCTGGGGAAATAGCAAGATTTTAACATTTGTGATGTGGACGTTAAACCCAGCACAAGTCACACGTTATCACACAGTCTTCGTGGAAGTGTTATGTCAAAACTACAACACCTAAGTTTTATAAACGATCACTATACTGTAACTTCAATTAATTAATTAATTAATTAATATTACAGCATGTATTTGTCAGAATAAATTATGAAACTACTGATGATCCATAAAACATTTGTAGCTTTGTAGTTAACGCCTGCAGCAATATAAAAAAGCGGCCGAGCTCATTTGCTCCTAATCTTGAGGTGCCTATTTGTTGAACCCTCTTTATATTCCTAACTTCTCTCTACATACTTTTCTGTGCCCTGTATTAGTTTTGTGGACTTCATCAGTGATTAAGATGCCTTTCTTCATTTTCACCTACACCTTTGCACTAAATTATCCTTGCTCATATTTAAATTCTCTTGATGTATAGTGTATTTAGTTCATAGTTATAAACAATTTGTCTGCCGCTAGGAAAACAGAAACCTTGCAAGGTTTCAGAGTCTGATAGGGACTGAATGCATGATAATCTTGATGCTATTAATAAGTAACATTTTTAATTATAGAATAACTTTCTCATCAAATTTGACAGAAAACGCTCAGTAAAGATAACGTTGTGCTACTCAATTAAATTTATTTTTCAAAGACAGCTTTGATTTAGAAGATTTGAAAGCAAATGGGACGAAGAAGGAAGATGAAAGGAATGAAATCGATCAAAAAGCACATTCTAACAGAACACAGTAGGTATGTGCTAGAAAAAGTCTCAGGAAGTGTAGAGAACAGATGCCAGACGAAACCCTTGTCTCTCATGTAAAGAGGGGTGATAAAGAAAAGGCTTCACCAAGACACATCAAGCAAACGCTGAAACATCCTGAACAGACAGCAGTACATATCAATATTGGAAAGAACAGCTGTCACGAGCTAAAAAAACTGGCTGAGGAACTTTCATCCAGACAGCGATTTTCCAGCATAACCTTGCTCCCCATCACACATCAAAGACAGTAAAAGAAAAGATGGCAGTGTTTGAACTATCATGGGAATTTTCCTCTTAGCTCAACATAAAATCTTTGGGTGCTTATTAACAAAAAGTTAAAAAATATGAACTATAACACGAAGAAGATGATAAGGGTTCAAAACCTTGGGTGCTTCCAAGCTGGTCCTAGTTACTATAGGGTCAACAAATGAGAAGTGTTATCTATTTAATTTTGTGAAACTTAACCATATATTAAGTTCATATTTATGCTTCTTTCATTTCAGAAATAACATTACAAAAAAAAAAAAAAAAAAAAAAAAAACGCCAGTAAACTAACGGGTTCAACGGAGAGTATGTGATTTTATAATACAGTAGGTATTTGTTTTAATGCAATATATTAGACAAGGGACTATATATTCCATTCTTAAATATAACATAATATTTATTTAAGAATACAATAAAATAAAAAAGAGAAAATAAAGTAAGAATGACACAGACAGAGCTGGATTTACTCAATTGGTGAGCTGTCTCACTTTCATCAGAAATTTATCTATCCTCACCTCATCTTCCTTGTCCGCCAGTAGAGCCCAACGATCCTATGTTCGATTTGGTAAAGGTAGATACTATTTCCTTCTTTCTACCTATTATTTACATTCAACCAATATATGTATTCGATTCCTCCTTATCACAGATGCTGCATATCCTTAACTCATCCTTAGAGACCTTAATCGTCCGCCATGTCCCTAATCCAAGTCACTTGAGCCTCTGGCTTGTGAGTTTGGGCCGTTTTTTATGTACTGTTCCATTCTCCATTTCATGTTTTAGCCCCGATAGTACTTCTAGCTAAATCATCTCCCTACACTGCTCACGTCTATCTTATCTATCCATATCCATCAAGAAATTCTTAACTTCCTCCATACATTCTTTCTATTCCCCAATTCACTATCCAATGCAGCCCAGTCCAGCCCATCGTTTTAATCAGTTTCTTAATTTGGATTCCCATTTCATGTTTCCTCCAAATTTAACTGTTTAATATAACACAGGCCTTAAATAACATTTAGTTTCTGTAATAATTCGTAGCAATACTTCATTACTCTGATTTTACACTCTTATAATACTCTTATGCTACACTTATGCTACACTTATGCTTATTCAAACTATTTCTGATATGAAACGTGGCTCTCATCACTGAACAGAATATATTCCTTAGAACAGCATTAGAAATATCTAGATGATGGTTTAGAGCCTGATGCAGAAGTTGAACATCATAAAGGATGACATGCAGAATTCTCCATACAGCTGAGGATTGTTTTTTTCGCTCCGATATGTCAAATTTAAGTAAACTGACGAATCATGTGCTTGGATTGCAAGAGATTGGTAATTTAAACACTACCTTTCCGGTCTTCTGAAATTTATAACAATGTAACGGGCATAATTTTGCGAATATTTGTTTAACATCTTACTGCAGTTATATATTTGAATATTATTGAATATTAAGCGTTCCGCATATGGTTCGTAACAAAAACATTATGATACTTTCAAACAAAATATATTTGCATCATCCTGTAAGTGTTCCTAGAAAGTTCTCATGTTTTTTTTTTTTTTTTTTTTTTTTTTTTTTTGAGATTTTTGGTTTATCCTTTCATCTCCTTTACTATGGTGGGTGGGACAGACAATGCCCAAGAACGGCGGTCTGCAGAGGGTTTCACAGAGGGATTTCTTGTTCAGTGCAACGCACTTCCAGGTTTAATACCCCTCCCTTGATTGGACTAGGCTGCTTCTCATATCAAATAGCTCTTTCAAGCTATTTCAAAACCCTGGGAGTGTCATAAACCGAACAGAGGTAATCCAAGTTAACTACTCCTTTTAATTTTCTGCATTGCCTTATTTCATTAGAAATAGCTAAATATGCCACCGCAAGGAATACATGCATATCATTTTAACTGAGATACCAATAAAAGTTCTTATAATGTTCTTTTAAATGTATGGAATTTAAAATAAAATATTTAATTAAAAATATTGCAACTTTAAAACAGCGTAATTTAATTTTACGATCGATAAAAATTTCATGCCCGTAAACTGGTTTTAGATAGCCATAAAATTCTGTGTAAGGAAAAGGAATCTGGCCAAGAAAGGCTGGGAAGAAAGGAACGTAGATAGGTTAATAGACTGATAATAATTAATAGAATGAGAGAAGAGAAGAGTATGGGAAGGGATTTTGGAGAACTATTAGAACTAAAATGAGAATATGGTTAGGTAAGGATTACTTGCTTCAATGAAGTAGGAAATCCTTCGTGTTTTATGAGAAATTAAAGTTAGAAGAAAGAATAGGAGAAAGTGAACACCCTGCTCAAGGTTAGGGATTTGGAGATTATTGGGATTTTAGAGGAAATGAACAAGGTGATGTCCATACGTACGTAACCCACATTCACTAAAAGTTTAAAGGAAGACTTACAAATGAAAAATGTTGAATGTCTGTGAATGCAATGAAAATTGACATTTTGTATGAGATAAACTTTTAAAGTGTAACCTCTTGCTCCTATAGTAGACGAAGAAAAAAGAGATAAAATTGATTTAAAGTGACATAATTTATTCCTTTTAATAATGAAGTAAATTACAATGCAATGTGTTTTTCAGAGTATTTTATTTTGTTTCGTTTTGGTTTCATATTTTTATTGTTATTTTATGTAATATCCATCTTATGTAGTGAATTTTAAGTGTAGTATCCAGCACCAATCCTTCTTACAGTATATCCGATAATAAAAAAGGCTTACTATTAAAATGAACAAAATTTAAACAACTGTTTCTCTGAAATAGGTATGTAAATATAGTACTCCTTTTGAAAACTTTAACATCATGTGATTAGAATAAATATGGCAGCGATTTAGAAATTCTAGATCTCAACCGTCAACCATAAAATTGGCATGGCATGGCATGGCAGTTCTTTTTACATTGGTCTAAAGCATTCATTTGAAATATCAAATCATTGTTTCAAATTATTTATTTGGTACATCTTTCATAGCGGACGTGTTGGGGTGCTCCATAAAATGGATCACATTGAGTACCGTGCAGTGATAAAAAGTTAATCAAATGGTTTATCTTCAAATGGAAATGCATACCAAATTTATTAATACTTGTAGGAACGTATTAAAAAATGACTGTTGCAGTGCCAAACTTGAAGCTTGCCACATAAAGAGCGTCCAAAAAGTGCAAGCAGAATTCATTGAACATTGTTCTAGTAATTAGATCGCCGGCGAGTTAAGAGGACCTGAAATTTTTGAGGCCATAGGTTTGCCATGCCAAGAAGGTTAGCGTTCCGCTGAATACATAAGCAATATTTTCACTTCTGTTATCGCTATCTTTAACGTTTTCCTTTGAAGAGCTATCACAATGATATCACAAGAGGGTCTGAGATTGCCGATTTCTGGAAAGCTCACACCCTCGCATAATATTTATAGGACTATTTCACGAATAAAATAAGAATTTAAATATAATTCCCATGAACTTGGCTTACAATTGTAATAATTGTACATTTGTATTATGAATACTTTACATTTTCAAGTCATCTAGCAACAAACGAATGTCGATTGTTAGTAATGCCAATAAAGAAGTACCAAACAAGGGTTTGGGACTATTTCATGGATAGAATAATTGATTGATTTGCTTTATTTACGGACGTTCTTTAACATATATATTTGAAATTTAAGCACCGATTATTAACAATTGTATAAAATGTTATACTTATGAATACCTACCTATTCAGAAACCGTGAGAATGAAGTAGACCAAATTCGACTATTACAGTCGCTAACGTTAAATTTACTAATACCAACTGAGAAAAACAAAACATAAAAAACAGTTTACCATTCTGAACAATGTGTTTATTAAGATTTGTTTAGGCATACATTGTTAGATAATTTACAAAATGATTTCAGACTGGTTAAATATGCAAAAACAATTGCTTGAGTGAATACACATGAAGTTAGTTAGTTAGTTACTGAAAAACATAAATGCGCGCTCAGGTATTATATATTGGAGGTCTAGAGTTGGCTACATTGACAAGACAAATGCACGTCGAGCGATAAAGCGGATTTATAATTTTTTCGATAATTTCACTGGATGTGATTGATATAAATTTTGTTCTTTTTCACTGATCGATTTTAAGATGACGTCACATAAGGGAAATAGTTATTATTATTATTATTATTATTATTATTATTATTATTATTATTATTATTCAACTAAGCGAACGCCATATCTGGTAGGAGGAAGCATGGCTTTTCTCTCAGGCTCCAGCTCATTTGAAAGGAGGGCAGAAAGTTTTGTAATCAATTAATTACTTGGGAGAGCATACGAGAAGAAGGGAGCCTTAGGTCTTTCGTGACCGAGCTCCTTTCAGAAAGCAAAAGCTGGGAAGCGAAGTGCGACCGCATAACACAAGACGCCATCACCGCACAAAACTCAAAGAAATTCTGCTGCAAGTTCAGAAATATTTCAGCTATATAACTGCTGCTCTTTCATGAGAATAAAAAGGATTCAAACTAATAAAGCTATGGTAAATTTCACAGATATGTTTTCACAAATGATATCCTTCCTTTCAAATCTCAACACACGGTTAATTCGGAGCGTTAAAGCAGGTTTCTTTTATAATTAAACATCCCACAATACAAGTCCCGTGTAATGTATTGTTGGTTTTGTTTAAGTTTATGACAATTAGAACTGAACATATGGAGAGAAATGGGTTGTTTAAACCCTTTAATTGGGACGAATGTTATTTATTGTCCCTAACGTGTGTATTCCCGTAGAATCCAAGTTATTTATAAATTGTGTGTCAAATTAAATAAAAATCATATTTTTCGAAAGGTTTTATCAGATGATGGTAGAAATAATATGTGATTTCAAAATATGGAGAAAAACTATCATGTTGTCATTAAATATCTGTGCATAAATTAATTCATAAAGACAGTGTTAATGTATGTGAGGATTATTATTATTTTTTTTTAATTGTGTTTAACGCCCATTTTTACTATTGAGGCAACATAGGCGTGGGACACTGATGATACATGAGATGAAATGATACATTGGGAAAGGATTTATTTTTAAGAAAGGAAACGTTCCAGGCCTAAGTTTAGGGTACCTCCCCGGCATTTGCCATTTATGAGGACTGAGGAAAACCTGGAAAAAACCTCGGTCAGAGATGACGGTCCTGGTTGGATTCAAACCCCAGACCTCCCGCTCACGATTCCACGCCGTAACGACCTCGGCCACCCGTGGCGGTATACTTAAGGATGATTTTCCTTCTTACCAGATAGTCAAGAATTTGTCTGGGGAATTGTGACGTGGAAGAACTTGCAGGTCAACCACAAACTGTGCACTGAAGAGAGTGCTGACCGTGTTTGTGACCTGATCACTGGTAAATTAGCCGGCACTTAGCGGAGATAACAGTCTTTTCAAATGATACAACTGAAACTATAAGGTGTCAGAAATGCGTAATACGAAAATTAACGCATGAACAAAAGCGACGCCACGGGTGGCCAAGGATGTTATGGCACGGACTCGTGAGCGAAAGATCTAACGAAAAGATATGTCATAACTTTGGGGAAATATTCCTTACATATATACAGGATTAAAATATAATATGAGCATGGGTCCAGAATTGTTTTATCTCCTTATTAGGAGCCCGTTTTCCTATACCTATACCACATAGAAGAAAATTCAAAAACAGAACTGTGGGAAACAGAAAATCATAAAAAATGTTCAAAATGTCCTCCATTAGGCATCCATCAACCCGCCGTCGCATGTTCTCCCTGGTGATTGACGTGTCTCTGGAGTATCTCGTATTGTCTGGCAGCCTTGCAGAATACGAGCACGAAGACGCTCTACACCTTCGGCTAATCCATAGACCATGTGAGCAACTGCCATCGCCACATTTGAATACCTTATTTTACTGTACCTGCAATAGGTCTGTAAACACACAGAACTGACACTACGTGCTCGGTGATATGGGTGATATGTCAAGCAATTAAGTGGGTAGCATAACAAGCGGTATGCGTGATACAGAACGACCACAACAACAGTGAACCAAGGAACTAAGAGCAGTTACAACTGCCCCACCCCATTTAACCAAAGATAAAAGCGAATGTTTACTTACTGTGCATATTAAACAACTGTTATGTTGTCGGAGTATTGCCACACGACAGCTATGCCGGCATTCTAGCTTGCATATCACACGTGTAAGCGGAGTTGTACACAAAGGTCTCTAACAATGAAATAAAGCATTTCTGGACCCATGTTCATAACATATTGGCACCTCTGTATGCAAGGAATGTTTCCTCAAAGTTTTGACTTATCTTTTTGTTGCACTCTGTGTGTGTATACAACTAGACTCTCTCATAAATTTAACAAAGGAGATACTATGCACCTGAAAGCAGTTTACATATTGAGAAATCTTGCACCTTTCATTATAAATTCTCTCCCAAAAGAAATACCGAATTAATTACAATGCAATCAAATTTAAAAGTAAACAGAGCCTGGTCTATTACAGAACAAATAATTGGGGGTGGCGGTACACGATATATGGTTGCACAGTGCCTATAAAGTAAAAATGGTAAATAAACGCAGAATCATGTTTTTATTATTTTATACATATTTTGCAAGAAAAATCTTCATAATTACAGGCAAGCATTAGCTCAAACATATGCAAAATTCACACACAATGGCCATTTCTTACTTCTAACTTTATCTTTAGTATTAAAAACACTAAATATAAACTAAGTTTTATCTGCAGAATGAGGCAATGAAAGAAGTTAATATTGTAACAATCTACTTTTACAGTTTATAAAGCCAGCGGAAAGAAACAAGGTAAAAAGATTCCCAATACGATAAGCTTCTGTAGCCAATAAATTGCTTCAATAGATCAACATTCAGAATGTGGCACGTTTCTCTTTGGTCTCTTAGAAAAATAATAGAAAAAGTTATCCGTTATGTATGCTATTCGTATCATAGGTCTGAGCTACGATTAGACTTGAAGAGTTTCGAACACAGAGCCACTAAGGAAACCCATCACTGAAAGCTTTCCAAAACAACTTCCGGTGGAAGCAGCTGAGATGCATGCGGCCCTCCCTGAGGAGAAGGAAGGTTCCGGAAGACATCCCTGCTGCAACATCTCCCCTCCTTAATTCCACATCCAAGAGGAAAACCAGAGATGTTGCATGTTATCCTCCACCCCAAAATTTCGGTCTTGCACCAAGATACACCATATATTCAAAGCCACTGTGTTAAACCCCGAAGTGCTTTTGCCCTCACAAGAAAACGGAGTTCTAATGCTGTTCTGAGCTATTAAAACCATGGGGTTTACGTTTGTCGTAATTAACAAGATATGCATATTTAATTGTGTGCGGTAGAGCAAGTAAACAGTAGTTATTTAGGAAACAAAGAAGCACCCCGCTTTCTTTCTTTATTATTAATAAAATAATAGCATTCCTAATGTATTTGTAGTTGCATATAAGGTAAAATTGTAGGTTATGTGCCAATAATTAGAGAAAATACCTTGTAAATTCAAAGGAGGTGAATTAGAAAAATGTAAAATCTCTTCTATTTCTTTTTAACCTGAATATTGCAATTGTTTACTCTTACCGAAGATTTTAATAAAGCTGTTTATGGCGCTTATACAGTTAGAATCAGTTTCAATTCATGAAAAATAAGATTTGTCCACGTGTCTTCGGTTTTTTTTAAATCTCACAATAATAAGATTTATCCAAATAAATAGGAAAACTATTGAAAAATAAAACTTCTCCTTCTTCTACGGCGCTACAGTTCGAGATCGCCTGCCGCAGCGACCTCTTCTTCCTCTACCTCGTTCTTACTACTCCATTGATAGAGGGCAATATTGAAGGGGCGCATGCGATCAGATCCCTAGCATAGAAATATTCCAGAGAATCGAAACCGGGTCCTCCCGGCCAGCAGTCAGCAATGCTAACTATTAAACAAAGGAGGGTTATCACATGAGCATATAACATTTAATTCAGTTTTAACTATAAACATGAAATTATTAGAAATATCTTATATTTCTATGTCTTTTTATGGTGTTTGGATATCTTGTGCACGTTTTAATAGCTTAATAAATTAAAAAAACTCTAAAAATCGAAAATGAGGAATATTTGGGATAGGTTTGTAAACTTTTTTGTGGGAAAATTGAGTAACATTTTTATATTATAGTACACGGTGTAATCAGGAAAGTTAAAACAAATTAAATCCAAGAAAAAAAAATAAAAATGAGGCAAGCAGAGCGTAAAATGCATAAATAACATACAAGACAGGAATTTTGAAAAACAAAGTTGTACAGAAAATAAGAACAGTAAGCAGAAAATCAAAAGAGCAAAATATTTAAAAAAATTGCTATTTTAAAGTTCTTCTTTTTTTTTTTTCGTAATTAAAGTTATACAAAGTTACTGAAATTACATGTTATGAAACGAAATCTATTAAGTGATAATTATTAAGAATAAATAATAAGAACACGTGAAAGATAGTCTACATATTTTCCATAAATGAATATAATTATTTAAGAGTTCAACAAATTTAATTCAAATAAGAATCATGAGAGGTCGCTTTAGAAAAGTGAATATTCTATTGCGTATTGTAGTCGGTTAGTGCACAAGGGCGAATAAGAATAAAAACACGGGATCCGAAACATTCTGAAATAAAGAAACAATGAACAAAAGAACGGGTTCAAGTAGGTGGAATATAACACGGCTGTGAAAATAGACCCTCAAGAGGAAAACCGAGGGCTTTAATACTGTGAAGAAAAGACGGTTAGATGATAGAGGAAGAACTACAGAAGATGGGAATTAGAGCAAGCGTCAAGGAGAAGAACAGAGGTATATACTGCCATTAGGGAACGCGAGACCTCACCAAGAATAGCTCTGTATGAAAAGCATATCCCAGAAAACCACATACATACTGCTTTAATATAGACTTTGAAAAGATTGTAGTTGAACTTTTCAGTTTACAAAGTTTGTTCGGGCATTTCGGAAACCAATGAATGTTTACAACAAAACAGCAACAATGAGGTTTATTAAAAAAAAAACAACAATTGAAGCTTGGATACGACAAATTTATGTACTGTTTTTGTCGAACAAAAGAAGAGCATATCACTAGCCCTGTTCTGAAGCATCTTAATTTTTGTGCAAACGTAAAGATATTTTTTTAAAATTAGAATAATTTCGTCAGACTTAATAAAATATTACAAGATTAATACATTAAAATATGTGTATATATTTTTTGTAACACATTTTAAGTTCAATTTCTGGACCATGTATTTTGTGAATTAAAACGCGTAGAAACACTTCCATCAAAAAGAAAAGAAATAGTTATTTTTCCCACCTGCCAGTCTGGATTGTTGAGACGGTGTCATGGGATGTTTGTATTGAATGTTTCATTTCCTGGCGTAAAGTTACCAGTAACTTTCTACACTTATTTAAAGACCGATCAATAAGTGGTAATAAATTCATATATCCGCAACTCTCTTACTCTGCGCTATATTCCCCTATCATTCATCGGCGACTCTTCTTATCTGAATTGGAAACGGTGTATTTATAAAGAGTTTTATTAAATAGCAGGATACCAGACAAGGACACGATTAATGGAATTGAAATGTCAACATTTTAGAATGAGTTTTACCATAAAGCAAATCAGTGCGAAGCGAATCCAAGCTAATATAGTTACAAAAGATATCACCTGTTGTAGTTATTGAACTATAAGATCTAGGAAGCTATAAATGTGCATACTGAGCAAATAATACATCGTAAATAAATTATTAATCTCAAGCAGAACGTTCAGTGCCGAAAATGACATTTCCACTACCTTTTTAAAAATTAAATCTTTTTTTTTTTTTGTGTTAGGGATGTTTAATAGGATATGAAAGAGAAACGTGTGCATGTTACCAAAATGTTTCAAGGTTACACACACAGAGTCTCAGCCAGTGCAAGAGGGAGGAAGGAGGGTGTCTGGAGAGCCTTGTGAGCCTTGTAAGAAACTGTCATTTGGAGCATCGCTTAATGATGAAAATGCCAATAAAGAAGAACTGTTGAAGGAGGTCCATGAACATGCATATAATGATCAGTCTGCACCATCATACTATAAAACAAAACCTGGAGCAAGTAGTTTAAATGAAGGTATGAAGTTCATTGAAGATGGTCACATGACCACCTTGAAAAATCAATTTTTAGAATAATGTGCGTGGACATTTAATTTTGATAGACCAATTAAGATTTTCTTATTAGTAAAAGAAATTGATAAAGTTTGGAAAAACAATTCACGAAAAGTTGGGCATATCCAAGGTTTATGCATGATTTCAGCTTGCCTCATCTCCACACAATGTATCAGGCTGCTATCCAAGAATACGGGTTTCAGGAGCTGAACCATGCACCGCAAGTTTTGACTTGACTCTTCGAAATCCTCGCCAATAACTGTTTTTCAAGTGACGAAAATATCAAGGTGGCTATAAACTCCAAGTGTGCAAACCAACTAGAAGAGCATTTCTTCAAGGACATAAAGTCATTGCATGAAAAGTGATTGCATATAAATATATTAATGTTCTACATAGTCTCTATCAGCTTGTAGGACTTTTATTCCTCGCCGCTAGCAGTTCTTGTCCTTTCGTCACTCCATGGATTACTCTACTGGCATTTTCAAGCAGAAAAGCATATTTTAAGAGACCCAAAGAAATGGAAGAGCGCTGATCCACATTCGGGCGGTTCAACATGTGTCCAAATCAGTTTCTTCACATTCCTGCCAATGCACGATCTCACAAATGTGTCATCACTTTTTCGTTTTCGTGATGCAAGAATTCAACTACAGCTTGTTGATAGTAACGGACGGAGTATGCAACGGACGCTTTTTTAACAATTCAACACAGTGTCGCCATCTTTCGGAACGACTTTAAACTCAAAACACCCATAGGGTGTATTTCATGCTTGCAAGAGTGTATATTTGAAACTTTGCTACTAGCTGAGAAAGCATTGGAGGGTATTACTTTTTGAATGACCTTCGTATTGGCGATGACACTATTACTATACATGGAGACTCTGAAGTTAGTAGATCACAAGGGAAAGTGTGACTTTAGAAAAGAATGAGCCCTTTGTGCGTGGTACAAATTTTGCGATACTAAGGTATTTCGAAATATTTGTTAAATTTAAATTATATTTAAATTTATTCAACATAAATGTTGAATAGCTTCTTTCATTAAATAATGCTTTTAAATTACAGCTTAATCCAAGTAAATATTATAGGGTAAAATATAATTGTGCACCACTAATGAATAAGGGAAAAAATACTAATACGTCATAATGCAAAAAAGTAGTACCACATAGGAGCATCAATTTCTTAACTAAATTTTTCGATCATCTATCTTTCCTTGAGAAAAGACAGGAAAACCACAGATGCTTAATATAGGTTCGCTTTCGAATCATTTATTTTAAAATGTAAATTTATTTTAAAATGTAAATTTATTTTAAAATGTAAATTGCTAAGTTAACAACAGAAAATTAATAAATAATGCATGAATGTAGTGTGAATAAAAGCTGTTTTCTCAGAGGGTCCGAGTTATATCATTGAAACTGTTCTCACCCTATCAAGTCTAAGCACATTTTTCATTTTATTTCTTCCACCTTGGGTTCTTTAACGGTTTGCTAATAAACTTAAATACAAATGAACTTACATTTTCTGAGTCCGAACACCGGTTCTTTTTGATGATGGTGCAATTATAATATTACATTCACGTTTATATTCTGTTCTTCCATCCCCGCTTTTAATACTTTGAGAATGTTCTGTGTTGTCCACCTGCGTCTCTATTTTTCCCCTTTTGCTTTCCTTTGATCGCCACATGTGCCTCAGCTCACAGTGTCGTACCTAGGGAGCCATAGGTTTTCTTGGAAAGTCTCTGGGGCTGCGATAGTTTGAACCACTGCGTCCATATCTTGGGTCAAGGAAAATTCCCAAAGAAAACGAAAAGGAAGGAAAATAAGTAAACAAGAAAAGGACATAAAGGTAACTATGTATGACAAACAAGAAAAGAGTAAACATGGGGACGGAGTTGAATCACTTTCCTTGCTCATCCACTAACAAAAGGCCAGTTATCTGAAACTTCATGGCACAGTTTTCTTTTTCTTGCTTAGGAAGAACTCTTTCAAAGTGCATTTCTTTTCTTGGTTGTTATTCTTGCTGGAAAAAAATAATACTGCTCACAGAATCGACACCCATTGTCAAGGGACAGTCAATATTTCAGTCACTTATCTTACACAGATGATGTTATCTATTTACAACTCAAGTATCTCATGTTTAATAAAATTCAGATGCACCGATATCATAGATTTCAATGTGAGCTTCGTATTCGAACATTACGATTCACAAAACCATCAGTTTCCATCACAGAAAGACTGTCATTTGTTTTGATTCTTTGTTTCATTGCCAAGGAGCGATAAGAGGAAAATGGCTGCCTTTGTAAACTTAAAGCATTTTGTGTGCTAGATCATTACATTCACTAATTACTCTATTCCACAAAAGTTTGGTCTAATACATCATAAGTGCATTAGACCGTCACGAGTGGCCGAGGTCGTTAAGGCGACGTTTTCTAGTAACAATATGATACAGCCAAAAGGAGGAAAACATAGTTCTTTTTGTTTAGGAAGGAAATTGTGTATATACGAGATACTTTTAGACTTGCAGGTACCGCACCGCGTAGTTAGGAAAGTGATGCAGAAATTAGAAAGGCCAGGACAAAAGCGTCGTCTTTTGTTTGGAAGATACTCGAATTGAAGTTTCATGCCAACTTACGGAAATCTATAAGAACCAGTGTTGAAATCGGAATGCTCGAAAGATAATTCAAGTCGTGAGCTCCTGCAGCTGCAGATAATGAATGAATTAATTAATTAAGGAACTTGCCTGCGCATCTCTCAAGAGTTTATGCAGGGGATAGGTCGTGAATATTCCTTAGGGGAACGAATGCTAAAACGCAAGTTAGTTCTAATTAATGTACATAACTTAATACCAGGTAATTACTGAATTAACTTACTAATTATATTTATACACAAACATATGAGATAATTATTACAAAAATTGTGTAATTTTTATTTGATTTCCTCATTCGTCTTTTACTGACATTTTCCGCTACAATTTTATCTTTCATTTTCATCTATTTTAGGCGCATTGTTATGTTTCTGAGGCGGGCAATGCAACTCATAAACACTGCGACCTCCGAGATCTTGACCTAAAAATGAAAGGATACGGAAGCAGCCGCCTACAAACTTCCCTTCCCTTCTCCTCCTCAGTTTGTACTATCTAACAACTAAACGAATTTGTCATGCCCCTCTGGTCCCGGTTAGTCCAGGGCAATAAACCACTCTCTCCGGTCCGAAATTTCGGACATGACGAATTTTCACCAATGACTCATCACTAAGAGAGACCGAAGAGGAAACTCGGACAATGCTTCAGACAAAACTTGAAGTGTTTATAAGGTGACAAGAAAGCGATTTTAACTAAAAATTGCTCAATTTTCAGCATAAAAGGTTTAGTACAACTATCAGCTAAAGGTGATAGGTGATGTAATATTGGCCAAATAAGAGATAAAATGCTTTTTCACTTACTTTCGCTCCAGTTTACGTATATTGCATTACAGTTATAACCAGGACTCGGATTTTTAGATTTTTACAAACCGTGAATTAGTTTTTTAACATGTTAAGCTTTTTTTAACACTCTTAGGGTATTTTTTAAGTTTGTCTTAGTTAAAGTAGAATAAACACATTGGAAGAGAGACTGTAGGGAGAAATTCGCATTCAAAACCGCCGATTACATGAATGCTCTTTTGAGCGCTATGCTTGCCAAGAGTTAGTCATAATAGCAGGTGGCACTTGCCACACTGGCTTCACATCAGTCGCAGTTTGCTGTTAAGAAAGATAGCTTTATGGTTACAGTATGTGGTTAAGAGATAAGTATAACACAAGTCTTTGTTAGCGTTAATTAGGTAAAGTCAAATTTAATATTTAAAACAAACAAAAAATAAAGAAATAACCTCCTTAGGAAGTAGAGCTAAACAAGTGGATGCAAATATTAATAAAAGATATGAAAATGTGCGAATGTAGCTGGGCCACACTTCAAACTACTGTTTCTATATATGACGTTAATATAGACATACTTTTTCGCCTAAGAATTTTAACTTAAAATACGTTAAAAACTGCATACATTTTCTGTTAAATATGTACCACTGCAAAACGTATTTCCTAACCGTAGTCCTTGCTAGGTATGTATGTTTCGTAAATAGAATTTTAGCATGCACTCAGAATTAGAGAGGTGCATTGCAGTTTTCAAAAGTTGGATAGGTAGAGAACGGCTAATATTTCGGTCGCCTCTATTTCCAAATCTAACTTCCACCATTGCCGATAAAATGTACAAACATGATAAATAAGGAATTAATAATATTTTAGCTTAGTTTTCTAAATATTCACAACTTTTCTTGACATGACCTCTCGTATCAACTTGGTAGTCTCCAACTCTTTGATGTAGCCATGTGTAGAGGAAATGAGGACCATCTCTGTTGACCCTTCTAAGCATGATATAGCACGTAACTTAGCTGGCTGGCTAGCTCTGCATATTGCAGTACCTCCCTCAAACTCTGAGAGAGGAGTTGTTAGTGCCATTTCAGCACAGGGCCCTCCACAAAGAGGTGCTTAAATGGCCCTAACTTTCTGGACGTCCAGAAACTAAGTGACTAGGGTAAACTGGAGTCTAAATAAATAACAAAGATATTTGAGAAAGCGGTCAGTTGTGCACAGCGCTGGTTGTTACTGCGAGAGAGAGGCAAACGGGATGTTAACCATTTTAACCGAATTTTAACCTTTTGAGACCCTCAAGCGAGACAAACTGCGCTCCCTCTGTTTTCCCTATATGAAGGCAAAGATGCCTAACCAACCATTTGCACTATCTATGCTTTGTCTTCCTGAGCTTATACATTAGAGGAAAAGGGAAGAACGTTCCGTTATCTTCAGATGCGTTCGCCAACTAATGTAGATAAAGTTGGTTAAAATCCCAGTTTTCTACCAAAAAATTAGCAGTTATTAATGATAATATTCATTGTTCCGATGGTAACAATGGGCGCAATTCTCGACTATAAATTATCGCTATCCATTAGCTGTAAAACATAGCAAGCAACACATTGTCTCAAGTAAAATGGTGTGTGCTGGGAGAAAACCCTCATGATATTGCTATGGAATGGATTTCTACAGTATGGGAGAAGAGGCAGAAGATAATTCACAAATTCTAACAGAAAAACCAATTGACTTAACAAAAACTACATATAAAAATGTAAAAGATATTTAAATGTTGAATAACAACAAATTATGGTAAAACATTAAAAAACATTAACATGCTACTGTGTAAACTAATGACAGAAAACATTATTGAAATCAACATAAAAAATTAAGACATTAAATTCGACACACGGCTTTACTTCCCTTCCGAAGGAAGTCATACCTAGAATTTTTATGTCCGAAAAAATTCATCGTTCCTGGCCGAGATTAAACCTACAATTTTGGGTCTAGGAGACAGACCGAGTGATACACAAGTATTTTTGTCTCCCCCCCCCCAAAAAAAAAGAAACAAACTATAGAGGGTGCCAAAAATGTATACTCACTTCAAGCAAAGAAAAAAACGGTGTTAACATAACAAAACTGAATTCACAAAAACAGAAAATGATAAGCACTAATCATCTTAGACTTTCACAGTTACAACAGTTGCTCAAAATGCTTACCATTGGCGTCGATACACTTCTGAGTACGTTGAACGCCGATTGACAACATTTGCGAAAGTGTCCTCAGCGATTGCAGCACATGCTGTTTCAATTTCTTCCCAAAGTGCTGTCATTTTAGCTGGTTTAATACGGTATACAACATCCTTAAGAGTTCCTCATAGATAGAAGTCCAACGGAGTTAGAGCTGGAGAACGCGTGTAAACTCAATCGTCCTATCCAGTGCCTAGGATAGTGCCTTGGATCCAGTGCGCTGGGCTTGTTGCTGTGCGAGGTCTCCCAGAGCTACCCTTGTGAGTATCGCATACGGTAACATGAATTTCAAGTTTGTCTCGAATGCGTGCAATTGTTACTCGCGCTGGCGGTTCTGTTCTGTACACACGTTCATTGCTTTTGAACATCAACAACATTCTCAGTTTTCCAATATCACTTCAAAATTGCTTTCCGCTGTTCAAACAATAAATGGAGAAATGGTGCAACCAGGGGACCAGGAGGATCAAGCGAGATGGAAGAAGGGATGGTTGGGAAGAAAAGATGGAGAGTAATATGGTCGAAGCGAGGTGATAGTGTTTAATGAGTTCAAGTGTTGGGACAAATAAATGTAATGAGTAGGAAAGATTAATAATGATAAATGAACTTTAAGTGAAGTAAGTGGTTAAAGAAAAGGATATAATTATGATTGTAATAAATTAAGGAGTTTTGAAACAATTAAGTATTAAGTATAATGTTAAATTTAAGTGAATTTCTGCCGAGAACTGGATACCAGTACATACCGCTGGTAACCAGTGGTTAATAGTAGTATAGTTGTATAGTTATGGAATTAAAGGATAGAATAGCTGGCTACCAGCTATAACTCCTAATGGCTCCCAGTAATATTGTTAAATTGTTAATTTGGTAGTTTTTGTAGATTTTGGGAGATTAAATCGCGAAGTAGTTAAGTAAATTTATATTTTGGTTCAATTTAATTATTTTCAGTTTTTTTCTTACTGTTTTATTATATTATATTATTTTCATCTAGCTATTAAGAAAATCTGTAAAATAACATATTAAAATATTATTGAATTGTATAGTTATAATAAAAATAAATGGAAAATTTGATATACACGCCCTGGTTTAGGAAACCAGGTACCAAGGTGGAGTATACAGATTTTATTTATTTATTGTTCAAACAATAATCTTGGCTCCATTTTGTTGTAGAAACGCTATCATAACGTGAGTCCCATCTGTTTACAGAACATCATACGATAATCTTGGCTTCATTTGTTTATTGTTGATTTACCTGTCACGTAGCAACGCTATCATAATGTATGTGAGTCACATCTGTTTACAGATCATCATACCACACATTACTGTTGTTTTTCGGTGCAACTTTGAAATATATTAAATAGATATCTAATGTGAGAGTGTGTATACATTTTTTGGCACCTTCTGTATTTTTGCTTCTTCTGTAAGATCTTCTATTCCTGGCTGTCAAATTTCATCAAGGTATACATAATAAACGGAAGAAAAAATAAGATGAAGATATGAATGAAGAATGCGGAAAGGCTCGTAATAAGAACAGAATCATATGATGAAATGAGAGAAACAAAGAAAATAATCAAGGTCTAAATAAGAGAAGGGGAAGGAAGTAAAGAAAGATGAACGAGTTAAACACAAAAGAAAAAAAAATAAAAGAGCAGAATTAAAAAAAAAATGAAAATGAACGGCAGAGCTTGAGAATGATGAAGGCCGAGAATGGGGGGGGGGGTGGTCAGAGAGGAGGAACAGCAGAAGCAGATGTCTGCAGCAACGTTCCATACCAAATATTACAGCTCTGTCTGGTAGAGGCTTCAACTGACACCCCCCTCCCTAAACATCTAACACTACAGCTGCACTACACATATAAAAAAAATGATCTGGCCTTGTATCCATCTCTGTGAACAGGTTAATTAAAAGCTGTTCTACGGCTTGTATGCTGCGCCTTTGTGCCGCACAGATTTTTGTACCAAAAATATCGCCATTTCCTTCCTTCAAAGGGAACAGTTGGCATACTGGAGTGCGAGAAGGCATTCAGTAATTAGACAAAATAAAATAAACAGCACAAACTTGCTAAGGAGAAGAAGCACATTAATGAAATGAGCAAACAGTGAAAAACAGCATCACTGCCTACATGGTTTCGATCATTCCGGCTAATTGAATTGCGCCTTTCACCTCTTAGGAATGTATTCTTTATTCTTCCCAAATGCGACTGTGCTAATTAAATATTTGATGATTAAATATTTCTTATTTCTTTCTTCTTAATGCGGCTTAGATGCAGCCATTCTTTTAACGAAAGAAGTAAAAGTGGAAAAGTTGAATGAACTGCATAAATGAACAAATGGTATCTTCTGGTTGCGTGAAATACGGTGTGGAAATAAAGTAATGCCATAAATAATTGGAACAAAAAAGTCTAAATATACCTTTTATATCCCTCAGAGTTTTCAAGAAAATAAATATTTTACCTTGAAACCTAAGCCAACGTTGCTAAATAAATTATACAGTTAGAATGCACCAATAGCAGATCTCAATATAACCTTATTGTGAAAATATGTAAAGAGTACAAGGGAAAAACAATTAAAGTTCACTTTTTACAGCAATGTAATTTGAAGTTTAAAAACGCTACAAAATTAAGCACATTTTATATATATACGAGGCTGGGTCCATAAGTTTCCGAACTCGCCTTTACAAAATCCTTATCCGGTATCATACCTTATCTGTTAAGTAAATAATTGCATCTGTAACTTCCGTGTTCAGTTGTTCAGATATAGTTGCATAAAGAAGGCTATATGTAGAAGATTGTGACGTGTTCAAAACAGAATATCGAATTGTTATTAAGTTCTTCACAAAAGAAGCACTTACTCCAAATGAAATTAAACAGCGATTGGACGGTGTAGATGGGGAAGCATCCCCTCATTTTCTACCGTAAAAGAATGGGTCAAACTTTTTCGAATGGGTCGAGAAAGCATTGAAGACGAAGAGCGTGCAGATCTGCCTTTGGAGGTACTCACTCCTGAAAACATCGCTCTTGTGGAAGGAGAAATTATGAAAGACCGGCGGCTCAAAGTTGCAGAAATAGCAACAAGGTGGAGGATTTTGGAGCTCCAGGACGTGGTGCGTCTTCGATGTCTGTTCTGCCACACTTGAACCCATTTAATTAAATGAATAATTTCATAAGAAGGGGGTTTCATTTTTTAGAAAAAGAATTAAATTACACCACTCCAAGCTTATCCACTCAAAACGTTTACGCAACTGCCAAACACGAAATAGCGTTGTGACCATAGAAAGCAAACTTTTATGACAGCATACACAGTTATTGCTGTTGACCTCCATTAGTATGCGAACCAAGTTATTTGTCATATTACCCTCGTTGTTTCATTACTTAAAATTGCAGTATATACAAACGCAGTATATGCTAGTTTTATTTACTCTGTAGCCGTCTAAATTAGGAAAAGAATATTGTGATGGGAATGTGCAAATGTTTTTCTATTCATTTTGCGTCTTTATTTGGAAAGAGGTTTATTATTATGGAACTGCTTATTTCTTGTCAGAGTTTAGCAAGAATAGCTTCATCTCAACATGGATTAACGTTGCCGAATAGTATTGTGTTATTCTTTGGAGCGCGTAATATTCTCTCTGAGAAATGAACATAATGGGATTTGAGGATCATATTTATAGTTCTTGAGAGTTCGTCTTACTTCAGAAGCTAATATGAAGGCACAATGTAACAGTCAAAATGTATTTATTTTAATATTTGGATTATTATATCTGGTATGTTTTTTAAGCTAAAGTTCAGAAATCCCGGCCTTTTTTATAGTTTTAATTTTTGTTCGATATAACCTTTGTCGTTTCAAATAAAAAGGAACACTTTTAGTGATACAAGAAAATATCATGTGGCTCAATCAGCAATTTCCTTCTGTCCACTTCTCTTTTGCGTGTTACGAAAACATTTTAATGTGGAAGACCGTTAACATGAATAATATACACCAGAAAACATGTTTTATGAACTCATTATTTTCTTAACTTATTTACGATACAAATATTTCTTTACGCAAGCCCTTGAATTCAAGGCTGGACTGTTGCAGATTGCCTATTAGCGCGAAACACAAGGTTCAGTGGGAATATTTCATAAATGCAATGAACAAGTAACTGGAAGAGCCATATTCCCATGGAACCTTTCGTCGGAGGACTCAAAAGTAAAATTTACGTTCTTTTTTTTTTTTATGTTGCTGCAAAATTTGGTTGTATTATTTCATCTCTATGAGCTGTTACACTTTTTGTGAAAATGGTTGCTAATGTTGCGTTTTTTGAAGTTCACTTCCCAAAGCTTGGAAATCACTTGTGTCCAATCATTTGAAAAATATTAATATCGTAAATTCTAAGACTTATAGCTGGTATGCGCCTAAGATGTTGAGTAAATGGCATTAATGTAATGAGTAACAAGAAACCAAATGAAATATATTTTTCATGTTAAACGGAATAGGAGTTAAATAACCGAATTTCGAAATAATATCAGAAATATCAAAAAGTCTTTGTCTCCCAAATATTACAAACCATAGGCGTCAACCAGTTTCATTCAACATCTGCATGGCTCATATAAAACTTGAGAATTCTAAAATGTTCAGCAAGAAAAAAATTTTCAGTTAAAAATTCAGAAATATGTTGAAATATAACAACTTTCGAACTTTATAAGTCCCTCAAATATACACAGGATTTTATGAATCATCTCCTGCAAAACATCTAATTAATTCAATGTAAAATGTGTTGCTATTTGAAGCAAAAAAGTCAATCAATGGACGTTGAAAACTGAATCAATTCATGTCAAATTAGAATGTATATCAAAAGTCCCCATCCGTTAAAAGAAAGTTCTTGAAAAAAAA
This sequence comes from Metallyticus violacea, assembly GCA_030762175.1. Taxonomy (NCBI): domain Eukaryota; kingdom Metazoa; phylum Arthropoda; class Insecta; order Mantodea; family Metallyticidae; genus Metallyticus; species Metallyticus violacea. The sequence continues at coordinate 62,713,801 of CM060836.1, forward strand.
AGCTATGATGCAAAATCCTTTATTTTAAACAATATCTAAAACAGGGAAGCATCCTTTTAACATTATGCAATTATTAAACTAAAATTATGGAATAATTATTGTTAATTTTAAAATAGAATGTATTATCTATAGTTCTATATAAAACTAATAAATATTTTATCAAAGTAACAGTTGTGTGAGTTCTTTGCTTAGTTACATTTTTCATACAGTTATTGTAGCTAAGTAAGAGCAAGTTGAAGATTTCTAACCAAAATCGCAGTTATTATTTGAACTAATTTACGACAGCAAAAATATAGCTTTCAAGTTCAAGAATATTATCAAATGAAGACATACAGCGTTACTGTAAAGTAAATGGGTAAAGGACTTAGTTCCCCAAAATGAACATATTACCTGTGTATTTGAAAAAGTTCAATCTCGTTTTTGTTTAATTTACTTTGAAGTTAATTATCTGCTAGGAAGAGTAAATATTTCAGCAAAAGTATTTCAAAGACAATTTAAAACATAGACAACTCTTGAACTTATGTTATATTAAAAAATCATAAGGGAAATTGAAACTAAAAACCAAAATAAGTATATAAATAATTTGTATGTACGTACACCAGTTTGGGAACTGTGCTGATACAGGGCAGAATAGTCTGGTAGTGTTATTGACGTCCAACAGTAGGGAGGAAAAAATAAGAGAAACAGAAATGTATGAGTTAAAAACAAAAGCTTGCAATAAAATGGACAATAGAAACGGTTGAGGGTACGCCGGCCGGTTGTGGGGAGAAACTTCTGGAACGAGTGGATGCAGCAAAACCTGCAGCGGAGAGAAACCATGACAGAAATGGGACCGGAATGGAAAGCAAGCAGAGAAAAAAACCAGCAATGTATACACACAAAAAGCTATGAACGCATCTAAAGAGATATTTGCATACATAAGGCGTAAAAATATTTGAACACATGACTCAACATTAAAGTCGTTTAAAACACAGGTTAAGCTGTCAAAACCACAAACCAAATTATATTTGTCGCGCGCTCATCTGTCATAAACTTTTGAACACTGATATCAATAAAGAACTGCTGACAAGTTTTAGAACAATTATACGAAATGCTTTTTTAATTCAAAATCAGGTTATCGTTGTAGTTCTAAAAATGATGTCCAAACAACTGGTATATCTTGTTATAAATTGCAGATTTTCTTGCTAGAATACTGTCATTTTTACAAAATTAAATATTGGTTACAGTTTGTTCTGCCTTTGCATGGACTTGTCTGTTTTATGTTGTTTCCTCCTTTTCATCCATACTATAACCAGCTCTCCGTATCTTTTCCTTTGACTGGCCGAGACTAGTGTGGAAGTGTTTAGCATGACGATGTCATAGCCTATTATGAGCATACTTCCGATTACAGAGTGAGAAGGAGTAACGACTTCGAAGGGTGTAGACATTTTCGGCTAACTACTCAAAATTTGTAGGATTGTTGCTCCTTTCTCACGCCTCACACACTGACCAAGTCATTTGTGTAAGTTACGTATTATTCATTATAAGTGTTTTTTTTTTTTTATTTCAGGGACTTTCTTTATTATATTATATAGGACGTTTCACTTTAAATATTTATACTTGCAAGGTAAGCACGTTTTAATATTCACTCAATATCACTATCTAGTTGTGTTTTACCATTAAATTTCTTTTATGTTCCAGTTGAAGGCAGGCATATGCTGATTTTAATACTTTTCATACATTATACTACTTTGTCATTTAACCCTTTATTTGTGTTTGCCATAGTAATGTTCAATGCACTCATGATGAGTATTGCGCGCTTTATTATTTTCTTATTACAATAAATGTGCGTTTTGCGCACCTGTTTTCCCATAAATGAAAATACAATCTCCGGCGCTTTAATAAAATAAATAAATAATAACAATAATCAGATTATCAGATTAAAATAAAATATATTTTTAAAAATAAAATTAGTAATTTTAAGCGTGGAAACTCTTATTTCTCTTTTTCCGGTTGTGGTAGGTACACTTCCCCAGTAAGCAGCCAGGCTAAAGCGGCCAGTAACTCAAATAACCTCACTGTATATTACTAAAGGAAAAAGAAGTAAAGAAAAATGGGCAAACAAAACATTTGGTTAAAACAGGTAAAAGCATCCAAATAATTAGGCAACGAAAACTGTAGAAAATCCTGTATTTGTAGCTATTTTTATTGTACCTTACTTTACAAATGCAAAATGTTCATAAATTATTCACATATTTATAAAAATTTACACACAGCTTCAGTGATTCTGGATGTAAAGCGCTCGAGACTCAAGATTCGCAGATTCGACTACGATTAAGGTCAATGAGTTGTCCTCCAGGAAGAATTTAAGCCGTAAGTCCCGTGTAGTAGTTTACGGCAAGTAAGAAACTTCGTACCTGGAAAAAGGGATCCTTGGATCAAAATATCGGCTGTTTCATGTTCAAGTAATGCCTTGTTTTTGTACTAAAGGGCGATGGTCATAGTACCTGTAACTCTGTCCTCTGAGGCAAAAAAAAAAGTTACTCAATTATCCTTGGTATAGTAACCTTACTGAAGTGGCTAAAGCTTGAAAAGGACTGTGGTGGGTCAGTAACCTAAAATGAATGATAAATGGTGTCTAGTGCCAGTAAAAAGAATTTATAACATTCAGTTGTACTGCCAGATTTAGCGTATATTTTTCTTGTGAATTCAAATAAAAATGTTTTCAGGTAACTATTTTATGAACGCTCTGTATATCTAACTTTATATGAAACATTAAAGGGCTCTCAAGGAGTTCATTTATATTCTGCTTATCCTTTATGAATTTTTGATCCACAGATGAAACGAACAAGGCGGAATCTCTGGTAACGACTTTTTTACGCTATACATTATGGTTAACTTTACAAAAAACAATATTCTGTAAAATTGACAGCTTGCCCTAACAGGCTTTTTTTTTTTTGGTTGATTTATTTATGGACGCTCTTTAACATCTCAGGTCATCAGCGTCCCATTCAACTCAGGGCGTGAAACGGCCGATAAATTTTGCTCAGAGGCCTCTCTTTCAGACTTGAGATTCTTTTTCGTACCGTAAATGTACGACACGGGACCCACGGCTCTACTTCCCTTCCGAAGGAAGCCATACTTAGGATTTTTACACCCTAAAAAGTCCATCGGTCCTGGCCGGGTTCGAACCCGCGATCTTGGGCATAGGAGGCAAGTATGGTAACCACTACACCACCAGGACCGACTTAACAGGCTGAAATTATATGAAAGTTTTAATTGTAAATTTACGTTTGTGAGATAAAATAGGCTACATCGACAAATCTGCATATTTCTATGATTTTGTTCCAATATATTTCCTTCCCCATCATACTTGCCTTAATTTCGGGACCGGCGTCGCTCTTTCCCTCCGTCAGCATTTTAGACGGCATTAAAAGCTTTAAAAAGATCTTGTTTTATGCCAGCAGTGGCATCCCCGCTTCAGGCGTTAACTAAAAGGAAAGAAGGAAGGTAGCTGAATACGCAGTTTTGACCTCTTAGTAAACTGTTAATTGGTTTCAAGATGATTTTGGCTTTGAAAAAGTAAAAAGAAATTTCTTTGGAGCAGGGAACTAGAGAGTATAAAGAAGAGGATGTCGGAAGATATAACAAAAGGAAAAGGAGAGAGGAGTGTGAGGGAACGGAAAGCAGCATACTTTGTCTTCTTTATTTAATTAAATTTAAAATCCGTGGGCAAATAGGGAGGGAAAAAAATAACAAAACAAGATCTGACCTAACGCGTGCATCTTTAGTTTATCCTATTGCTCCATAAATCATAGCAGAAAGAAGAGGGCGCTCTATTCTTTGCGAGCTATTTCCATAATATCACAATTTGTATTAAATTCCACGACGATTTTGGAAGGATAATGGACCTTCCAAGGCAAAAAATGTATTCAAAATTCAAATTATATACAGATAATAAACTCACACTTGAATTGTAAGGAGTTCTGTGTGTTATGTAAGCGAAATAGAGCCACTTACCACCCCTTTCCAGACATGTTCCGCTTCTCTCTTAATAAAAGCTTGCTCGACGAAGGATGAAAAAAAGAGAAACATACAACGGTATTGGAGAGAGAAGAGAAAGAATTTTAATATGGTCTGTTTAACCTAAATTATCTGAGAGCTTGTACGAAGCTAATATTTTATTAAGTGCTTTCTTTAAAGAACCTGCAAGAAATTAAAAGAGTGGGAGAGGAATTCCTTGCTGTGAATTTGTTTCCTTGTTCTTCAGACATGATCTCTAAATATCACATCTGAATTATTTTCTAATCCGAGTGACGAAAAAATCATTTTTAAGTAAATAACTAATCGGTGCGAATGTGGTTTATATTAAAAACCATTATATGAGTTTAGGAAATGCAGTGCATTAACAGCTGTTCAAAATTTTACTAAGATATGGATATTATAGCTGCCGCAATAGTGTATTAGTTGCACTCTTAATCCTCTCCCGTAAACATTCGAGAAATTCCTTGTAAGCCGTGCTAGAATATTTATGAACCCTGAATCTATTCCGGATTCAGGGCGGTAAGTTGCAGCTCTCTTTTATTTAAAATCCTGTGGCTATGTACGCGGTATGTGGCATGTTTGTTGAGTTAAAGCATTCTGTTTCCTTTCCTCTAAACGGCCGCATTGTGCGTATGCTAATCTTTAAAATTCCTCACGTTTTCTGTTAATTCTTACATTGCAGTGATATAACTAATTCCGATTTTAAGGTTATTATGTATAATGCTTTTTTCTTTTAAATTACTTTTTGTTGCAAACTATGAAAGATCACGCTTACATATGTTTAACTTCTCTTGAGGTTATTTAAGTTAACTGATCGACTGAGTGTGATTACTTACTGGGGAAGTACAGTCGCGCAACCGAAAAAGTTAAGCTAGGGTAGTCGCGTGTAAAGTTGGTATTTTTATTTTAGATATATACAGAGGGTGCAAAATATACATACACACTTCAAGCAAAGATAAAAACCGTGTTATCATAACAAAACTGAATTCACACAAACAAATGATGAGCACTTAACATCTTAGACTTTTACAGACTTTTACAACGTACTCTGAGTACGTTGAACTAACTACTGATTGAGCAACGTTTACGAAAGTGTACTCAACGATGTTCCGAAACCACTCAAAGTACTGCATCCTCCGATCAGGGTCATCTTCATTTAATGCATGCAAAAGTCTCGAGATGAAAACGTTCAACTTTGCTGTTTTAATAATACGACGTACGCTGGTTCTGCTAATCCCAGTCTCACGTGCACATTGCTTTGTAGATTTCTGCGGTGAGTGTTCAGAACGTTCCAAAACCATAGCCGAGAACGTGAGATTTGTTGCTGTGCGAGGTCTCCCTTGTGAACATCGCATACGGTACCATGAGTCTCGAATGTGTGCAATTGTTACTCGCGTTGGCGATTCTGTTCTGTACACACGACTCCATTGCCTTTTGAACTTCAACAACATTCTCGGTTTTCCAATACCACTTCATAATTGCTTTCCGCTGTTCAAACGATAATCTTGGGTGCATTTTGTTGTAGCAACGCTAGCATAATGTAATGTGAGTCACATCTGTTTACAGAACATGATACGATAATCTTGGCTTCATTTGTTCATTGTTGATTTACGATAATATTGACTTCATAGTTGATTTACGATAATATTGGCTTCATAGTTGATTTACCTGTCACGTAGCTACGCTATCATAATATATGTAAGTCACATCTGTTTACAGAACATCATACTACACATTACTGTTTTTTTTCGATCCAACTTTTGAAATACATTAAATAGATATCTACTGTGAAAGTGTGTATACATTTTGGCACCCTCGATAATATGTGTATATATATATATATATATATATATATATATATATATATTACTTAAAACTGGTGATATTAAGCACTGTTCTGTGCCATGAGAGATGTTGAAAATGATGCTTCTCAACGGCAATATACAGCCGGCATCTGCGTAGGAAACTTTTGTATTTCATCTAAATTTTCTTCAGACGGTTTGGAACAGTTTCTTGTCATTGAGAGATCCTGTCTCTGGTAACTTTTTTAACAAGTTTACGAACAATTGCTCTATCTGGAACACAATTACCAGGATACTATCTTGCAATTCGTCTTATCACGTCTGCAAGAATCCGTTTTTATATACTGTATATAAAACCCCACTCTTCATATTTATGTACAGAACAATTAGCACATAATTTACACACAATGAAAGCACCAACGCACAACTATTCGCAGACAAACCCTCCCTGAAACTAGCTACAGGCTGCTACCTGCATATGCATTATAAACATTAACTTCTGGCTTCTTCCAGTACAAAGCCGTGTTCTGCAGGACCTAACTCAAATACCTCAGTGTGTGCGCGCATTATAATGAAAACTAATTTGTTTCTAATGTTATTTTTTATTGTTTAATTTTCCTCGAAGCAGTAAATTATTATTTTTCCCCGGGAATTGTTCCATTTCCTTATCATGTTTTCTTAAAATTTTAAGGTATATACCTATATATTTGTAGTTCATTTATTTGAAATCCTTCTCTCCCTTCCGTATGCATTACGACTTATCTACCTTTCTCGTACTTGATATTATTGAAAAAACAGCTTATTTAAGTGTTTTAGAGCTCAAATTCGGTACACAAGAATGCCAATTATCAACAGTATTGTTTAAATATACAGACTGTGAAAAATGTGAAAACGTGACAATAGAGCAGCTCAATGAAAGCGATTCCAAAACGGGAATCACCCCTCACTTTCATAATTTTTTGTAGAAATCCAATAAGGCATGAATAATGCATTTGATTTGACAAGCGTGATTGTACGGTTCATGCAATATTGTTAGTCTCACTCTGCGTTATTATACAACTGCAACGCCTGTTTAAATTAACTTTTTAATGGGTGTTATTAAAATAAGGCGTGTCCTGATTCGCTGAATACGGGTTGTGAATCGGAGTAGTAACGCGTGCTGCATACGTATGCGGCGTTACTGCTGGTTAACAGAGATACATCAAGCAGGAGCGAGCTAAATCAACAGTTTTGAAGTTGACACTTTACAGTGCATTTGTGTAACGAACTCTTCTAGAGTAAATTAACGTACGTTAAAATTAACAACATATGTTCCAGTTTGTCTGAAAGTTAATAGAACGATTTTATGGTTGTATGATAAAGTTCCTTCAAAAATGTACCTCTTAGCTCATCAGTTTGGCTTTACACCAAAGCAGAACAAAAACATTAAATAAAATAGCTTAAGAAGGCTATGAATTAACTGATAAAATGAGGAGTTAAAACATGCATGACCTTTCAAAAGTACCACTGGCGGCTCCTTTAGGAGGCTGTTGCCTTGCGCTACCTTAAAAATGGCAACGTTTAACTTCCTATTACTGTAGCTTAAAGTTCTTTTATGATAAAAACAAAATCACAACAGCAATATCTTTGGGGGACTTCTGTTGTGAGCCGGATGCTTCTATTTGCAGATATCTGTAGGAGACGCACTGCAGACCATCCCTCGGCGAGTTTATGAAGTATTTTGACCGAGGATGGTGAAAGGAAACGATAGGTATCTTACATGAGCTTTATGTGTATACACCATCCTGGTACTTTCCCAGGGAAGCCTCTAGTTTTATGCTGATAATGGTGGGCAACATAGTTAAATGATATGTTTTAAAATACTTTTAGATGATTATAGTTAAACAGTATATAAATGGCAACTAAGTCACATTTACTAAATATGGTAAAATTGCAGTTATTTCAGTATTAAAAAATATTATATCTGAAGCAAAAATTCTCATGCGGCACTTAGAAGCTGCAGCTAAATGGAAGGCTACTGAAGTTTTCGTGGAATTCCTGAATTAGTTGCTTAATTTTATTTTTTGTTACTGTATAATGGCCCCACTTTGGCGTTAATTTTAAATCGGTTTGGTGCATTGAACTAGTGATTGTCTCGGCCTGTACGCCTCTTGACAACAGAACCTCATGGGTGTTTTCCGCTTTGTTTTGTTTGAGCTCCGCTCAATGGAGGAGAGGATGCTTTTCGCTAAAAAATTACACCGCGTAACATTTACACTACACATTTTATTGACAATAACTAAACTGTTTACATTAGCAAGTGTTTCTGAAAATAAACCTAGGTTCTGTGTAGTGGCCTTCACCTACATCTGACCCTCGTAAAAAGTATCTTGCAACGGAGATAGTAAGTAGAATCTGACTTTGATTCTGTCTGCACTTATCCTCGCGTTCAAGTCACCGGCCCTCTAATTGCGATACGTAAACTTTTTCTCCATGACATTACTGACCGCTACAAAATATTGATTTTTCCAAACGAACCAGTCATCACAACTTATCTTTTCACCAAAAACGAACGAGTCTATCACCAACTTATTTTTTAATATACATATACCAAATGGTTCTTGCGTCCATAGGCATTCGACACGAACTACAATAGTACATCGAAGAAGGTGTCAAAATAGTGTCTAAATGAGAAAACATACTTCCTTATATATTTTTCAGAAGAATCACCTCCACTGACGCCGACGAGGTTCACATATATATGCACACGCTACCTGCAATACTTTTAAAGTTCAGAATATATATAAATGATTAGTTCGCTCAAGACTAAATATTGTGGCATAAGGAGCGAAAAATTAGCCTTGTGATGCGATCAAAGTTCAAATCATAACAACCCTCCGGTCGAAGCATGGTCATTAAAAATACATAAAGCTTGTCTTTTCTGTTCACCTTTTGTTACATTTGCTATTTCATCATCTGGAAACTCTTTCCTGCGAGCACTGTATCATACATCAGAAATATCATATGAAAGTTTATTATTCTAGAATTATACGTAATATTAACATTATTAATTTAAACAATATAATCTATAACAAAATAATTAAAATACATAACACATTAATATTATCACTAAATATGCTTCAGTGTTAAATGAATGTAAAGAAAATGAACGCTATAGCAGTTGTGCTATGGAATTGTTCTAATTCAGCTGTTAACGTACGCCTTAAGCCCTCTGCAGTCAATTCAGAAAAATTAATGAATTTTATTTATCTTTCAACTGGTTTATCCCCACTGATGTATCGTAACATCACAATAAATTGTGACATGTCGTCTTTTTGTCGGTCTGTACAGAAACGAAAGTTGCCCTTTTAATTTATTTTATAATCTAATTCATATAGACAAGATACGTTTCTGACTTCACGTGCTAATACATGACAATACATTTTTTCAAACCATTAAAAAAAATAAACTTGTACCGTCTTTTTAAGTAAGTGGGTTGATGAGGTCCAAATCGTTTCACTTCCAACTTAACAATTAACTTTTACCTATGAAAATGGAGTCTTCAATAAAACGCCTACTTTATTCATTGCCACAAAACAAAAACGTAACACTATGAGAGTCAACTTTTCACTGACAAACAACGAGCAAGCCACCCAATATCAAACAAATGTGACAACAACCCCTAGTCAGTTATGCGTGGTGTCAGTAACCCCTCAACATCTGGTTCCTAAGAGCGTCGGGCATGGACCGTGTTCCTGCTGGCCCAAGAGATTTCAGAAATAAGCAGGAGACAGACTAAACCATCTTGGGGGAAGACAAGTCTTTGTAAATCTTTGCTGGCCCATTGAAGGTATAAGTGTAAAGCGTAAAATTTTCCAGGCTGGGCCCGAGCTTCCCTCCCTAACGGAGGACCCTCATGCTACCGCTACTACAGTAGAGAGGAAAAGCGCTTATGGCGTAAGTTACAATTAAGGAATAATCTATTACACTTTGCTATTTTCATGGAATTTTTTTTTTGTTTAAAAGTTGAACAGTAAAATTATATTTTATTTGGGGAATGCATCTGGCCCTTATTGACGGGCCCCCTCTGCTAGTAGATAAACGAAGGCAGTCAGAAATTTAAACAGGTCCCTACATTTTAAGGGAATCATAATTTATTTTTCTGCTGACTACTTTTTAAAAATAGATTGTCATAGACGACAACTCCTTGCATTTTTGGAAGAATTTAAAATATGTAAAAATCTAATTTTTGAATGATGATGCCTTGGGATATTTGCAGAAATAATAACAATAAGCCGCCACTATTACTTCGCCCGCCCCTTCACCGACACGTTTCATTTTGTATGATACTTGATGCGATTCAAACTCACGAAAATTAAAATTAGAGTGGATTGGCAGAAACCTCGCGCGTTATTGACACATTAATGGGCCCGCAACTGGAGTACTGCGCCGGTTTTGACGTTAATGTTATATCGGCCATTTCCAATCCATTATCGCTTCCAGCGGGTGTGGACTCCACATTTAGCGTGCAAAGGTTGCCAGCATTTCCCTAAAAGAGGAGCTGCTATGTGGGATTGCAGCACTGATGCGTTATTTATTCACCATTAATGTCCTCTGCCGACTGTTCAGGTCTTCAGAACGATGTATTGGTCATTATAAAAAATGAATGGCTTGAGCCGAGGGAGTAGAATTACCTACAGCTAACCGTGGTATTTTGGTTCAAACGGGCAATTAAACATATGCCCCAAATGGAATCAAATGCAGGACTACTGAACGTGAAGTAGAAACTCTACCACGTGAATAATTTAGGTGCAACCTGGTCCATGATGTAAACAACAATAACAACAACAACAATAATAATAATAATAATAATAATAATAATGCATTAGGTTTATTTGTCTTATTTTGGTTTCTGGTAGAAACTAGTTCTTTCTACACTTAAAAGTGTCTTCCTTGTGATTTTATTTCTTCTGGAAGTTAGAGGTATATTCTCTTTAATGCTAGAGTACTTTCCTGGTTTTTGTTATGGTATACAAACTGTGCCCAATATTAATTCTCTCTAATTTCCTATTTTTTCTTATATATTCGGCCACGGTTAAAAACATATTTATATTGCTTCAATTCGTTTTTCTTAAAGGGACCGGCCTGTAAAAATTGTCAACAATTTTTTTTTCCATATTAGTGTATTTGAGATTCGTATTTTGTTATTTTGTCAACTTTAAAGACTTGTCACATGAACTTATATGGCCCTGCGCACCGGTTATCTCTTGAATATTAAAATTGTTTTTCAGCAAACTGTTTTTTCTTGCGCGTATGAAAATTCAAATTACTCCTTGCGGTACTAAATTTCATCAATCAACTGGAAATTGTCAGCAAAGGCTCTTGAGATATAGATAAATAAAGAGGTATGACAATAAATTTTAAATAGATAAAGAAAAATATTTGTTCATGTAATATTCCGTTTATATTTAAAAGTAAAACAAGATGTAGCAAGGTTATTTCCTAAATAATACTGTATTGGAATAAAATTATGTATATAATTTATTCCTAGTATATAATTGGAGCACAAATCTGCAGAGGTTTTTTTTTTTTTTTTCCAAACGTTTGAAAATTGCACATGAAGATCATTTTATAAATGGGCTCAGTATTCTACGATCTACAGAAGCATATTAAGCAAAGCGTAATATATAGGAACGTACTAAGTATTTACTTAAGATGGCTTCTGACTGAATTCCAAATGACTATAGACCGGATACGGGTCAGATATTAACGATAACCTAAGTGACCACATCTCAAAAATATTCTTCCTCATCCTCTATATACCTGGGCCACATTCCACAAAAGTATGGCCTAATATATTACAAGTGTATTAGTTAAAAATATGAACTTTCTGTTCACGAAAGAAAGTACAACATTTATAAAGTACTTGTAAAATGTTACCAGTGAGTTCATATAAGAGCAAGATGGAAGGACAGCTGTTTGCCAAATGCCACCATATCTGAATTTGGTTATCTCCACTCCTTAGTAATAAATTTGTATTTTATTTTATATGAAAGAGGATAATTGCCACTTTTGCTCAAAGGGTCTTGTATTTTTCTCGGAAATAACGATAATTTAAATATTTTATTTTGCGTTTATCAATATTCAAGTCATAGCGATCGCTTACGGATACACCAACGTTAATCATCCAGAAATGGCAGAAGAATCGAGCCCCCCGATTGCGATCGGACATTAATATTTTTATACACTTGTTCATATTTTTTGACAACCATGTTTTCATTATAAGAAAAAATTACGAACATGCGGTCAAAAGAGAATGAGGAATGGAAGGAAATTATTTTAGTGGCATGTGTAGAGAACTTTCAAAGATGGACTGAAATGTGCATTTGAAATAGGAAAGGTCAATATTGATAGCATTAACCTTTTTCATTATACTCAAATACTGCATTATTTTTGCTTTAGACACATTCAATGTCACTATTATCGCCACTTTCGCTAATACTTCGCATATTTAGATTAAATGCTTCCCAAAATTGTTATAAACATTAAAACTTGCATTATTATTTGAAAATAATAGAAATGCAGTAGAAAAATGTATAAAAGTTGCGTGATCAACTAATACTTGTGTGATATTCACTTGTACACTTTTAAGTATGGAGTTGTAAAGTACAAAGACAGCAAAAACCTTTGTGCAGAAAAATTCTACCAATAACTGCAAGGTTTTTTTATTTATTTTTAATTAGTGTTTAACGCCCATATTTACTATTGAGGCATCACAGGCGGTGGACACTGATGATACATGAGATGATATGGTAATTTGGAAAGTTTTTTTTTTTCTTTCAAAGGAAGGAAGGGTCCAGGCCCAAGTTTAGGCCCTGGCATTTGCCATTTTTGAGGACTGAGGAAAACCTGGGAAAAACCTCAATCAGGGAAGACGGTCTTTGTAGGATTCGAACCCCAGACCTCCCGCTCGCGAGTCCGCGCCAAACTGCAAGTTACAATCCATAAACTTGTGATGTATTAGACCATACTTTTGTGGAACATGACCCTGGTCATTTTTCGGAATGAACACTGGTAGCACTGGAAGAGGCCACAATGTGCCAGATCAGAACTGTAAGGAGAGTGGACAGCCAGTTTCACAGGGGTGCTCCCTTAGTTAAATGTGGTTAGCAGTATAGGCAGGAGCACTGTCCTGGTGCGCCCTCATGCCTCTGTCCAGTATTTTCACACATCTTTTAGAAGACTTTCAGGAGATAAGCTGATGAACTGTCCTTTAGTGTTAAAAGCGATTTGTTGACGGATGACCGCTAATGGAGAAGTTGCACAACCATTTCCTTCCTCACATTCCTTGCTGTCTTCAGTTTTGTTGAGAATACGACCGATGCTTTGTTTCCAGATTACCCTATAGATCTGAGGTTATGATTTCCAAAGTCAATGACGTCCCTTCGTCTTTAAAAGACGTCTCAAAGTGGCCGGCATGTAACTTGGCGGTTGATCGCGCTGCAGCTTCTCCACGTTCTCGGTAATGAAGTTGGAACTGCCGAGAGATGCATTATTTTCAAGGCGCACATGTTTACGTGAATATAATCACTAATATATTTTAGTTTACTTTCGATATTTATATAATTCAACTATTTGAAAAATTGCGGATAGAAATTTATGCTCTTTGTATTAAGCTTATACGCTTTGCATTTTTATGTGCATTACATTTTAAATTATATATGTAAAACGCTTTTCCTTAGAAAAATAAAATATAAAAATCAAAGCTTCCAAGGTAATAATAATAATTTATTAAATAAAAATGTATTAATACACATAATTTAAATTCTGAAAAGAACCTTTAATACTGTATAAACGCCGAAGCTAGAAATAAGAAGGAAAATAAAGCAAGGATGACAAATACTCAAGAAACAAAAAGAAAAGCATTCGTCGTTTGTTGTTAGGTCGAATTCTATCATTCCATATTTAGTTTCATATTTTGCCTCTTTTTGACTGGGGTATATAATACCGGGTTACCAGAGGTGTGTAATGGTAATTTTCCTTCCAGAGCAATGTGTTGCATGGTTCTAAGAATTCGCTGCATTCTACAGTTGTCCATTCACATTTCGCAACACTGCATTCGGGCCCGCCAGCACACCTTCCTTCTTGAAGTAAGCGTGCACCTTGTAAATGAACTCCCTTGTTCGCTTGTATAAAACTGGCAGCTTTCTTTTCTGTCCTTCCATTACCCTCACTTCAGCACTCTTATTTACTTTACACACATTCACTAAATAAATTAAAAACGCATGTTATTAAGTATCAATTTCTCTGTATAAGAGAGCTTTGCTTCCCATTGAATAACAATTAAAACATCACATATTGCGCATTACGCCTGAAGCGCCAAGTTACTTGCCGGCTTGGTCGGTCCTGGTGGTGTAGTGGTTACCATACTTGCCTCCTATACCCAAGATCGCGGGTTCGAACCGGTCCGAACAGGACCGATGGATTTTTTCGGGCGTCAAAATCCTAAGTATGGCTTCCTTCGGAAGGGAAGTAAAGCCGTGAGTCCCGTGTCGTACATTTACGGCACGAAAAAGAACCTCAAGCCTGAAAGAGAGGCCTCTGAGCAAACTTTGTCGGCCGTTTCACGCCCTGATTTGAATGGGACGCTGATGACCTGAGATGTTAAAGAGCGTCCATAAATAAAATCAATAAAAAAAAAAAAAAAACTTGCCGGCTAGTGTAAATACCTAGAAACAATTGAAGACATGCCAAAGCAGCAAGTTTCCTAATTCTTGTGCAGATCTGTTAGGAAATTGATTCCTGTTTTAAACTGATTTTAAAATAGTAACAAATCATTAAAAGGTAAAGTTGTTCCCTCACCTCCATTGCACAGCATTTAACATTATGCATTAACCGCATCATGTATATGACAGCTTAATAAACCAAATTCCTATGCTTTGGTTAAGTGCTGAACTTAGACATTCTCTCCTTAATGAACTCAGCGCAAACTTTTCACAAAAGGTAGAGGGATCTTAAACAAGTAAATTGAGATGGAGGATATATAGTGGCAGATCATGTATCGACAACGTTTTTACAATAAAATAAAGTATAGGAAACTCAAGAGAATGTAATTTAAAAATGCATATGAGCTTTGTTGACCTAGAAAAAGCCATTGATAATGTAGATTGCTAATTGTTATGCAAAATATTATATCATACATAGAATACGTTTAATAAAAGTTTTAAAAGGTTATATGTGAATACAAAAATGATAACAGATGTAAATGGGAAATCAACAGAAGAAATAAAAATAAACTGTGGTCTAAAACAAGGATATAGACTTTCTCCAATATTACTTAATATATGTATAATGTCGTCTATAAAAGAATGGAGCATTTTATATATAAAGGAATAGAGTTAGGACAAAATATCAGTAAACATTTTGCTATTTGCAGATAATATAGTATTAATTTTTTACAAGGAAGGTAGACTACAAAGACTAAATAAAATAAATAATACAATATGATAATTTAAAAGACTAAAACAAAAGAAATGGCGTTCCGAGTGCTGCATGATACCCAATTGGGACAAAAAATATGATAGAAGAAAAAAGCAATAGAACAAATGTCCCACTTTCAACACTTATGTTGTGATGTCACATATGAAGCACATCAAGATGTCAATATAAAAATACAAAAATTCCAAGCTGTGTGTGGAACAATTAGAAATACTTTGAAAAACAAATTGAGTAAAGATATACAACTAAGATTCTCACAACCATGGCCTTACTGGTTATTTTTTATAGAAGTGAGGATTGACCTTAAACAATAAGAAAAAGAAGAGAACGAAATCAAAGCAGCAGAATTGCGTTCTTTAACATCTGTCGAAGGTTACACAAAAGAAGATCATAAAAGAAAAGAGGATATAAGAAAAGAATTAGAAATGCAACCAATACTACGACACTTAGGAAATTATAGACAAGAATGGGGAAAACACTTAAAAAGAATGACAGAATACCAAAAAAAAAAAAAAAAAAAAAAAAAAAATAACACTTTGGTATGTAACATATAAGAAAGAAGATTAAATGGAAGACACAAATGTAGAAACAAAATTGTGAGATTGAAACAAGTAGGACCTAATTCGTGATGGAAGAAGAAGAAATATCTAGTCTTTTTTTTCTTCATTTTTCTCCAATGCCAGCCCATTCTCATGAATATGTGGGCATTTCCCTCTGGCATGGCCGAATTATAACGGATTTCTTAGTCCAGGAGGCCCATTGGGCATCGTTAGGTTGCCCCAGTCTTCGATGCTCATAACATCCTAAAAATCCAATGACACAACCGGAAATCGAAACCAGGACCCTAGGAAAAGAAATAGGTAAGGAACTGTGACTATTACCGTTTACTGGTCACCTGTTCAAATTTCAGAGTTATGGTTTTAGGTTTGTAAAAGGCCAATACGCTAATGAATAATAAAGTTTCCATTTAAAAAAAATAATACCATACAATAACGGATGGCAGTTATGAAGCATGACTCTTTGATATGATATACAGCATTGTTAATGATTTCCATTCTCGTGGATTACTGTTTTTAAACTTTTATCTTATATATGAGCACGTTTCATCATAAAATAATATGTTAAACAAATAACTTACTCCGAAGCATTTGAACCTACGATCTTCGAAACCAAAATCTATCGCCTTATTTGTTAAGCTGCACTTTATTTTGAAAAATTTTCTGATAGCTATTGAAAGTGGAGCTTTCCTTGTAAGAGAAGCATCGTCGGCCAGTCGGTCATGGATGTCTAGTGGTAACCATACTTGCCTATAGACGGGTTGTATGATTTCCTTAGGAAGGTAATTAAAGCCGTAGGTCCCGTGTCGTACATTTACGGCACGTAAAAGAACCTCAAGCCTGAAAGATGAGGCCTCTGAGCAAAATTTGTCGGTCGCTTCACGCTCTGAATTAAATGGGACGCTGATGACCTGAGCGTCCATAAAGAAATACGTGGGACATATTTTCCTTATCTACTGATTGTCTTACACGACAATATCTTAAATTACTGCTGTTTAATTAATTAACAATTGCTGTTATTTTGTGAATTTATTTGAAATACATGACGTTTCTGTATATGTTTTTTATTGGAGATTAATGTTTAAGCGTCTACGAACAATAGAGACAAGTTGTAAATTATACAAACACTACAAGCAGACTATCAAAATTAGCATTTCATAGCAGACTAGAAGAAAATAATAGAGGGATTTACTGTGAAGATGAATGTTTAAGCAGTTTGCTTAGATCGCACAATGATCGCAAGACCTAACAGAAGGGGATGGGAAACTGTATCCCTGATCTATTCACCATTCCTGACACCGGTATATTTCCGTGTGTTTGTTTGGCAGCTGGAACAAGCTCACATGTTTGATTCGCACGAGTATATTTGTATAGCAATAAAGGGAATTTCTCGTCCACAAGCGCTACTGATTTCTCGTCGAGAGCCTCACTTGAAACAATAATAGTGAATTGTGTTTATGGTGAAACACAAACAGCTGCTAACTGTCGTGTTTTTATTTCCGTGTCTTATTTCGTCTCCGCTCTATTCTACCGGCTACCTTTGTATGTTATCGAAACGCGAAGAGCAATTTGCGCATTTACTGTGGACACACAACGTAATGATGTATGTATTTCTGAAATATGCAAGGTATTTCGCTACACTGCCATTTCAATTATATAGCGCAGGGATTTGTAAACTGCGGTTGAGGCTATAATATCTCTTTATGACTACTACACTGTAACTGTTATCATCACCGCTTTAAAAATAGTACAATCAGGTTATTTGAGTTATGGGCCGCCTAAGCGGATGTTTACTGCCGAAAATCAACATCTCTTCTCATTTTTCGGATAGAATCGCCGCGTAAAGTTGATACTTTTATTTTACTATGTACATCATTACTGAAAGAATAAAAGTTTACTGTATTTAAAACTGAAAATAATAAATACTAGCCTGTATTATTATACACGTTGAAAATGATGCCCCTCAGTGGCATACATTGTCAGCATCAGCTGTTTAACTGTTTAACAAATTGGCGATCCATTTCTCCACTTGAAACAAGATTCCCATGGCATTTTAATGCAAGGATCTTCAACAGTAAGAACAGTAACTTATCTTTAAATTTGAGTAGCTATGGGGAGATAAAAATAAACAACAATAACAACATATGACAGCTAAAGTGCAAGTATGAAATAAATAAATGTAGCTCTCTGTTCGCATTAATTTTCATAAGAGTGTATTATCTGGCAGTGAGAAGAAGACAAGCAACAGGAATGTGATATGTGATATGTAAACATTACTATGTCCACGTACGTTATTGCCGATAAAAATAAATAGTGTTGTCACATACCCGTCTATAGTTAGAAGTAAAGGGGGTTTGCAATCTGAATCTGAGAGCCTCGTTAATGTGTAGCTTGGGTATCTCACGTACACTCGTACAGTTCAAGCCCTTCTCACACTTAGTCCCCTCTTGCCAGACTACAGTGGAATTATATCCTATTCCTAGGATGGTATAAGTCCTTAGGGTCAACATGCCAAGTCTGTGAGACCTGAATGACGTGGAGACTCGAAGCCTATATAGAAGATAAAGAAATTGGATTGCAAACATTTACAATGTGTGGCTACAGTATAAATATTGGATAAATGGACATGCGTCACTCGAGGTAATGTTTAACTATTCATAAGTAAAATACTGTAATTTAATTTCCTTAAATATTTAAACAGCAAAGCTAGGCTTAAAAGGTACTGTGACCGTAACTTTGGGGCACAGATATTCATCACACACGTAAGCCTGTGCGCTATCAGACGGAATCTCTTTGGGGAACTGACCACTTAACCAGATGATCCCATCTACTGTCCGAAACTGTAATGAAAATGTTAAGCATTGCACCTAAAGAAAAACAGAAAGTGAGGGAAACACGTAGAATGAGGGAAAGAGAAGAATTAAACCGGGGATTGGTTAGGCAGAGAAATTAATTAACTGTTCCACAAATTAATTTACTAATTTTATTCTGACATTTACTCGTACAAACCAAGTTGGTTAGTGCATAAAGTTCGTAATAAGCTGGCAGAGGCAAACATTTACAATTAATGATAATTTGAAACTGTGTAAATAGAATTTGGATAGAAAAAATAATTAGATTTGTTTTGTTTATCTTTAATATTTCATTTTCAGATGGTGTTGCGCAGCAAGAACTGGGTACGCCCTATAACTGCTTTTTGCAGCTCCATAAGCTTAGCAGCTGTTTATCTCAGTAAAAATGAAATGTGGTTTTATCAGTGATGTGCATAATAATTTTAATTAAAAGCGCCCTAGAACAACAATAAATATATTGATTTTTTATAAATGCATTGCTTTATATTTGCTAAATGATGAAGATTTATTTGTAATCTATTTTTGTAAAGTTATATATAAGTGATTATTTGTGTAAAATAAATGCTAAAAATTACTTAACCTTTATTGCTGTTTCCACAAGAGTTCCCTAAACGAAAATTAGAATGTATTTTTTCAGTAATAGTTTAAAAGCTGGAATATGTAAAACCATAATAGATTACATATTCCCTATAATAGTCGCTTTATCTATTCAAGCAAGAGCCCAGCGTGTCATAAATTATGGATAATCTGAGTGAAGAACGTCCGCGAAATCATCGTCAACGTCATCAAGAGCTTCAGGAATAGGTTGTCATTCAGAAAATGTTTTCAGTGGGCTGAAGATGTGAAATTCGCAAGGTGAGAGGGTCAAGCTGTAGGGTGGATGGTCGCGGATCATTCAGCGAAAGCGCTACAGAAGACCCTGAAGCATTGTTGTATCATGCGGAGTGTGCTGTCTTGCAACTCCATTTGTTAACATACTATGTCGCTTACTCTTGATGAGCGTTTGATTTTTTGTAAGCTAATGCATTATGTGGTTGCTTGGATCTCAGTCCAGTGAATGCAAAAATTATGAAACCATCACGATGAGCACATCTTTTTCAGCTGATGTGGAGAACTGAGCCACCGTTTTTGGGCGTGAATCATGTTTTAGCTTCATCGAAGTGGGGCATTACCTTTAATCTTTGGCCTCAATATTGGCAAGAAATCGTTCCCTTCTCTGCTTGGTAGCGAAGCAGTTGCTCTCACCGAAAGTTCTACTTCTCAAAGAAATGCTTGGGGACCCACTATGCACAAAACTTGCAATATGAAAATGTTGTGGCGTATGAAGAGGTATAGCAATTCATAGCTCAAAGGATCTTCGTAGATTTGTATTGCTCTTTCTGAATACTGTACTGCGTGACAGACACTCACTCGCATTCTCATTTCTGCCTACAAAAATTGTACGGGTATTAATGCTTTCTGGGTTTAATGTTATGATGTCGAATCAAGTGCATTTGAAAACAGAATACTAGCCATCAGACATTTTTGATATAGAGCGCCACATAACGGAGCAAATAGAGATCTGTGCACTGAACCAAAGACGCTACCCCAAGAACCTTAGTTTTATTGAGTAATCTTTATGTACGAATGGTTAACATGAAACATTTTTACACTTTACATACACAAAACTAATAAATTCATCCACTCTTAGTTATAAAGTCTAAAAGTACTCATCCATTGCGGTACCAACAGTCAGCAAGTTTTTCCTAACCGGTCAGAAAGTGGTTTGTGTGACATTTTTCATGTATGATAAACCTTTCGATCGGAGGCCAAACGACCCCTCAATTAAATAAATAAAAAACACCCTATCTCAGCATCTTAATCTTGCGCTGAAAAGTACAGATAGTAAAACTCTTCAAGACGTTAAAAGGAAGCAATAAAAGATAAAACATAACAGGGAATTTATGAAGTTTGTGTATCCTTCTTAACAGCCTGAAGAAAGTTTACTAGTATTGACAGATGTTGAGAGTTGTGCGACATGTTACTTGGAATGATAATAGACGAACAGCAGCATAGCGTTGTTGATGGAGTGCTTGTAGCAGAAATTATTGGAAGATAAGGGTGAACAGAAAGTTCATGTTACAAAATAAACAACAGTTGAACATTTCAGTGCGATCATTGATACGGTTTTTGAAGAAGATTGTTCGTTTCAGAAAATGAACTTGCTACTCTTCAGCTATGTGTAAGCTGAAGAAAATAGTGGGGTGCATCGGGTGAGACACAATCGGGAGGTTCAAATACCTTGGAGCTGGTCATGATGAACTTCGTGGTTTCCTCGTGTTCTTAACGCGAATGCTGGTATGGAAATTCTCTTTCCTTTCCACACGTTTTTCGCTATCCTGGATTAGTGCTGTGTGAGGTGTGGCGGTGGAGTGTTCTTTGGAAAGGATTCTGATATGGAAGCGTCCCTTCTAGGGGCTCGAACTCCTAGAGGGGGACTTCGTTGACGTTGGAATGTTCTATCTGAAAACATTGTAGGAGGATACGCTATATCCGTCACCTCATCCTTCTTATCGCAGTGCCCTCAATAGGGGCGTAGGCCAGCCCTTGAGCAAGAGTAAGGCTGAAGTACTGAAAGGCCCTACTCGCCCCTACTAGTACAACTAACATTCTCTTGCCAAATTAGAGAATTTGAAATGAGTATTTTCCTTTCAACTCGCTTGTAAATTTTTATACCAACTTCCACTTGCGAAAAGGTTTCACATTTTTACTTCCTTTCATTTCTTCTCCCTTCCTACCATCTTTCTTTTATTCGGTAGAAAAGTTGGCAAAACCAACTCTCAATACCTTGCCTGAGTTCCTTCCGAGTTTTCCTCAATCTTTAGGTGTCAGCGGGTTCCGGGCTCATTTGCGTGACCGTCATTAATTTCTGAAATACTTTAGCAGTCGGCATAGGAAATTAAAACCTTAAATGCAGGGCGTTTATGAAAGGAACGAGTAATGTAATATTCAAACCAAATATTTCTATAGAAACTCAAACGAAAAGAAAATAACTAACTAATTTAAGATGTGGAACAGAGTAAGAATAAAGTTAGCTTATTTAAAAACTAATTCAAGGTGAAATAAAAGAGGAGGTTTATTATATTTTGACCAGCATCAACACCCGCGGAGTGATGCATTTCTACAGCTCTATAGTACGGAAAACAGTTTCGCCTAAACTGCGCTCAAATGGGATGAAGTTAACCGGCTCGAAATCCAGTTTAGTATTCCCCCACGTCGATCAGCAAGTTTAGTAATCAAGGGCGTCACTCTAAGGTAAACACCGCAATAATGAGCCACAGCGAGTGATTTTGGTCTATGTGTGCATGTGCCGACATGCCCTGTATATCGGGACGGAAGTACGCCTTAGGACCTAACAGAATATGCTGTGATCTCGTATCCTTATTGCCATGGTCTTGTGCTACACGGCTCCATCATTTTACGCCCGCGGCTGAAAATATGACCCTTATTCTTTTAAAAACGGTAAGCATTATAACTACAATCAAAACGTATTACCTTTTTAATAAGATTTTAATGTTATTTGAATGAATCGAATGATATAGAGTCATAAACATTATATTAACTGCATTCATATTAGAAAAACTCTTCTGTAACACTATAGCCACCATAAGAGATTTGTGCATATGTAAGTTTGAATAAGTTCATTATACATTGTATTTTCTCTGTGTTTCGCCTTTTTAATTTCATCAAAACTCTCCACTTTCCCTTTCATAGCCTTGCTACCATTCAAGCGAAGTTTATAATGGCATCTTATGGTTTTAGTGGTCATTGTAGATCTACTTTTTCCTTTGGGACCTTAGGTATTCGCGTTTCCGAACAAGCAAGAACTGCGAGGAGAAAAAGATAAACCTCTTTTGCAATTTCAATTCCAACCTTTCTATCTATTGACTGCAATAAATTCAATGCAATGATTTACAGCACTTTACTAAGACTTTGGAGCGTGAAGTTGGTTCTCATTAGAAACAGTAGTTGTCATACTTCGAACAAAAATGCCCAAAATGAAATCAAGTGCATGTGGGAAGCTACGCAGAAGGAGTTTAAAAATGAAATATTAACGATCGATGTGCTTTATCATCAAGCGTGTGAAAAAAGAACTGGTGTAAAGAAACGCTTCCAAGTGATTCTATATTAATCTTCAGCAAGTACAAAGAAATATTAAAGGTGATTAGAATTTTTTGGGGATACCGGTAAACGTTTCTCCCAATTTTGCATTATTTTCTTTAAATTATACAAAAAACAAGGTGCCTGATGAATCAACTATGGGCAAAAATTCTGTGATACAGTGTTAACTATGAAACTACTGCAAAGGTCAGGAAGCACTTTAAAGACAATTTTATATCGGTATCATTTAATAGAACAACAGATTGTGAAGGATGATATACTGTAAATGTTACAGCTCTTTTACGTAAAACCGATCTATCTACATGCTGTAGAAGAAACTGAAGTCACAAACAGCTGAATTACTTCAAAACTTTTCTTTGTTTCAGCAAATTTACTAAGATCAAATGGCATTCAATACGATTTGTGAGCGGTGGTGATAGTTACATCATTAAGGCCGGTGAAGTTTTACAAATACTATTCACAAATATCTATGGATGAAATGATTAATACTGTTCGATATTGTAGCTACTGTCACATAAATGACATAGATGGCAAGATAACCGCCTTCAGCACAAAGAGCACTTAACTTGCAACATATTCATTACCACTTCCTGTTTATCATTTGAACATAACAAAATGCACCATTATAAAATGACCCTTGTCTTGAGGACCTGCTGCTCCGGCCCAGTATAGCCCTGCTCCGTGCAGGCGAGAAGTTCATCACACCGTCCATAGGCACCTGCCTTCAGCAAAGCATATTTCAAATGTAAGGGTAGCAGTATTAACACTATTCTGTATGTCTGACATTTCAGTAATAAATACTCTTTGAATCATGAGACAGATTTGGGTTTTTGGTGAGCTCTACCTAGCCCTTTGGGAGATTACCCCAAATGTTCATGCATATCCTCGGCATTAGCACGATAAGACTTAATAAGCTCAAGTTAGTCCTGACTTTATGGTATATCTAAGTTGTTTGTACATGCATTCAATAGTGTATTAAAAGCAATCAAGAGATAATTTTCCACTTCTTGATAAATTTATATTTCCTGCAAAATAGTTTTATGATACTCATGGACGCGTCTTTAAAACCATGGCAAACACACACACACTCACAAACCTCTCCCCTACAACACAAAGTTTAATTCGCAGGAGAAATTTGCTGTCATTCACTGCGCTTTATACATAAAAATAATTTAAAATGCAACAAATTCTTTCTCAATGAAGTAGTTTGAAAGTTCCTCTTAAACTCAGTTATTGGCGAAATTATTTAGGAAAACGTTCAGAACATTGTTTCCAAAAATCATATTATATAACAAATAAGTCAAATACATACAAGAAATAATGGAAGTTACATGCTGAAATACCAGATCAAAAAAAAAAAATCACAGCAGAACAAGCGGAAGCTCTTTTCTCATTATTCAACGTTTGAGCTATACGGACATCTTAATAACAGAAGAAGACTGACATTGCAAAATCTAAAACTTTGTGGTAGAACCGGAACAAGACTGAAGTGAGTCCAGAATTTAAAAAAACTGATATGACATAAATGCATTAAATATTTCACCCAGTCTGTATATTTATTTAAACACAGTAATGCTTTCTATGTACTGTGAACCAATTTATGTTTTACTGGCAACCTTATTCCAGTCACATTTGGAAGCTGGCTGAGCGGTGAATGGCAAATGTATTCCATACAAGCTCTCTGGTATGTACTGACTTGTTTGCCCGCTCACGGTCATGACTTTTGGCAATCATCGATCAGTGACATGTTCGGAAACAGAATCGGGTCAACCTAGGATACAGCAATAAATTATGAATAATCCACGAAGATGTATGGTTCAAATATGGATTTGTCACCCACACCATCTGCCCTTTCTGGGAGGGATTTGACCCCGCCGAAAGTGTCCCAGTGACCCTAAATTACATGCACCTGACAAAGTTACTGTTACGTACGACAGTGAGTCTAGAGGGTATGTTATGAGTAATACCACTCTTGTCTTCCACACGCAATCTTCCCAAAGAAATATTTGTACTTCTTGTTACTTAGTTAAACATTTATCTCATCGTATATTCTATACCGTACTCTAAAGTTAACGATAATAACACAATATGTTTCTTCTTCTCCTTCTTTTTCTTCCGTAAGGTATAGGTCTGTCGACCTGTTCCGGCCTCAATTAAACATATCATCCATTTTGTCCTTGGTCTTCATACTTGGCGATATCCATAAGATCTGTAATTCAGTAAAATTTTGGGTACCCATTCTTAATTTTTTCATTTAAATTGTATATATTAAAATGTTTTTGAATTTCTTCATTTCTTTGACTAAGAGTGTAAACTCAGTTACTGCTCTTTAAAATCTCATCTCTTAAGCTTATATTCTTTTCCTATCTGGACAGTTTCTGCTTCCATATGCTGTTATTGGCACTGCCATTACTTTGTGTTGCTTTCGACGTCTTGTTCTTTAATGTTTCGCTTATTGTTCCTTCATTTTTAAATGTATTTAGTGTTATATTCAGATCTTCATTTTATTGTATGATACATTAAAACCCAGATAATTAAAACTAGGGACTTGTTCTTTTATTTCTTCCTTAATTACTATCTTACATTTTAAATGATTGTTCTCTTTAAAAGTCATTGATTTTGTTTTGGTTGTTGAAATCTTTAAATGATGTATCTACATGATATCTTTCAGGTAATTAACACTTTTCTATAGATCATTTTCCGCTTCCTCAAAAATAACCTGAATGGCAGCAAATAAAATTGTTTTCAACTTATATCTATTGAATTCAATATCCCCAGTGGAATTGTTTTTCCACTCTTTAAGTGCTTCATATATATAAATGAGGATAAAAATATCAAATACCAACGACTACAGTATTTCTTTCTTAATCATTTTAACAATATTTAAAAAATACAACTAAATCCATCTTTAAAACTAATATTACATTACACTATCAATCCATAATGAATAAAATTTATTTTAATAATGCTGGCGATAAAGGGCATCCCTGTTTGACGCCTTGGTTTATTTCTAATGTTTTGTTTCCAAATCTAATGGCATTGTCAATCTTAATTCTTATATTTTTATACACACTCTGAATTACCTTCATCAAATGACTAGGAAATCCTTTCTCTTGCATTACAGTCCATAGTTTATTTCGGAGAGCCCAATCAAAAACTTTTTCATAATCTAAAAATAATATGAAAGTCGGCAAGTTAAATTATTCTGTATTAATTGTTCCACCGTAAACACACACAAGATTGCCCTTTTCTATAACCACATTGTTTGTACTTCTTTGTACAACAAAATTCTCAAAGTTACGATAGCTAGTTGACATTTAATAATAGTATCATCAGCATTTCCATTAAGGGACTAGGTGAAAAACTTGCTCCGTTTTCACATGTACACGAGTTCTCCACTTATGTCTATGTCAGCGGCGGCTCGCAAGAGCATAAAGCCGGGATGCAAAACATTATTACAGTTATAAACTGGTTTTCCTGATAGATATAGATCAGGAGCTTCTAGAATCGTAACAACTAGAATTAACACATATACTAGAATGCGTGAACATAAACATCAGAGATAGGGAGAAAGAATCTAGTTTAAAAATATCATAGTAATGCATCTATTTCTGCAGAGCTGCCAGACAATGCGAGGATACATCCATCAACGCATCAGGGAATCCATGCGAAGTCCATGTTGGTGGATGTAATCGTGCTAACGAAAGACATTTGAAATATTTCATATGATTTCCTACAGTTCTGTTTTTGAATATGCTTCTATATGGTACAGGTGTAGAAGAAGGGCTCTAAATAGAACATTCCGGACCATGTTCATATTATATTTTATCCTGTATATGTGAGGAATGTTTCCCCAATATTTTTATTACACCTGTATGTACATAATTATAGGCTTTCTCGTAATCAAAATGGTACTAAAGATTTTAAGATTAAACTCAATTATAATATATTAAAAATTTGTTGCCAGAAGGGCAAACAAAAAATAGTAAACTTATTAAAACCAAAACTCAGCGTTGTATGGTAAATATGTTTTAAGTATCAAAAAATTCAGTCCCTACAATCCTTCAAAATGGTATGCTGAATGCCAAATGATCGTAAGAGTAAAAGATGAAGGAAAACAAATTAATATATTTTTATTGCCGATTTTCGGTCGAGATTAAGGAAAATGCTAATGCAGCCTAGTTATACATTAATGCAAGGCCACAGTGAACGGCACCACATATTTCTTACTCAAACACCTGTCTAGAGAATGAATGGTATTCTATTGTTAACAGACTCGCTTTGTTATGACCTTCAACAGATTGGCATAAGCAAATACTTAGCCATTAAATGGAATGCAAGCATGTAACTAGATTTAAGTTTAACATAATGCAAGCTCACATCTGTAGGAAACAAGGATTTTAACTGAGATCAGAAACCGGTTATGTAAGTATTTACAGACTAACACTTTAAGGAAAATAGCACAGAAGAAAAGAACAAAGACAGTGAAATGAAACAAGTTATGCCTTGAAGCTCAAAGAAATAAAGGGTTGTGACATCTGGAAGAGTTGAGATAGAGCTCTCTTGAGATGGAAAGCATTAAATAGGTTGAGGTTATTATGAACCAAATCCAAAATGAGTATTATATACACGTTAAAAATAATAAATCAAAGATGGAAAAAAAAAAAGAAGCATTATACTGAAAAATTTAAGAACTTTCAGCATTATACATTATGGAGGAGAGCATTTGCAAAGAATAATGCACATTTCTAAAGTAGAATTATTTGAAAAGGTTAATAGATGTAAATACCTAAAACTTTTAAACTACAGGTAATTTACTATGATGATCAATTTCACTTTTCCTGCTGGTGAGCTAAGAACTGGATCTCTAATGAACTTGATCATCTACTGTTTAATCACTTGCTTTGTTCTTTCATAAGTCATTGCTTTAAGTGAGTGAACTACAGAAAACTGTTTTTAGGCAGCTCATAGTTAAAGTAAAAGGCACTAAAAGTTAAAACTGCATTTTGTGACACTCAGTGCTGTAAATTGTTATAGTTCCTCAGTGTACAACTTTGGTAACGTAACTATTAAACACATTTCTAGGATTTGTTCGGTTAAGTAGCCATATTGATTACTGCAAGCATGTCATTCTACAAAGCATCAATAACAATTATTGTGAATGGCAAAGTGCATACCACTAGCTTCTTTAAGTGCAAGAAATTTACTATTTTAAACAGGCATTAGCATGATATATCACTATAATAATACAAACTAAATTCTAATTTGTAATTTTACTCAATCCTAATAATTTTAAAAACTACTAATTATCACAGCATCAATATTGGTAATATTAGATAAGTTATTCACCCTTCCTCTTAGTGAAAAATACTGACATATTTCTTTAAAACGGGGGATGTTTCGGAATGACTGAGATAATTTCTTTTGAAATTATTAACACTCATATATTTATAAACATTATGGGCAGTCTAAAATTAGCGTTTGTTACATGCATTAAAAGTGAGGCCTTCGATCTCGTTTCTCAAGCATTCCACCCATAAAATTTGCCGTTGTATTCTAAAATAGCTATTTTTGATAACAGAACTATAAACAGTATTTACTGTTCGCCAAAAATGTTAATAAAATGCTACATCATGGCACTAGTTGCATAAAATAATCTTATTAGTAATTGTATCATTAAATTTTCATTGCTAAAATGCTGTTATCAACCAAATACAACCTAGGATAATATTAAGAAAACAATTTCTGTTATTTTGAAAGCATAATCAATCATTCATCTTCATTGCAGAAAATAAAAATACAGAATTAAAAAATTAATAAGTGATGCAATGAATTAGTCGACTTTGATAATGACACTAACCTGTTCTAAGATATATGCCATCACTAAAGTTTTATATTTTTTACAGTTTATCCAATTAATGAATCTGTCGTGTTCTATCTGAAAAATGTCATTACATTGCCTAAGTGACAATTGAACTTATCCATACTTATCTGCTCAATATGCCGGGCCTCTTTAACGAACGGCTGCGGAGTGCAGCGGAGAAAACCGAGCTCTATTCCAGTGAGTTAATGTAGGCAGATAATTACCATTTTGTCCTTGTAGGTCTAGTGGTTCAGTTGGTTAGCATGACTCTCTAAAAGGTAGTGAGGTAGCTATCTCCAAGGAATGAGTTTTTTTTGTTTTTGCTTATTTGATTGTTTGTTTGTTTTTAAGTTTCATAATTTGTCTACACTTTTCTTAATCTTATAAAACTTACCATTTTGTAGGGAAGACAACGCAAAGAAAAAAATTGCAAAAGTAATTCCTTTAACGCATAGCTTGCAAATTTTGGTTAGGTTAGCTTAGCTTAGATAAAAAAAAATTGCAAAAGTTGTCTTAGTTCTAAAATATTTGCAGAAGTAATACTGTTAACGCATAGGTTGCAATTTTTAATTTGGTTATGTTATGTTAGGTTAGGTTAGCTCAAGTTAAAAAAAATCCACAACTTAATCTGTTAAAAGTGTATGTCTTTTCCCGTATTAACATTTTTTTTTAACTTTGTGCTGATTTGGGTTATTTACCGACGCTTTATATTCTATAACCTCTCGGGTCATCAGCGTACCATTCAATTCCGGACGTGAAACGGCCGATAAATTTTGTTCAGAGGCGTCTTCTTTCAGGCTTGAGATTCTTTTAGTGCCGTAAATGTACGTCACGAGACCCACGGCTTTACTTCCCTTCCGAAGAAAGCCATACGTAGAATTTTTACGTCCGAAAAAATCCGGGATTGAAACCGCATCTTGGGTTTACGAGGCAAGAATGGTTACCACTAGACCACATTTCCTTTACTTCTTACATTGTTACATTACACTTTTCCATTTTATCTCGCTGCAAAAGTGATTAGCTACTGACGCTTTCTCAAGTTAATTTTGACATTACAACCCCCCCCCCTCCAACTTTACCACATCGTCCACTGCCGTTGGTAGGTCACACTACAACTTCCACTTACATCATTCGTCTCTTTTCTCCGCTGTACTCCGCAGCCGTTTGTGAGAGATGAGTGGCTTATTGAGCAGAACGCTACTAGAAGTTAGATAAGATAAATCCATCTTCGCTAACAACAATAACAATAAACAAACGAACTAAACAATCTCTATCGACAGGATGACGTCATAAGTATATTAAAAGAACTGACTTCAGAGCAATTCATTGAAAAACTAATAATAATAATAATAATAATAATAATGTTACATTACTATCATTTAGTAATTCTAATATACAAAATATAAGCGTACGAAACTCGTTTATATTATACAATTAGTACATTATATTTCATTGTTAACATATCATAGTTCGTTTGCAAACGAATATGCTCATATAGAAGCCAATTCGTTTTCAACGGAGTTAATAACCAAAAACCAAACTCTCCTCGGTTAAAGAGTTTCCTAAATAATACTTTAAAAATATTTTTTCTTTCAAGTTTGAACTTTGAATTATTACAATATTGCGCTGCAGTTGCAATTGGATGCTAAAATGTTCAGTTGCTGGCTAGAAAAGTATTTCTATTACTCACACCACTGCTATACAAGCTGAATGACGAAAAGATAAATGGTTTTCACATCTAAAACGATGGAAAGCGTTGAATTGAATTCACGGAAGTCTGGTAAACGGGTGTTTTTTCCTCACATATGCATCGTGCACATGAAGTTTCAGCAGACAGTGATAAATGCTTTCCATTTTATTATTTTTTTTCTAATTTAATCCATTCCCTCTTTGTGACGGGTTACATCTACTTACGTAATAGATTAACACCTCCGGGAAAGGAGTGGCATTAAGATGTGCCAACGGTCTTTAAACCGATGACAACCACCACAAAAAGAAGCTTTAATCATACCATTAAAACTTTAAAGTCGGTGATTTACATAATCCTTTATAACGGGGAGTGTGGCGTTCAAAGATAAATGACTTCTTCACTACATAGAGTGATACAGGAGTGGCAAATTCCGCAATGGTGAAGTTTCTTCTGCTTAAGGACAGAGAGGATTTCTAATGAGATAGAGAGGTAACAGTGTATAACCGCTTTTATCTGGCAAGTGATCGCGATATTAAAATTCTGCATTCCCTGAGAGAGAACAAAGCCCGCCTATCCACACGCTATGCACTTCCTTGTGCATGTGATTGCGGCCCGCCCACACTGTTCATTAAAACTACCCTCCTTCTGTCTCTGGAATTAGCCCGCTCATTCGCCTTCCTTTGCTATCCGAGTTTCATCCAAATTAATCATGCATGTGCCTCTGATTTGCTGGCACCAGATCCCAATTTCAACTAGGGGTCTTGCACTGCCGCACACCCTTTTTCGTCAAAGCAACTAGATTATCTCCTAAATAAATTTACAAAAAATGTGTGCATGTACATATATCTCTGTGGTTTCTTTTTACCTCAATTTTCGTCGCCATGGTTGTACTAGTGAGTCCAACAATAGCCTTCTAGAACGTTATTTTTCAGCGCAGTTCCAAGTAATGAAACCAGACTTTGCCATCAAAGCACAAATGTCAGTTTTTTTCCTGATGAAAAGCTTCTATAGACGCCAATTTATTTCTTTATTCCCATAGGATATGCTTGACTTTCTTTCATCTTCTGGAACTGTACTCTTTGGTTTACTGCGCTCAACACGCTTCAGCTCTAAAGGTCTTCCATCTCTCTAGTGGACATCCTTTAGTACTCTATGCTCCTTGAGGAATTCTTTTCTCCTCTTTCCTTTTCAATTTCAGCATTTTGCATTTGCTGCCAGTTCAAATCCCTTTCTTTCAGTGGTTCGACTTCTTTTACCTTTTAGTGCAAGTTTTCCAACTTCAACCTTCAATCTGTCTTTGTCCTCCTTTGGTTATCATTATTTTTCCCCAGTATATTTTCAGCACTATTAGATTAGGTGTTCTCTGGTACAAACATTTCATATTTTACTTTTGGTTGTGTCAGAAGTATCAAAACACCTGCTTCAACTTCTAAGGTATGCTACATTGTATTTTAAATATATATATATATATATATATATATATAATGTTTAATTATCTTCCATATAGACACGATTCTAAAATACAGGGTGTACACAAATGATTATAGCGGTTTAAAAGTTATATTTTTTTCTCTGCGCTGTACAATATAATTTTGGATCATAACTTAAATTGAAGAGTAACTGTGGAAGTCTCAATCCTACATGCGCAGATTTTGTTTTGTAGTCGTGGTAACGAAATAAGACAAACTCGCATGCAAAAATATTTTTATGTCTTAGAAATCGCGAAAAATAATCGAGTTCAGAGAGCGTATAGGCGAACATTTGGTCTTAACGCCCCTTCGTTTGTGATAAAATCAGATCCAAACGACGGGGTGTTTCTGTAAAGGAAAGAGTCCGGGACAACCGCGTGCATTAGATGAAAATGTGTAGAAAGTCAGAACAGTTTTCTCGTGCAGTTCTAAAAAAGCTGAGGGGCGGGCGACAATTCAACTAACTATTCCAAAAATGACAGTGTGGAAGGTGTTAAGAAAAGATCTACAACAGAGACCATATCATCCGCAATTGCTAAAGGCTCCTACATAAAGGCAAACTTTTCCCATCGTTGGATTGGTTGTCATGATTGACTTTTTTCCTTTGGTATCTGACCCCCCTGTGAATTTTTCTTTTAGGTGTACATAAAGATCGTTTATACATGCCACCGCTAATTGCAGACCTACCTGAGTTGAGAGGGAGGATTATTGCAGCAGTTAGATCAGTTACACCAGACAAGCTAACATCAGTGTGACAAGAAATGAACTACCGGCTGGATATATGCTGTGTCACAAGTGGATCCCATATTGAACACTTGTAATTTACAGTTTTTCTTTAATTTAAGTTATGATTCAAAATTATATTGTATACCATAGGGAAAAATATAAGTTTAAAACCGCTATAATTAATTATGTACACCCTGTATTTGCTTTTTTCTTAAACTGTTAGAAGTACTTATTATTATTATTATTATTATTATTATTATTTTGACGTTAATGTTGCAGATTAGTAATAATATATTTAACTCTTGGATATGAGTAGGATTGTCGATTAAATTAAGTAAAACGTATTCTATTAAACATTTCATATCACTAAAAAGGTGATGCATAATTTTAGTTATCATTATACCGTGGCATATACATTATTGTAATGTCTGTTGGTTTTTTTTATTATGGACAGGGAAAAACGCCCGTTAAGTAAAAACGCCCGTCACTTGAAAGTGGCGGTAAGATGCGTTGCTTGGAAGCTTTAATATGATTGCTGGTTTGAAGTCTCCCACCTAAGATTCGCTCAGGGAAACGATTAAGAAATCGCCAGTTGAATAAGAGGACACACGAATGTCACATCATCTGTTGTTTGACAGAGCCAGGCCTAAAGAATGTAATTAACACCTCTAACTCCTTGACACATCACAAAGGTTATAATAAATGTGATCTAGCGAATAACAAGCATTTTATTTTAGAATATTTCCGCTCTAGAGAGTATAAGAATTAGGTAATTAATGTTCAGGTAGGTAATCTACTTTTTGTAGAACGTGATGTTTGTAGATAAAGGAATAAGATTTCTGACAATATTTGCTCAACGCGTTGTAGACCCAAGAGAAAAAAATGTTATGGGTTTTTTTGAAAATCAGTCTGTTTTACTCAGTAGTGAATTTCATAGATTCAATATCAATACCATACTGACAAATAACACTGTCTTTAATATGGAATTGATATCAAATGCTTGCACGTAATTCGTCCATTGAATTTTGAAAAAAAAAAAAAAAAAAAACTTTTTTCACAACACCTTTCAAGAAACTGATCTTTGAAATGTGCATAAAATGAAATGGGCAGCACGTAGAGCACTTCACAACCAACTGCTTTTTCATTATTCATTTGACCTCTAGCGCACGATAAGTTGATGTAGTGTAACGCTCATAAACATTTAAGAGTTTGATCAGTGATATGAACACCAGTGAAAAAAAGTGAGGTGTTTCATTGCGTCCTTGAACACGGGATATTTAAAACACTTTTTAAATTAAGTTTCCTTTTAAGTTTCGGGCACACTTTTTCCAATATAAGAAAAACGAATTATGAACAATTTGAAACAGTTGAGAAATTATGAAAAATGGAGCCGCCTATAGCTCAAATAAGAGAAGTGAGGGGAACTTAATTAAATCTGTACCTGACTGCACCCCAGAGTAACTGGCTAATTATAAAGAACGCTTGAATCTTAGTAGTGATAATTTTGAAACGATATTCATCGTGTTTTTTACCTTGTATAATGCTCTCATGTTTAGTGTTCACATATATCGATAACAATTTTAAAATGTTTAATAGTTCATTTTTTTATTTTAAATGTCAAAAGCACTTCATAGCATACATCCATCCTTACGTACTTCATTTATTTTATTGTTCATCAAGGTAATTGCTTCATGCTTCTTTTCCATTAAACTTAATTTGGAATAATAATACTTTAATGAGAAGGCATTTATAAAGCTTGCCTGTAATAGCTTGTATCTTAGGAATAATAAATGGGGTAAAATTAAACAAAGGCACTATAGTATTTTCTGCAGAAATAGAAAATTACCATCCACAGCGCTATCACCATTTAAATGCAGGAAATTGCAAAAGAAATGCTAAACATTTTATATATATTTTACTTAATTCAAAAATTTTATTTATATCTGAATGTCAAATATAAGCAAAAACATGCAAACTGATTCAAATCACTGAGACATATTTATGAAAATAACTTCAGCAACAATAACGCACAATAAGTAACTATTATTATTATTAATAGATAACGTTGCACCACATCACGATTATACAATTTAATAACCTGGATTCGATACTCTACCGTTGATGCCTAGACAAGTTTTAACCTTGGAAATATGCTGAAACAGATTGTATTTTGTATAAGCGAAACTCAGAAGTACATCATTTAAACAGTTATAAAAGCTTGAAACATTAAACTTGAAATGTAAATCCTTATATCTCTGAAGCTTCAAATCCTTGTCATATTTAATATATACTAATTAATCAAAATAATGTCAAATAAATACTAGGAAAATATGCATATTATAAATATCCCGCTTTCACAGTAAATAGAAAAAACTCTACATTTTGTTCATTGGTTACAATGAACCCAATACATTGGCTACATATACTCGTTCCCTTCTAGTCTAAAATTATTATAACGGAACCTTTAAACCAACATAACCAGTTCAGTCAAGATCGTTACAATAAAATGCTTCAAAACTACAATGTACCTGGGTCACAGGACGCACATGATGAAGAAGACCTAGCAATGTAGAATAAACAGCCTAAACGTTTTTGCACCCCTCCCGATCGGAATATTCATCGTTTCGAAGAGAGGGACGTGAGCTTGGATACAACGCCAGTTTCGTGAAGTTCAACCAATGGCAAACAAGACCTACTTGGTAAACCATGCTGATGTGGCCTGGTGAGAATGAATGAATGAATGAATGAATGAATAGTGTTTAACGCCGTTTTTGCTACGGAGGCATCACAGGCGATGGACACTGGTGATACATGAGATGAAATGATATATTGGGAAAGGATTTTATACGGAAGGAAACGCTCCAGGCCTAAGTTTAGGGTACCTCCCCGGCATTTGCCAGTAATGAGGACTGAGGAAAACCTGGAAAAACCCTCAGTCAGAGAGGACGGTCCTGGTGGGATTCGAACCCCCAGATCTCCCGCTCACGAGTCCGCGCCTTAACGACCTCGGCCACCCGCTGCGGTGGTAAAGATGAAGGAAGATGCTAGTGTATCGGTGAGAAACCAAAGAAATGCGCGTTAAGATGACACAAAATATTGCACATAGTAAAAACCTATATTGTTTTGCTACTGAGGTAAAATACGAACAAAGACATAGATCAAATAAATTTTTAATAACAAATCAAATTTACGCAAACAAATTGTTCAGCATTCCTATGTTTTAAAATAACATAAGCTGAATTATTTAACAGACAATGTAATTTTCATTTTATTAGTCATATAGGAAAAGCTCCATAGAAAATGAATTACAATTATTGCTTTTTAAAGGTATTTTGCATTCATTACTCTCCAGTTTTCCAGGAATCCTGTGTACACGTGTAAACAGACAAATTTTCTGAAATGCTGAATATTATTTATATAAACTTCATCAGGTACCTCATCTTAAATAATGAATAGTTTTGATCATATTAAAATAGATGCTGTATAGGTTTCTGCTTTCTTATATTAAATAAACTGAGTACCGTTCTGTGAACTTCACCATCATCACGCGATAACTGCCAGGCTTTATTTTTCATTTCATAAAACACCTTGCTAGGGTAAGCAGATGTTTTTAGTAGCCAAGAGGCATACCTCTGACAAATGAATGCGTTTCATTTTCACGTTATGTTATGAAAACAACACTCGCATCGGTTACAACAGTTTTAGTTTGAAACACGTTCAAATTTCTTATACACGTTTTTAATAAAAAAAATAAAAAGAATATTCTGTTCTTTTCCGATGAACTATCCTGTCGGGTGGGTTCTAAGGGCTGCTTAAAATGTTCGCTCATTGTGCAAAATAGTAGACATTTTAATTCGTAAAATATAAAGGTATTGCTATTTTAATTTATTGAAAAAGTAATTACAATGTCTCCTTATCAGACAACTGTACTGTATTATAGAAATAGATAAGAATATCTACAGTGACTTCGGAACAAACTTCACTCCAAGGTTCCAAGTGAACTGGAAATGTGTAAGATGTATTTGTTTTGTTTGTTGGAGATCTGCTTGGTCAGAATTCTCGTTCTCAAGGTCATCATACCACTCCCCCATATAAAGAAACTAGTCGGCGAGGAATCACTTAAAATAGAAGGTGGTTTAACAAGTGCATCTTAAACACCTGTTGACATTTTTGCTTAATTTCCGGACACTTTTTTCACATAGGAGCCGTTGGATTACTTTTGGACCCATTCGATCTGTTAAATGTCACAAAAGGCGTGCCTACAAGGAAATTGGAAATAAAGTTAAACCCAACTATATCTAAATCTTAAAACAGAAGGTACAATTTATCACGCACATCCGTAAAAAATTAACACATGAATTTACAAAACATCATAATAATAATTAACCTGAAATAAAGCGTAAAGTATATAGCAGTTGATTACTCAAAATAGTCCATGCAGGGCAAGGTGTAAAACATTAAATAACTTTGAAATAACTATAAAACAATGCTGCATCATTTTTTTATAAAATAAAATATGATTAATACCTTTTCAGTAAAAAAAGAATTTGTTTATAAATTTTTTCATAAGCTTTTTATATATAAGTCTTAAATAGAACTTTTGTAATGGATTATTTTTAATAACACATTAGATTACTAACAACATTAGCATACATATGATAGAGTATAAAATACACGAGTACCTAAAGATATTTAAATAATATTTTAGTTATACTT
This sequence comes from Metallyticus violacea, assembly GCA_030762175.1. Lineage (NCBI taxonomy): Eukaryota > Metazoa > Arthropoda > Insecta > Mantodea > Metallyticidae > Metallyticus > Metallyticus violacea. The sequence goes on from CM060836.1 coordinate 62,751,137, forward strand.
TTATACTAAATTACACAAATACAAATAATACAAATTTAAAGCTGGAAAAGTTATATCCCAAAAGTGATTGCTAAAATATTGAAAAAAGTGTTATAATGTGATGCTTCATTTATATTTATTGTCTGCAAATAAAGTTCGAGTAGTTCGAAAAAGACCCATTCACAATTAGTAGAAACATGGATGGATGCAGAACCTGTTCTTAAAAGTAATGCATAAGTTTGGAAAGAAGTTAAATATCACTGGTACGATAAAAATTAAAATGTTTGTTGTTAATAGCAATATAAAAGATATTCTAGAACTTATAGTTGGCTCTAAGTATTACAATTTAGAGAGCATAAAACCAATTTAAAAGTCGAAAAAGATTGTTTCGGTTTAAAAAATAATACGTTTATTTAGTATAGAAAACTATAGTTTGATATCTGGTTTTAGAGGAGTGTTTTAACGATTTTTCCTACGGTTAAGCATTTCTGTATCACAAAAAGTTAAGCTCTTTAATAAAAACTAATCATTTATTAACAGCATATCAAGAAAGTAATAATAAGAGAAATAGCTTAAAAAGTTAGGTAAACTCGAAGGACAAAGAGCTTCGGCTTACTGTTACCATCTGAGCTATCTGTCCAACCATACCTGTTAATCTTCCACATTTGAGTCTATTATACACTACATGACAATTTCGTTGCATTTTATCCCTAAGAGTCGACTCGAAACTTTGCAGTACTTTGGTCAAGGCTTCACAGTTAACCAACCACACTATTAAGGTTAATTTATATTAAATGTATATTTTTTTCCCCACAAGTCATGTGTTTGAGCCCAGTCGTAAACTCGAATGATTCCTATCTGACTGAGTGTAAACATTAGCCTAACAGATGACTACCTTAGGGGGGGGGGAGAAAAAGAAAAGAAAAAATGTTCAAAGATAACCATAACTTATATACAAACTTTTAGAAAATTCCTATAGTGTGTACATATATACCGGACTTCCAAATATGTTTTCGCCGCTCACAGGGGTTTAGCGCCTCGGTGAATGCCAGCTCCGCTCCCCAATGCCGGTCGCCAGTCTGTCCTTGAAATTTCGAGCAGTATACTACATTGGTTGGCGAAGACTTTAGAGCAAGTATTTTTGTGTGTAAATGTTATTATAAATACGAATGAGCTCGCCGCGTTCGTAAGGAATTTATTCGAAAGTTTCCTGGGCAACCGCCTCCTTCCCTAACTGCAATTCACGATCTTGTGAATAAATTTAGTAATACTGGTTTAGTACAAAACAAGAAATACTTGCGCAAATCTTGAACTTTCATTAACAAAATCAGCACTACAAATTTAGGTTTCAGCGTCTTCTGCACATACAGCAACAAAATTGTTAAAACTGAAACCTCAAATTTACACGTGTCCATTGTATACAAGGTGATCCCGCAGCACGTATACGTCAGTGTGAATGGTTCTTTCATCGGTGACTGAAGAGTGAGTCAATACACAGCTTGTGTGTTTTTGTTTGTTTTTTTCCCCCTTCATACGAGAGGTATTTCCACCAAAATGGTCCTATGTACGCTCATAACATTCGTTATTGGTGTTCTGAAAATCCAATTGTGTACAAGAAGCTTCTGTTACAATGGTCGAAGTAAAGTGTGTGTCGAATCGTGTTTTTCCGGCATAGTGCCTGTTAGCTGAAGGAGGGGGTTATTTCCAGCATTTGCTATAAGGTAAAATTTTATGCACAGAGTGAGTGTGTATGTCCAGCTGCCGAGACACAAAACCCCATGCGAGCGGTAAGAACATATTCTGGAAAACCTGTACTTTGAAATAGGAAAAATAACAGGTATTTATATAAGCAGTTAAAAATAAGATACTGAAATATGGTTTCAAAATATCACAGGAATATACAGCATAAAGCATTTGGATTTTCAGTTAGTTGCAAGCAAAATGCCGGTTAACAAAACCCACTCTGGAAAGAATGATAAACAGTTATCTGCAATATTGTCGTTTATATTCCAGTTATTCTTTCTATATTTAAACAATTCAATAAAAAGCACAAATGCATGATCAATAAATTTACGAACTGTGGAAATTTTAGCAGAATAACTTTAATAGCTCCGTTCATTTACTAAATTTAGAACACTTCAAAAACATTTAAACTTATTCGTCAAAATCATGGAAATAGAAACAGATATGTTCCATAATTTCTCAGACAGAAAATTACTCGTATATCGAAATGCAGAAGAGATTTCGAGAGACTACGTAAGCCTTTGATAAGTCAAATAAATAGCAGCTACATGCATAATTAATACATAAAACAAGATATTAACGTCTTTCATTCTTAATATCCAAGTCATGCAGTCTGCACAGTTTATTACATTTTCCGTCGTTTTTTGCTAGATGCCTTTTCCTAGTTTTATATCTTGCAGTGTTTTCCTTTGGTCTTATTAAGCAGTATGTCGTTTTTGCAGTCTACTTAACTGCAATAGAGGTACATTAACCTGCGGAAAATACGACATGAAGCGTGTTATTGGTTCATCTGAATATAACAGAGCAACGAATATCAACCCGTTTTCCTACTTTACAAAGAATATAAATAAACTCTGCCTTACTCTTTTACGTTTTTCGCCAGTCTGCTGTTCCTAATTCTTCAATTATTCAGCTGCTCGGTATTACGTGTAGTGTGACAAATACAAAACTTTTTATAGTGTGTATGCCCCATTTTTTCTAGAGGTAAAATTATCTGTTACTTGTCATGCAAGCGATGTTTGAACAGAACTGGTCAAACAGAACACAGAACACAATCTCATAGACTATTTCGGTGTATATTATCAGTGATATATCGCACGCGAGAACCATTCACGTTACTGTACTCCCTGAACCGGGTTACGTTAGACATGATCACCGTTTAGATATTCACGATCTGCATTGGTTAATGCTTAAACTCTGAAGTAAATTTTGAGTTGTATTCCATTGGCATGGAAAATGTTTCTCAATTCAAGGATGAAAGGGAGTTAAAATGTTATTCCTTTAGCTAATTAGTACATAATATAGAAACAGGTATTTGAATTTGATTCGTGTTAATTACATAAATGACGGAAGTGTTAGAAAATATGAAAATAACGTATAGGCACAAAAGTCGATTGCGAAGATGAGTACAAATCATTTTCTTCAGAAATTTCTAAAATTTAATTATATATTGGCAGCATCATGAGAAGTTCTAAAAATATGGTCAGCTAATTTTTCATCTAATCATTGTTTACAACCAATTTTAAGCTCGTATCGTGTTTATTTTATTTTAGATGATAGTGACTAAGATAAAGTCCATGCACTAACTTCTGAATGTGATAACTGGAAGTATTGCTTTACTGTGGTAAAAGGTATTATTTACTATTTACGTTTAAGATGTCAAACGAATCTTTAAAACTACAAAAACGAAAAAACTACGATATAAAGATATAAAAATGATAAGTTTGAATAACTCCTGGTCACTTGAGTAGTTATGCATGAATTCAGTTTAGAATTTATTTGGGGAAGGTATAATAATTTAATGAAAATGAAAAATTATACAGGAAATAGCGATTATAAATGAAAATAATGTACTAAATGCATAAGTGACACAGTAAAGAACATGCAGTTTCTAAGTTATTAATTCTTTCATGAACCACTTATCAGTAATGATTTGACAGTTTTTCTACGTTAAGTGAATTTCATTCTAACTAATATTTGATTGTAGCGGATCCACTCACACTCTTAAAAATGCCTATCAAAACAATTATCCTCGCTGCTAAATCAAACTGCTGTACATATTTAAAGCAGATTAATTCATGTGTCTACAGCTCACTTGAAACAGTCCTCTCTCCATAAAATTTGGCACCATTATCATTTATTTGTTTGTCATTTGTAAAAGACTCCTGAAGGCTTCAAGGTAAACAAATCAGCATGTGTGCAAAGTTTGGGTGGTGTACTTGGTGATGATTTTATGTCATGGCTTAACGTGGTGATTGCGGCAGATGTTAAATGAAGCAGCTATTCTTGAGAGTCACTCTCAGCAATATGCTACAAGAAAGCTTGGAGCTGTTCAAGGTACAATATGAAAACTTTGGGGACGCTTTCAACACAATAGAAGTCTTGGAACAGAGTCACAAAGGAATACAATAAAACAAATAGTGACCACTGTCAGACTGTCAAACTGCTCAAAGATTCATCCATGAGAACAATGGAATGGCCATCCAAAAGTTTGGATTTCAATCTGAAAGAATGCGTTCGAGAGCGAGATTATTCTTCTCAAACACTTGAAGAAGCCCTTGAAAAGTTGCTTATCTCAAGTGAACATAACGGATGTTTCCAGAAACATGGCAGGAGTTGAGCTGCTTTCCTCTGTGTTAGGGGAGTAATAAATATTTCACTTTAGCTTGCTTCCACGACCATGTAACCATGCGCTTTTCCTTGAACTATAACAAGAGAGATCCGGTGTTATCAGAAGAGCACAGAACAGCTCATTCGCAAGCTGGCCTTTCAGCGTCTGTTGCACAGATTGCCCAGGACTTCAAGACAGACCTAAGCTTCCAGAGCTCCATGTTGATGACACTGCAGGAGGCTAGCGAGACCTATCTGGTCGCTCTGTTCAAGGACACGAATCTGTGTGCCATTCACGCCAAACGCGTTACCATTATGCCGAAGGACATTCAGCCGGGACCCAGAATCAGCGGCGAGAAATTAGGCTGTCAGCCGCAATGGTAAATCACCCTGGCAATAAGGTGTGGCGGACATTTAGGTTTAGAAAGTCTATTACACATAGATGTGGACTTAATTGTCTACGAAAAACTCTCAAATGTCTTTATTATCTTTTAAAAAAAAGTACTATTAAAGTATTATTTTCATTTTTCAATTCAATATGTAACAGTACAATGTTTTAAAGGCTTCAAAAAGCAACCAATTTATAGGTTTTGAACAGTATAGTATGAGATACCATGCCCTCATTCTGTTACGCAGTCCATGCTTAGTGGAAATCGGTTCACCTTCAGTAAACATGATTTCTGAACACTGGAGTTATTAAAGATCCGCTGACACAGCAATAACCTTGCTCAATCATGTTTGTTGTGTCAACTGTTTCAGTTACATTCATATAGGACGTGCGTGTTTGAATTTCTACTGTATATTCATTTATTGTGGAGTATGCCGAGAGTTATATATACACTCTAGAACAAAGAATAACTAGTAGGAGAAAATTTCGTGCTACATTTTCAGAAGTTCTCCATTGGAATTGCAATTTTCAGATTGGTGAACAAATTTCGAACCCATTGCAAGAAACCAAGACCAAAAGCTGGATTTTAACAAAGCAGAAGTTTGATGAAATGGGCCATTGATTAGAAACTTCTTCTCGAAAGTCTTTAACATGATTAGTCAGCAAGTTTGTGTATCTGTCAGTACTGCGTCTAAAGTTAGTCAGCAGCTACATCTTCATTCATGTAAACTGGCTGCTATTTACCGGTGGAGACGCTGAAACAAAATATCCGGAAGGCAGTTTACAATATTCTGGAGAATGAATTGCAGCGAGTGTCTCAAAATATTTTCCAAAGGATTCAGCGCAGGTGCTCGAGCTTCTACTATGATAGTAAGTATAATATCAATTACTATTTGCTACAAATAAATAACGAAAGACACGAAAAATGCGCGTTATGATTCCCGACCGCGCAATATGATTTCCTTCGGCACATGGTAAGGCCGTTACCCAGTAGCTTCCTCTCTGCAAAATACTTTTTCGATTGCGTAACGGAATGAGAAACCTATATATTTTGATTGCAATAATGTCATTTTAAGCATCGTATGGATAGCTTGTAGCTCCACGGGTGGCCGAAGTCATTAAGGCGCGGACTCGTGAGGGACCGTCCTCCCTGACTGGAGTTTTTCCAGGTTTTCCTCAGTCCTGATAAATGGCAAATGCTGGGGAGGTACCCTAAACTTAGGCCTGGAACGTTTCCTTCCTTAAAAATATTCCTTTATCAATTTATCATCTCGTTTATCATCAGTGTCCTTCGCCTGTGGTGCCTCAGTAGTAAAAACGGGCGTTAAACACTATTCATTCATTCATTACCATGGATAGCCTGTGTTTCTTTCTGTTGATCGCAGGTAATGCTGACAGTACTTTTACATTCTATACCAACTTCCTGCGGGCCCCATACTCGTTGCATTAATCTGTACAGTTTAACTATAAATTAGTACTGAAACTGTGAGTTTACTGAACGGTAATTATCTCTTGAACATGTGGGGAGCACGAAGCGTTGAGTACTACATTAGGGTTTCGATACTGAAATGACCACGAGAACGATTTGAAGGAGCAGTTTACTGCTTCATTTCCTGAGTACAACCAAGGAAATGAGGTGGCGACTTATCATTTAACTGACATGTTTATTAAATTAATATTCCAGCCTTCCGTTAATGTCAGCTAGATGATTTGATGGTCATAAAGGGAACCCAAGTTGGTGCAAGCTTCAAAACCAAAAATAGAATTATGGACATAAAATAAAACCCATAGGTATCTTGAATATTCAAGGGTCCAAGAGCGACTGAGTGACAAATTTATCACAACATGGAGATGATCAGCTGATAATAAGACGTAAACTGTGAGAGTAAAACACTGAAAAGTAAGAACATTAGGGCCGCTGTATAAACTGCAATAGTTGAAACATTGGCTTAATAGTGTCTACTACTGAGGCACCAAAGACGGTGGACACTGATGATACATTAAATGAAATGATCAATTGGTAAAGGAGAATTGAATTTTTTTTTTAAAGGAAGGAGGCGTTCCAGGAGTTTAGGTTACCTCTCCGGTATTTGCCTTTTATGAGGACTGAGGGAGTCAGGGAGTACTGTCCTGTGGGGAATCGAACCTCTCCTGCTCACGATTGCGTGCCTTAACGTCAACTACCCATGCAGATTGAAGCATATTTGCCACCTATAAGTGCAATGTTGATTCAGCTACTAGAATAGCAGCGAAGACAAGGCTGACAAAATACAATAAATTTCATTGATGTCACTCGTTAATTTAAATCTATTCTACGGGTTATTTGTTTATTATTACAAGTGTGGTTGCGATATACAACCATTCATAATAATAATAATAATAATAATAATAATAATAATAATAATAATAATAATAATAATAATAATAATAATAATAAAACTAGCCCGATATAACGCAATAGAGCTTTACACAGTTGGAAAGACTACAATATAGTTCCAATACTTAAAATACTAGTTACACAGATTATAGAAGAGATAAACATATTAAGATATGCAATTAGAGAAACAGTTTGTACAGGTTACATGTATTAATATGCAACATAACAAAATGTTAACTGTTTAATAAAATCGCAACTATATGAATTATTATGCACATGTGTAGACATTTGGTCTATAGTTAAAACTGTTAAAATCTTCCGAGTGGTTTTGCCGTAGTCCAGGGTTTAATATGGTACCTTAGCTTTCGCGAACTAATGCGGTAGGCATCATCAATAGACGATGAACAACACCTGGCTATTAAAAGACGAGCCAATCTTGATGATGACCATACTTTCCTCGTGAACCCAAGATCGCGGGTTCAATCCCGGCCAGGGTCAATGGATTCTTTCGGGAGTAAGAGTTCTTAATTATGGCTTCCATCGGAAGGAAAGTAAATCTGTATATTTACGGAATGAAAAAGAGCCTGAGGCCTGAAAGAAGAGGCCTCTGAGCAAATTTTTACCGGCGTTTCACGCCCTGGATTGAATGGAACGCTGATGACCTGAGACGTTAAAGAGCGTCCGTAAATAAAAAACAAATTAACAAACGCTAAAAGACCACGGTGATTGAATTCAACGTCCACTGATGATGCTAACCACAGCAGTTGGTGACCAAAGCAAAACAGCCCGGAAGGTTTTAACTGTTTTAATCACAGCCCCGGCCGTGGAAGCCTAAGAAGTATTATTCGGTGCTTGTATAACTCAATATTCTAGTTTTAAACTAGTGCTAAGTGACATAATAAAAGTACGTTCTAGATTATGTTTAAGCAAAGATGTTTTGTAATAAGAAATGTGTGATTAGCTTAGGAACATTTAAGCTATACAGTGGTAAAATTATTATGGAAATAGTACCGCAGAAAAGGCATTAATAACTTAGAAACTAAGTTGTTAATTAATTTAGCGTATTATTTTTTTCTCTTTTTTCACAGAACATAAATGCGCTTTATCAATCAATTGTGAAAATGTTTTATTATACTTATGTTACTATAATACATTTTCTTCTCAAGCGCCTTTTTAATGCATTTTTTCCGCTTTAATACATTCACGGTTAAGTGTCTGAATGTGTATTATAGCTGATGAGAGTCAGAAAATGTGTATCAAGCATTTACAAGAACAAGGGCTTAACACAAGGTATTTTGAGAGATTTTGTTTTTTAAATTTGTAATAGCATTTAACGCCCGTTTTTACTGCTAAGGCATCGCAGGCGGTGAGCAGTGATGATACATGAAATAAAATGATAAATTGGGAAAGTTTTTTTAAAGAAAGGAAACTTTTTATGCCTAAGTTTAGGGTACCTCCCGGCATTTGCTATTTACAAGGACTGGGGAAAACCTGAAAAAATACCTTATTGGTCTCGGCAGAAATTGAATACCAGACCTCTACTAACTACACCGCGCCTTAACGACCTCGGCCACCCATGGCGATCATTTTGAGAGTGGAAACGGTCTCAGACTTCGATATTTATCAACGCCATAACTACGTTGCGATGTGAAGTTTGTTCATTACAATTAAATATAAACCAATGGCATTGACGGAGACGCAGGCTATACCTCAACCCAATCACAAGTCACACACTATCACTCAGTGTACAGGTTTTCATGGAAGTAAGGCTTTTTGAGAACTACAGTAGATCAGTTTTATGAATGATTGCTTGAACGTCAGTTATTCAACTTGAAGTGATTATTTGTATTTGATGGCTTTTTAAAGGTAATCCATGTGTTCTCAGCTCTATTGATATCCATAAACATATTTGCAAATTTGAAATTAAAACTAATTCACCACAAGAATTGGTTTCTATAACACAGATGTATTTTGACCCCCTTTTTTCTCGTAAATGCTTTGTACATAATTTTTGTTCGCGCTGTATATGCTTATAAAAGTATTTTTCAGAAGGTAATGCGCCATAACTTAAAAACAGCAGATTTCAGAGGGGTTTGAAGAGCATAATGAATTCAATGCACTGCCACGGGTGGCCGAGGTCGTTAAGGCGCGGACTCGTCAGCGGGAGGTCTGGGGTTCGAATTCCACCAGGACCGTCCTCCCTGACTGAGGTTTTTTCCAGGTTTTCCTCAGTCCTCATAAATGGCAAATGCCAGGGAGGTACTCTAAATTTAGGCCTGGAATGTTTCCTTCCTTAAAAATCCTTTCCCAATTTATCATTTCATCTCATGTATCATCAGTGTCCACCGCCTGTGGGGCTTTAGTAGTAAAAATGGCGGTAAACACCATTCATTCATTCATTCATTCATTCATTCATTGAATTCAACATCTTAGGCACCCAGTTCGCGCGAACTAAATCCGATTGACATATTGAAGCAATTAAGAAAATGCATTTTGGAAAGTATGGATAAAATTATCCCGGAATTTCTAGAAGCATTGCAAGCCATATTAAAAGTACAAGGTAGAGTAATCAAATTAACCGTACTAATAAAATGTCATGCTTTTTGCCTTATGATGTACAAAGCATACATGTAAAATGAAATATTGTACTTTATGCAACAGCTTTGATTAAAAATTAATTTTCTTTAGTTAACCGCTATTTATTGATTTGCCGCAGCCTTATAATCACTTAACGAAGAGTCACGCATGCTCGAACACTTAATTATTTCCCGCTCAACTATAAGGCTACGATAAAGTTTATGGTCCGAAACTAAGGTAGTGCTCCAAAGAGCCTGATTTCGCACGCCACTGAAAAATGATAAATCCACTTACGACGCCCACATTTAGCAACGGACTCAACTCGCAAGTCACGATGGGCGAAATTCCAACCGACAATCCTCCAGGCATCGAGCAGAAGTTTGTGTTGCGGTTAGCATAACATTTGGGCGAGACCTGGCAGCACATTACAAATTACACGGGGTACTAAGAAACAGACTTAAGGCAAGTCTCCAAGAGTCAGAGATCTCACTTCCTCTTCTCCTCTATGCCTTCCTTCCTCATTCTGCTCTGCCACTCTTGTTTATATAAAATGTCTGGGTAATGCTCAGTTGCTGGCTATTCAGAAAGATTTTATTCTGAATATGCAGTTCAAACCAAGTTACTTTTTATTGAATTAAACTAAAGTCTTATTTTTACATCCATGTTAATGTTTACATAAAACATATCACTATTGTAGAGAGTTTCAATACACTTTTAACATAATACTCATATTTCTCACTCATTTTATTTTTGAAAACTTTACAGCTGAAACACTCATACCTGCAATAATCGAAGCCATAATCTAAGGCCTATTTCACAATTTATAAACAAATAGTTAAATCCTGGAGGTATTAACACATCTATAACAAATCGAATTGATTGAGAACTGGGAAATAACCACCAGACAGCGTTTAACTGAGAACCGCGCGTAATAACCGCCAGACAGTATTGTTGCGTTTAACTGAGAACCGCGCGTAATAACCGCCAGACGGTATTGTTGCGTTTAACTGAGAACCGCACATACTAACCGCCAGAAGGTATTGTTGCGTTTAACTGAGAACCGTGCGTAATAACCGCCAGACAGTATTGTTGCGTTTAACTGAGAACCGCGCGCAATAATCGCCAGACGGTATTGTTGCGTTTAACTGAAAACCGCGCGTAATAACCGCCAGACGGTATTGTTGCGTTTAACTGAGAACCGCACGTAGTAAACGCCAAACGGTATTGTTGCGTTTAACTGAGAACCGCGCGTAATAACCGCCAGACGGTATTGTTGCGTTTAACTGAGAACCGCACGTAATAAACGCCAGACGGTATTGTTTGGTTTAACTGAGAACCGCGCGTAATAACGGCCAGACAGTATTGTTGCGTTTAACTGAGAACCGCACGTAATAAACGCCAGACGGTATTGTTGCGTTTAACTGAGAACCGCGCGTAATAACCGCCAGACGGTATTGTTGCGTTTAACTGAGAACCGCACGTAATAAACGCCAGACGGTATTGTTGCGTTTAACTGAGAACCGCGCGTAATAACGGCCAGACAGTATTGTTGCGTTTAAGTGAGAACCGCGCGTAATAACTACCATACAGTATTGTTTGGTGTAACTGAGAACCGCACGTAATAACCGCCAAACGGTATTGTTGCGTTTAACTAAAAACCGCGCGTAATAACGGCCATACAGTATTGTTGCGTTTAACTAAGAACCGCGCGTAATAACCACCATACAGTATTGTTGCGTTTAACTGAGAACCGCGCGTAATAACCGCCAGACAGTATTGTTGCGTTTAACTGAGAACCGCACGTAATAAACGCCAGACGGTATTATTGCGTTTAACTGAGAACCGCCAGACAGTATTGTTGCGTTTAATTGAGAACTGCGCATAATAACCGCCAGCGCCAGACAGTATTGTTGCGTTTGATTTGATTTGTTTCGTAAAATTGCTATGGGATTGGATATTTCAACAGTATCAAAACTAAACCTTGAGCTTTCTTGCCTAGTCCCCGCAACGTTAAGAAGCATTTATGTTAATGTAACAACATTACCAAAAAATTATAGTTACCAGGCAAAATAAAAAACAAAAGAAGGCATAATAATTCAGGCTGTTTAAATTTTCAGAATCATAAAGCAATAATAACAGTAACAATATTTACTTTGCCTTGCTACTTTTTAGGGCAAATATGTTTACAGTTTATAAACCCAAGGTGTATACCGCTGGATATGATTTTTCTGTATCAGGGACCATCTGACGAAATGCCCCAAGTCCCAACCTATATTGTTATTGAGGTGTAACAAATTTACTGCTGTCGGCTTGCAGGAACCACCACTCACAACCTATCTAACTTATTAAAAACCCATATCCAGATTGCAGTTTTTCCAGAACACTCCATTACCCGATGCTGTATGGAATCCGGGTGCTTACGTTATATAGGGACACCATATCTTATACTAGTGTGGTGAACTGTCACAGCATACCTTTGTAACCCCTATATTACCGTTCCTCCAATCAAGACTTTGTCTACATATTTTCTCCTGACTATAGCTTTAATTTTAAACACTTGCTATAATATATTCATTGAAAAGGTTTAATGAGTCCTGAAAAGTATCCACCTATGTGACGTGGTTCATTGGACGTTACTTTCTTTATTTTCCTATCATGCAAAACTGCCTTGGAGATTTGGTTTCCCACAGTCGAAATATGCACGCATTCAAATGTTTGCTGTAGGACTAATATTGGAAAAGTAGATACGAATGGCTTGATCTTTTTAATTCCTATTATTATTATTATTATTATTATTATTATTATTATTATTATTATTATTATTATTATTATTATTATTCCAGTAATAAAGTAAATAATATTCAGAATGAAACAGAAATCAGCACCATAAATTTATGGAGTGATTTCACGCTATAAAAGAAACAGAACTTAATACTATTTTATCATTGAAGTGTTGTTGGATAAAAAAATAATTTCTTTGTTATATTTCGTGTGCTGTAATAGCTTAGTCTGAGTTCAAGACATTCTTATCATAATAACTGATAGACGAACTCAAAGAGAGCAAATGATTAAATGTTTATGAAAAGGTTTCTATTTAATTTTTTTTGGATTTTAAGAACGTATGGAAGATATTTTTCCTGTTAGAAACACTAAAAAAGTATGTCTTGATTATAAGTTAGCTCGCAGTACCCTTATTGCAGCTGAAGTAAGAGGTTAATTGTGGTCGCGCGCTTGCTGTGTGTTATTCTAAGATGGGGGTGACCCAGAGCATTTACGCGTGAAGACTATTTTACATTATAAGTGCGACCTAAAGCAACAACAATACCTAAAAAAAAAAGCTACAGAGAGTTTTTCCAAACTCTGCTCCTTCTATGAAACAATTACAACTTTTTTGCAGAGTTTAGAAGAGGAAAAAGTATCCTGAAAGATGAGAACAAGGGGCGTTGAGTAATACTTGTCACAAATAAAACATCGCTCTTCACTATATTCTTAGTGAAGAATAATCCGCAAGTAACTTACAAGGATATAGAGGAATCTGTAAACTTTCATTCAATGCAGGTGTCAGAAACTTGCACACAAATTCACAGAAGAACAAATACAGCAAAGGTCGTTTCGAGAATTGTATCTTCCTATCTAGATTTACCAATACGACCTGGAATCAAAGCGGCATTCTGTGATCTTAGTCTTCTCAAACGACGTCCTCCCAGTGCAGGACTGCAGTTGGAGGCCACATTGCAACCATTCCATTCCAGTCACTGCCAACTATTACACCACGTTAACCTCTCAAGAATCTTCAGAGCACTGACAAAAGAAGACGCTTTGGGTCTTTTTTTGCTTCACCACAACAATGCTTCTGGGTACATCTAATACAAGAGAAAACCAACCGCCGTACAGTCCAGGTCTGGTTCTCTGTAACTTTTTTTCCTGTTTTCAACTGTGAAGGAAAAATTGAAAGACCATTATTTTGCGATTTCGGGATAAGCTGTTGCGAAGAGGAGGTTGGCGCCACCTCTGAACAAAAATGGCATTGCTACTCTCAAGATTCGCTCCGGAGGGTGCAATTTTATATTGAAAGTTGGGCAACCTACTTAAAAACTAAACAGGCAACGCTGGGAGATACATCACTTTATTTAAGAGACTTGGCAAAGTTAAATAGCTACCCTCATATAAACTACATATCCCCTACATTAGCATCACTGAGCTTAATAATGCATTATAAATTTATAAACCAGCCACTGCAGAACTTTAAGCAGCGTTGCCGTATGTTTATAGATAAAACATTTATATTCTCAAAAAGTCTAAAAGACAAAAAGGTATACCACATTCATTTTAGTTACCTTATTAAGCTCTACTCCTACCTTTACTTATGATAATGAGTTTCTTCCACTATACTAACTCCGCACTCCAAATTAGCTCGTGAAGTATATGAGGTTATTTAAATCATTAAATGATGCCCCTCAGTGACAATACATTGCCGGCATTTGCGTAAGATATTCCTGTATGTCATCTATCTTTTCTTTGTTAAAACACGGCAATTCGAAGCGTGGTTCTTGTCATTTAGAGAGCCTGTATTTCGTAACTTTTTAACAAGTTGTCGAGCAGTTTCCTTACCTGCAACACGTTTACCAGAATATTTTCTTGTGAATCGTCTCCACTTCTCTGTAAGAATTCGTTTTCACATATGTATCGGGCATGGTCCGTTCTTCAAAATTATGTTTATATAGTGACATAACTAACAAAAAATATTAACACGCAATTTCAACACAATGAACGCACCGAGTAACACACGAACATAAACCACTTGATAACAGAGCCTTCCTCAAACTAACTACAAACAGCACATACATTGTGGGTCTTGATGACTAGCTTTTCCCAGAATGAAGCAGTGCTCTACCGACCCCTAACTCAAATAACGTCACTGTAGTACCGCTTATCAAATGAATATGCTCGGATAGTTTTATATGTTTCATATCTTCTTGTTACGTATTGGTAGCGTGAAGAATATTTTTGTTATAATTCAGAGATTTTTAAAATTTCTGCCCAGAACGGAAATGTTTTTATGCAAGAGAGGTAACACATATGAACAGCAGAAGTGGAAAGAAAAGAATGACCGAATTTACTGGCGTCTTTGTGTGGCGGTAAATTCGAGAGCCAATAACTAAAAAGCCAAGAGCAATGCGGGAAACGTCAATTAATATCTTACTTGAAATTTACGTTTTACAGATTATATTATACGTCTGTCATATCTTCTAAGAATCAAGATTACAACCTGTGGAGATTACTGACTTTTCATCGTTGAAAGCGTAGAACTTTTAGACAATAAAGCAATGCGAATGCAAGTGGCTGGTATTTCTGAAATAGGAATTTTCAGAGTGATCTGAAAAGTGGAAAAGAGGATGAAGTGTGTGTGTGTGTGTGTGAGAGAGAGAGAGAGAGAGAGAGAGAGGTGCCAAAGAGGAGTATTTGCAGGAATAGTAAATGGCCTTTGTGTTAATTAAGTAGCTTTCATTTGAATTCTTAGCACAGGCAGCGTATAAAATTATTTAATTATTAGGAAAACAAAAGTGTGTCTTTTTAAATCTGACAATAATTTAAGAAATAATCAAACAATTTCTTTATTTGACCATTAAATTCACTTTTCGTTCACCAAAATTAATTTTAATGATTTGATGTATATCAATCACTTCACAGTGGAAAGCAGAATTTGCCAATGGCGTGAATGTCGTCGACCTTCAAATGTTTCATTTTTTTAGCCTTAAACAGATTTCCTTGTGCGCGAACTGGTTTCATTCCAAGATCGTCCAACTGAGAATAGCAGATTCAATTCTTGGTGTGCTCCATCCTGAAAAATGGTTCCTGATAGAGTCTAAAATTTTCAAATTTATAAAGACAATGTGAGAAATAGTATTGTTAGTCTGGTAGCACAGCAACGTCATAGATACAACTGCACTCCACATCAGCCTAGAGGGAGGCGTTAGAAAATGAATGAACCCTACGGCGCCACAAGCCCAAACTGGCAGCTAACTGAGACACCTCGATTCCGAAACCAGAAGAAAAACATATCCCTATGGGAACAGCTAGTTCTCGCGCAAATCGATTATAGGACTTTCGCCTTATGAACACACCCCACATTTAATAATTAGAAAAGGCTGTGAAGTTATGCTTTTATGAAAAAGAATGGTATGTGTAGGCTTATGATTTCTGAATTCTCACTTCATTTTGACATAACTTTCTCGCTCTGGGTCATTAGGAAGATTTTAAGAGCTTTTATACACTCTTATCAAGCGGAGGTTAAAACCAATAAAGATACATGAAATCTCCTAGTGATAAAATAAAAACAACTATGTACACAGTTTGACCTGGCAGAATTCAATCGTAGCTATAGTCACAGATTGTTTTTAACCCACATCCTAACCAACAAAGTCACTGTGATGCATGATGTATTAATCACATGCTATTTTACTGGCATATGGCCATCTGCTTCATATAGTTTAGCATTAGAGGGGATAGAAAATGGAGTGCAAGGATATTATTGGGGGGGGGGGGGATGAGAGTTTAATGTCCCATAAGGAATATCATACAACTTCAAAATAATGAATGGAAAGTATCAATTATAATGCAAATAACACAGGAATAGTTGGCGCTTAAGTTGTCTGCATTGTCCTTAACAGTATGAAGAAAAATTGACATAAAAATCCACCCAGTTCTTGCGCGTAAAACTGCCACAAGTCTTACCTGCCAGACATTTGCTGGTCATCTCTAGTAACTACACGAGTGCAAGATCTCCGAGATAAATTACCTCTAGTAGATACAGGAATTTGGTGTCTAGGCGTTCAGAGTTAAAAGCATACACGAGAAGCAATATGGCAATCAGGCATTAAGAAAAAATAATTATGAAAAAAAAGGCAAAAGGGATAAGGAAAGGGGGCATTGCCAATGGAATGAAATAGCGAAAATGGGAGAATTGAGGGAAAAAAAAAAAGATTTTATGCACAGGAGAAACACAACGAAATAGAAAAGGGGAGAAAAAGAAAAGAGAGAAATATAAGTGAATCGGAATGAATGAATGAATAGTGTTTAACGCCCGTTTTAGCTACAGAGGTACCACAGGCGATGGACACTAATGAACCATGAGATGAAATTATAAATTGGGAAAGAATGTATTTTTAAGGAAGGAATCGTTCCAAGCCTAAGTTTAACGTACATCCCCAGCATTTGCCATTTATGAGAACTGAGGAAAACTTGGAAAAAATCTCAGTCAGGGAGGACCGTCCTGGCGGTATTCGAACCCAGACCCCCGCTCACGAATCCGTGCCTTAACGACCTCGGCCACCCGTGGCGGTAGAATGAAAAGAAAAGAAGAAACAGTGCAGCAGGAACGAGGAGAAAATATGCGAGAAAATGATAGCCAAATACAGGTAAAAACATAAGATAAAGGAGAAGAGAATGTAAGAAGATGAAAATTTGAAAACAAGAAGAGTAAAGGAGAGAAGCAAGCAGGGAGAGGTTATTGCAATACCTGCTTAAAGGGAATATCCAGTCCTTTGTGTGGGCGGCGCTTTTCATTGTTGGAATTGATCTCGGGGCGTAATTTACATAGCGTAGCACTTCGAGGTCCCAGTCCCTCTCCATTATAACACTATCACGATCACGGCTAAGTGCGGAGGGAGATTGGAAGCGGCAGTAAGGGCGTTCTAATGTATCCCTCCAAAGTGAAGGTGTCAAAGTAACATGGAGTTATGACTTGGTCCAAAGCAACGTTTCAACCGCAGTTAGGGAAATCGAAATCCTCTATGAATAAAAATTACTCATATCAAATTATACCTTCCTTCCCCCTTCCAAAACTACATTATAAATGCCACCAAACAAGTTATATACCGGGTGTTAGAAAACTCAGTTTAATAGTCTGTAGCTCTTAAATAACGACCAACTTTCTAAAGCAGATACGTTGTACATATTCCATAAAATGGGATGCAATTGAGTATCGTAGAGTGATAAAGTTCTTCGTAACAATGGTTTGACGCCAAAGAAAAGTCCTACCAAGTTAACAAGTATATGGAACTCTTTTCCTTCATTTTAAACGCTTGAAAATGGGCTGCTGGATTTAAACATGGCCTTATATACCTTTGGGATGACTCACATAAAGGGCGTCCAAAAAGTGACACAATACCAGAATTAATTGAACAAACATAAAATGGTATTAGATGATTGGTGAGGCACTTCAAAAGACCGTATAGGTTATACTGTACACAAAGAAGTGCTTAGTAACAGCAAATAAAAACCGAATTCATATTAAAATATCGCAATGTAGTTTGAAGCGCTTTACCAGCTATAGAATTGATTGTGTGAGTCAACTTGTAATTGTGGATGACTCTCGACCCCGCAGTCACAATCTCTAAAGAAGACACTGCAGGAAACGTTAAAGTATCAGTTT
The DNA here is from genome assembly GCA_030762175.1 of Metallyticus violacea. Classification (NCBI taxonomy): domain Eukaryota; kingdom Metazoa; phylum Arthropoda; class Insecta; order Mantodea; family Metallyticidae; genus Metallyticus; species Metallyticus violacea. The sequence continues at coordinate 62,769,245 of CM060836.1, forward strand.
CTTGGGGCACTAGAGAAAGTTTTACTAACTGATATCTTTAGAAGAACACAAACATAACCGGAGAGTACTATTCCAATCTTTTAGACACATACAAGAAAACATTTATAAGATCAGACCCTGTTTGCAGAAGAAAACGACACTGTAGCTGCTTACAAAAGTATGTTATCGAGAGATTTTAAGTATGAATTGTTGAAGCATCCGCCCTACTCTCCAGATTTGGCTCACCCTTACTTTCATTTGTTCCCAAAGTTCAAAATCTTCCTTGCGGTTAATATTTTTATAAAATCAAGTTGTAAAAAAAGTTTCAAGTAAAACTCGAGAACTTAGGCCCAATCACTTTTATTAAACTCTGTTTTAAAAATAAATTAAGGTTTACAGTAAATGTTAAAATATCCATACCTTTTTAAATAGCACAAAATACACTTAAACTGATCTGCAGTGCATTTGATTTTTCTTCCGTCATTAGAGTCATACAATGTTTTAAAATATCTTATAGGTTTCATTTCAGTACACCATTAAGCTTGTAATCAAAGTTTCTACAGTAGATTCGGGTGTATTGTATCAATTGAAATTTTAAACTATTTTTATAATAAGTTTTGTTTCTAATGTTCATTCTTTCAGCCCCGTGGGCTTCTAAACTGGTGCTTTTAGGGCGAAAATAAGAGTTAAGGCATCATCGCAGATAAAATGGGATAATATAAGATCTATATTTAGATAACGTAATTATGTAAGACATTCTCTATCGCAAATATCTCCTAAGGCGTTCATATCTATCTGCGGGAACAGCTTAGAGACAATACATGCAACTGAGGAAATTAGTTCAAAATAGTAAAGCTTTCCTTTCTCCAAATATTGTGACAAAGCCTAGGTGTTATGCAGAAAAACAGCTAGTCATTTGTTTTTCTCTGGAAATAGAAGAAACTCCTGGCAAAATTGATGAAACTCTGTTTTGAGGAAGCTTGATAATTATTTAAATGATGTTGAATAGAAATTAAATTTGAGAGAAAGGTTTTTTCAATCTTAATACCTGCCTATGTGGGTTGAATTTACTAGTGTTACAACCTCTATGAAAGGACAGTTTGAGGATATTGTCACAGTGTGCAGGTTAATTTCAAGTCCCTATCCATACACTGAATGATTCATAAGGCTCCCTTCTCCACAAACAATTTAGAGAGTTGTTAGAAATGCACTGCTGTCACGTCATGTAACTCAGAAGGAATGCCATATTTAAAAACTACTTCCAAATAGAGAGTGAGGTCAATTGCTTCATTAAAAATCAAGGAAGAAATAAAACTTAAAATATCTTCATGTTCAAAAATGTTAGAATATTATGAGACGGTTTCTAGTCAGTATTAATATAAAAATAGTGATTGTGTTTGATGTTTATTTGGAAATTAAGTTTCAGAACTTGCTAACAGAAGCATAGCTGTGTGATCTTGCCTTTCTTACCACCCTGTCTGATAATTTTACAAGGTCAAGTACAAATGATAGTGAGATATTGACACCACTATGCAGTTACATATTTGTATACCTAATTTTCTTCACCAAGATGGGATAGGGATAATAAAGGTGAGACAGCTATATAAGAGTTATAAATCAAATTTGCAAAACTGAGAAACATAGATTGGGGCATTAACATTTAACAATAATTTAAATTAACCATGCAATGAGTCTACACACAAGTGTAAATAAAACTGTTTACTTTGATGAACTAAGGGACAAAAACATATTGTAGAACAAAAGATTAAACATTTTCCCTGCACCTACAGTTCCTGGACTAGGCAATTTTTCTAAAAGATAATTCAGCTCTTTTGAAGCGAAAGAAATGTTTTCGATAGCTTTGTTTAGCATTTTTTAAAAACTTTAAGGTTTATATTAGCATAAATAAAAAAAAAACTTAGAAGAAACTTCTTTAAACCATGGAATAAGAATTTAAACATAATTAAGCTTACTGTTTAATTTATTGCCTTAAAAATTCATGATTTTCAACATTTAAGGAAAATTACTGATGCAATATTATTTAAATACAATACAAACAAAAAAGAAGCATCTAAACGTGTTTATTACATCACAAATGCGATATATGTAAAGCATATCTTACAAAAGTTTATTTACAATCAAGCATTCACGCATGGTTTAATAATTGCTTTGAAAACTTTAAGCATTTGATACATATGTCCTCAAGGTATTCTGACCCCATACTCTCCCATATTTCTTGGACAACTTTCCAGAGATGGACTACTCTTTTTAAATGCACTTCCTGGATACCTGTGTCCACTATCATATGGAATAAATATTTGATTTATATACTACACTTTGTGTAGTTTTGGGAGGGTCTGGTCATGGTAAATGTTTGTTGATATCGGAATTTGTGTGCCGAGCAAGATGTATTGCAATCCTTCAATAGATAGCCACAATCTTTAGCAATTTGCCAAATGAACAAACCAACCTACATTCCTCAAAGCTACAAACGTAGTACATTTTTCAAAAGATGTTTTCCACACTTTGATCTATGGCAATTATGCAATCACTTTAACCACTACTAACAAGCTGAACATCTAACAGCAGGTTTATCTAGCAATACAAACTTAATGCACACTGTGAGGTTGATAGTAAAACAGGGAACAGTACTGATGTCTAAATTACACAGGCTGATATGTACAACGATAAATACAGTTTCAGGTTATTTGTTTGTTTCTCTAATACAAAAACCTCACTGTTATAAAAATAAGTGTACATAGACATATTAAAATAATATGTTATTTATTTATTAACTGAATATGATTATCTATAAAATAATTAATCAAAGGATTTAAATGCTGATTTAAATTAGTTGATGTATTGAAATTAATGAGCAATGGTGTACAAATACTGTTTAAAAATATTTTGAAACATGAAGATAACATTACTTTGCTGAGATAGGTGTAACAATTATGAATGATATTTGTAAATTATACAGAGAGTAGGAATATGAATTTAATATTTCAAGATTTAATGTAATTGACTTGTAACAACATATACTGGTGCAAATCCTTAATGTGCACACTAATTCTGAGAATGTTCCGTTTAGAATGCAGTAAATATCTACAGTGTCGTTAAAAATAAGATGTATACAAGTCACTAGCAGAAACGCAAATGGAAATTTGATCTTGTTCCCACTGTCAGATACTGGAGATGTTGGAAGCGTGAACAACTGCATGCTCTTTAAAGAAAGGGAAGGATAACTTTATCTTGCTGTCTTTTACTTGCATTCGGGCGCAGGTGCCAGGACGTCTTCTTTCATTACGAGCCGCCACTGTTAAGCAAGTTAAAACAAAGTTAACATCAGCGCGAATCCGCAGAGACGTGAAGACATAACACAAACGCAATGAAATGCAATTAAAGAAGGCGGTGTTGAATAAATGTAAAATAACCTTTCCCTGTTACCTTTCCGAGCTTTAGGTTCCATCAGCCCTGTCTATCAACTGTCATTTCCCTTGCCTCTTGCACCTTTTCGTTATGTTTATTACGAACTTCCCCAAATAACGTTCCCTTGTTCCTCCCTCCAACTCAACTTTCTTGTGCTCTGCTTTTATTAGAACATGTCACAATACCCCAGCACCTTCTTCATTTCATTTTGTTTATTTTGGTTCATACTTTTACATTAAGTTCCCTGCAGCCGTCATTTTATTTTATGTGAAACTGAAATAGGGTTGGCTACGACAAGACAAAGAAACAGAGAAAGATGGCGTTTCTGCTTTTTTTTTTTTTTTTTTTTTCCTTCCAAAGAAAATCCTGCCTTTTCCTTGGATGTTAGCACGAACATCAGAAAAGAAAAATTACTCAATACAAATTAATCTTATAATCAATAACTTTTGTGTTTTTATCTTTAAACTTTTAAATCAGCCATTATAGCGAAATTATTTCGTGGGACATTACACTCAATGCATTCACTAGCTGCTGCTATTAGATGCGAAATTGGCAATTCTCCAAATCACATTGCATATCCTGAATAAAGGCACAGGGTAATATCGAAGGCAATGAAACACATCATTCATTAGCTAAATTGGTAGCTTTGAATTTTAGAATTCTCACACGCAAAGCGCCCAAAATCTTACGTCAAAAAAGTTGAGATAACTCCATGTGAATGTCATTCAGCCTATGAACGAGCTTATTAATAGTCGAATGATCAATGAAAGGCAAATGCTATTAATAGCACATGGCAAGATGCTCAAAACTATTAAAATTTACCCTATATTAATTTCTATTATATCCGTTTCAAATATTCAAAACATAAATCGAACTATTGAGGAATTAACCCAACAAACATAACTTCAAAATAAAAGGTTCACAATAAATTATTGTTGTTAAAACCTTAAATATTCAATTTCTTTTTAGTTCTATGAGGAATCTGGAATTTTAAAAAAGTGCACTAATAATTTGGAATAAATAACATTATTATGAAGTGAACAAAACTATTATAAAAGGATAATAGTAGTGTATAACCACTAAAATTAATATTAAGAATTATAAAACTATTTATATAAATAGTAACAATTGTTTCTTTTGAAGTTCTACGAAGTTCTTCAAAAAATTCCAGGTATAGTTGTTATACCTCCTAGGCTACCAAATAATCCTATCACAGACAAGCTTTCCGGATTGGTAACGATTTCTCGCTGAAATACGAAATACCTGATTCGTATAGAGAATTTTTGTCTAGGTCTTCTTCAGAAGCTTGATGAATATCCAGTTAAATCCTAATAGAATAAGTTAGAATTAAAGTCTTTCCTATTCGACTATTAAGGATAATATCTCTTCTTATGAAGACACCTCAAGAGGACATACAAAAATTTTCTTCATAGACCTCCCATTTAAAAGATCAAATGCCAACAGTGACTTAACAATATAATGGTGGTTGTTTCCATGCAGTTCTTCAAAAACCAACACATTACTAAGTGTTTCAGTCTCGCTGCAGACAGAATGAAGGCTGGCCTGAAATATTCCATTGTCTATTTGTTTATAATAAAATTCTGACTCCGGAATTATTTTGCCAAATACAACTGATACAAGCTGATGGTAAACTTTTGTTTAGCTAAATTAAATTACCTGAAAGCTGTCAACGACAAGTGTCTCTAAAGAATTGAATTACTAATAATACCTTTACCAAAGAGTTGTTGCATTCTACAATCGTACACCGAGCAAAATGATGCCATGTTTTATTGTGATATTGGAAGCTTGACAGTTCCTGTAAACCGATGATGATAAAACACTTTTATTTGGAAAAAAAGAGTTAAACTAGTTTCAATTTGTCTTACATCATGTACAGTGTAGGTGTGAAATACTTGAAGAACTGCTTGTTACTAGAGTAAAGTTCATGGTGGTTCTTCATAGAATCTCCCATTAGTGAATTAAAAGGTCCAGTTCAGGCAAGCAATGGAAAGAAGAAAGACTTTATTATCCCCCCCCCCCAATCCAGTTTGTACAGGATCTAAGGGAGAGAACGCTGGCAACACACTGTTTTCATTTTCAGCCAAAAATTCCCAATCCGTGACAGTATTTCCTTGTAACTTTATTTTTCATTGTATTTCAGTAGTTTTGAAAAAGAACATAGCTGTTCGAAATATTGTGCTATTTGTGTTACTTTTTCATTTCTGCTTCTCTTATTCTTGTTATTTTACCTATATCGTTGTTATTTTTAATTTTTAGCACATACACAGAAAGTCGGAAACTTTGGTGGCTTTGAAGCAATCCACCGTTTGGTTTGTGTATATCATTGCAGTCAAAGGTCACATCAGATCGTTGTGTAGTCTAATCATAAAAAATGTTAAAGTAACAAGTATCGTCTGTGGAAACACACGGAATTTTGAGCCGCCACTGTAACACTGGTCAGATAGTGTCTGTACATCATCAGTCGCGTGTCAGTCATGCAGGAAGGGGGAGAGTGGGAACGTAATCATGTCTGCTTCCCTTTGATTTTCCCATGTCTCAGCTAAGGAGCACTGGCCCAGAAAATGAAAAATGTTGCAGCAGCCCTCAAGCTAGGTCGATGCTTTAACTAAAGTCAATTGCTTACACACCTCATTTCTCGTGGGTTCGAGACCAGCTTCGGCCGCTTCTATATTATTAGAGGCGAGCACAAATGATCCTTTAACATATGAACAATTATGTTAAGATGTGTTTTTATATTTGCAATGACATACATCGAGGATTTACTAGAGGCGCTCTCTGAATTTCTCTTACCGCGTAAAACAAGAAATTTGGCAACACTGTCGTCGATGAGGAATCTTGTAATCTGTATTCTGTGTGTAATACAAAGCAATACCCATGGTCCAAGACCGACAGGTTCGATTCCAGCTGTCGTCAGTGGAGTTTTAGCACTGATTAGTAAAACTGAAATGATAATTCATTAACAAATTAATTATTTATCCATTATTATTTGCAAAAGCACTCTTGACTGCCAAAATGTTTGGAGTCATGGAGGGAATATGAATAAATTTATGTACAGTCTACGAAATGATAGCTGGTTAAAGTAAACATTTCTTCAGTCCTCATAAATGGCAAATGCCGGGGAGGTATCCTAACGTAGGCCTGGACGTTTTCTTTCTTAAAAAAATCCTTTCCCAATATATCATTTCATCTTATGTGTCATCACTATTCACCGCCTGTGGCGCCTCTGTAGCAAAAACGGGAGTTAAACACTATTAAAAAAATCAGGGAAATTTTGGAAGAATTATGAAAGCAATCTATTGCAAATTTAATTAATAATAACAGAAATGCATGATGTAGAAGGAAACCGCATTGAACAAATGTTAACATGAGTTAATAATCATTTCAAAATAAAACTGATCAAATTACCGAGCGTGTGGCTCAGGCTGTAACGTGTGGGACTTGCATTTGGGAAGTCCCGGATCCGAATCCTATGGGAACCGCCACCTGCCTTGGTTTTCTGGTGGCGGTGAGATGCGATCGTTTGAAAACGTTTCTGCCCCTACATTTGGTGTGAAAATGACTCTTCTGAGGGACTCGATGTCTGCATCCGTGCCTGACCGTCCCTGGTTCCTGGCAGCCTGGTGTCTCTCTCAAATCATTTCTTCCTTAAGGAGATAACCGCATAAATGAGCAGCCCATGAGCTGAAGTGTGGAAAATTACTCCTCTGTTCTATCAATCCAATCAAAGTGATCAATGTTGTACGAGCAGAAAATGTAAGGGGAACTTGTTCAACAACAAAACCGGCAACTGGCACGATCTTGGCCCCCACGAGGCTTACGTTCAGCTGCGAATGGTGGCCAAAAGTAGCTCTCTAATCGGATTGTACATTTGGCCATTGCAGACATAAGCTGGAGAATTATTGGAGCTAAATCCAAGAGTGCCGCAGGATTGCAAAGAGGATTATATATAAAATTAATTATGTATAATATGAAATGCACGTTACATTCATTGTATTTTAAATCGTACAACAACAATTTGCACTTTGTTTTCGGCTAACACAGCAGATTCACAGGTAGAAAACTATTTTAAAGTACATAATAATATTTTAGTGTGTGTTACATTAGGGGCATTTTAACAATTCTCGACCTGACTCAGAGATGTGAAGATGGCCAAATTATTATGATAATTGTAAAGTACCATCTTTTAGATGGCGCGCTGTAAAGTTTCAGACGCGTAAGCTTACTCACTTGTTTGTGACGATAGTGTAAACAAACTAGTGTTAACATTTTCTACAAAATGGCTATAAATTGAAAATACGAACAATGATAAAGAACTTCGTTCTGAGGGATTTAACCCAACAGAAATTCGAAAGGAGTTAGATACCACATTAAAGGATTCTTCCTCTTCTTTTTCGATGGTTAAAAAGTAGTAGAATTTAAGCGCGGTCGTATGCCCATTCTAAGTGATGAGCGCTCAGGGCGTCCGGAAACTGCTATGATTGACGAAATTGTGACAAAAATTCACATTTCCGTACTCACTGTGTACGTGACTTGGTCGACGTTGCAAATACTTCGATAATCCCTGAAATTTTGGGTATGAGAAAACTTTCCCCTCGATTTGTTCCGCGTTTTTATGGATTCGAATGAACGTTTTGCAGTAGTGTTTAGACTTGTTTAAACGCAATTCCAGTGAGTTTCTTCGACGTTAATTAACGGTAGGTTAAACAGGAATTTATCATTACATGCCAAAGACGAAGAAGTTCAAGCAGTGGGTGGCAACAGGTGAAAATGCACCAAAGAAAGTAAAAACGGTTCTATCTGCAGGATAAGTTATGACTACAGTTTTTTGGGATTCTCGTGCTGTGATACTTGTAAACTATCTCCAGAACGGCAGAACAATCAAGGAGAATATTGCAATTTACTACTGGAGCAACTGAAGGGTGCTATTTAGGTTTAACGTCCACACCTTGCGAAAAAGAAAGTTCTCTGACATCATAATAATGCGCCTTCGCACATATCTGGGATTGTTGCTGCAAAACTGCATGAACTTCCTTCCAATTGCTTCTACATCCGCCATATCCGTCAGATTTGGCTCCTAGTGATTAATTTCTGTTTCCAAACCTGAAAAAAAAAAAAAACTGGGTGGACGAGGATTCACGCCAGTGAAGTTGAAACTGAGACATACGCTTATTTTTCACAGTTGAACAAACCTTATTTTAGCGTGGGTATTACAGGGCTATATTGATTTAAAGGGGTCAATGTTGAAAATTATCGTAAATCTTGTTTTTTCTTGGTCAGACTGAGAAATTTTAGAACGCCCCTCGCAAGTGTAAATTAAATTTGCTTTACCTCCCACATTCACTGCAGCAGTAATATTGTGTACATTCAACTTCGAGATATGGGATGTATTTATTGTTAAATTGATAGTTTTTTAATTATGATACTTTTGTAAATAGCGCTACAGGTTATGATGATGCTCATTAAAGTATAGTCATTTATTTTACAGCAACATTTTATCTTTTTTTTATTTATTTAATTCCTTTTGTCAGCTCGTGGGTGTGTCACTAGAGAGAAATGCTATTTGACAAAAAGCGATCTTAATTGATAAATAGTAATTAAGAGTATGCGAACTGGCAAATTACTTAAGATTATTTTACGTTTGAGTAGTAAATTTAAGCCCATATCATGAATTTTAGAAAATTTTGCTACATTAAAATCAGCTGGAAATGATAAAAGGGGGTTTAGTAAGAATGAACAGGTGGAACATTGCTAGGTATAATAACTTCCATGTCGCGTGCTCACTGCAATTTCAGATACGCAATTTTGGGTGTTTAAATATGTATTAAATATATTCCATATACAGAGCTTCATTTAAATGTTGACCTCGTGTATTCTCGCGCCGGAGTGGAACTAGTTTAGCCTATGAAGTCCTGTGTGTAAACTATCATAAAAAAAATCTACTCCAGAAACAATTGCTTCTCGCTAGGTGGATATGGAAGCTACTGTATTTGTTTCCTTGGTTATTAAATAATCAAAGAAAAATGCATAACCATTTTAGTACGAGTTAAAAATGATTTCGCAACTATAATTCTATTGGCAGTAATCAGAGACTTGCTATTTTTAATACAATATTTCACTTGTGTTTCCCAGTAACGTTATCAGCTATTCAATGTATGGCACAAATAAAACAGAAATATAACAGACGCAAAACACACATCAGCTGGCTTCCTTAGCCAGATGCTTCCAGTAAAAAATAAATTATCATCTTGAGTTAGTTTGTTGCGACTTACAGCAAACCTTTCCATCTTCCAATACTTCCTTTTCCGGTTGGTTTATACGTATAATATAGTGCAACTATTAGTAGTCATTTATTTCCCATTCAATCTACATGACTTTTCCATCTAATCTTATGTTGTTTTGAATTATAATTTTATTCTAATTGCGTGCATCCTTTGGTTGTACTTAATTTTTTTATTTATTTATTTTTTATTTTTTATTTTTTTTTATTTTTTTTATTTGTTTATTTTTTTTTTTTTATTTTTTTTTTTTTTGCATTTGACTTCATACGAGATCTATTCGATAAAGACAGTTCATAATTTTTACAGACTTTATTTCTCGCAAAAAGTGTAATTGTATTACATTTTGTTAGCTTAATACGTAATGTACACGTGATATTAATTTTATTGTTGTCACTTCCGGTTTCTGCCTGTGAGAGGTGTGCAAGTTGAGACATGTTCAGTTCCTTCGAGACACACAACGAATAATATCCTGCTCTGAAATTCTGCTTTGGTCTTAACAAATCTACAACTGAGGCCAGTCGATGCTCTAACGGAAGCAAACATTAATATCACTGCTGTCATTGTGAGAGCGGATCGTCAGGAATTCTGAAAATTTCACTGACTGCCACTCACACGCTAGTAAATGAAAAGTTGCACATGAAACGTATTTGCACACGGTGGGTTCCAAGACAGCTGATTACCGAACAAAATGACGATCGCGTGCAGATGAAGATGATGTTACAGGAAGATTTCTTAGGTAATCACATGCTAATAAAACCTGGCTACATCATTTGAACCAGAAAGTGAATAGCACAGCTCTGTGGGGTCACCAATGCAAAAGCGGTTACTTCTGCTGAAAATTTTGTGGTCATCTCATTTTCCATAATCAAGGAATGACCAGCAATCCGTACCTGCACACAATTGTAACTGTGCAATACGACAGAGATATCCTGAAAACTCTGCACGGCCATATCATGCGCAAAAGCCCACATTTGCCTGCACAAAGCTGGATGCTGCACCATTACATTGCATTGACGAAGATCGCAAATGTTAATCTCACAAAAATCAATCTGAAGTGTGTCTCTCATCCTCCTTATAGTCCAGATTTAGCACCGCGTCACTTTTTCCTTTTCCCAAAAAAAAATGCCTTTATGGGAGGTGGTGAATGCTGCGATGGCGATTTTGAAGAATCTACTAAAAACTCTTTCCAACATGTCTTTTGAAGACTAGCAGAAATGCTGGGACAGGTGCATTGCATCCAATGGGAACTAATTTGAGAAAGACCATAAAAATTGTGCGGAAAAATAAATATATGTTTTTAAAATAGATTATAGTAATTCTTTTTTTGAACATACCTTATACTTTACTTGTCGAAATCCAAGATTCACAGCCTTTCAGCAATGTTGGTGTTGCTATTATTTAGAAGTATTTAATTCTGCTGTATTTTCGGATTTTTTATTTTTTTTAAGGATATATGAATTGTACAGTAGATAGCTTGAAACTTGGCCAATTTATTATCTATGTATCTACTGGTTTCTCTTCATGCACTAATGTCCCAGTCTAAACATTATTCAAAATTACTTTGGGTCGAATTAGCTATTTCTTCCTAAAGATTAAAACTATGAATTCTTTACAGCTATAAATTTTATGCATCTAATTTTAAATATGTACAAAGTAGTGTAAATCTTTCCTTTTCTGAATTAGTGCAATATCAATATCTTCAGCATATATTAAAGTATTTAAATATATATTATGGCTAATTAATCCCCAAATTCCACATTCCTTTCCATTGTAGGGTGATTTCATCTAAATGTACATTTAAATTTGAGATGCTGCCCTCTTATCTCAATCTTTTAGTTATTAAAATCTTCTGTTTTTCTCTCCCTGTATTAACTTTATATTAGAATATATAATTGTTTTTATCAACTGTGAAGGATATTCTTGTTTCTCCGGTCGAAAGCTTTCTGTAAATTTATAGGAGCAAGATGCATTTGTAAATTAATCTTATCAAACTTCCTTTTGTTGATATTTGGTGAGACAATCTTATATTTGTTGATATTTGGTGAGACAATCTTATCAACCTTCCTTTTGTTGATATTTGGTGAGACAGACAAGTATCGACCACTCTGGGGAATTTGCTAGCGTCCTGGAAGTGTCACACCAGTTACAAACCAGTTAACAGGCGATTGCTGTGATTGCAAGATGTATTATGCTGACTAGAAACAAAATATATATGATTTATATGTACTGAGAGATGATGTTCTAGCATTATTTGAACAAAAAATCTCATCTTTCGACTAAAATAAACAGTTTAGCACTTTTTAAGAATGTGCACTAAGGACAGAAGTAGACGTTCATACTTTTGAGAAAACTGCTACTGTTCAAAATGACTGATGACGCCGGTCTGACTAATTCAAAGTGTATAAAAGTATTAACGGCTATGAAAGAGAGAGAGGGCAAACAGGAAATCAGAAAAAAAAACGCAAATTACTGCTGCAGTACCCAGAACAAAAATAGAACGCAGCAGGTCGAATGAATAAAACATGAGTCAAAAAGAAAGAAAAGGGACAATGAAGAAAAAGATGTCATCTTACACACTGTAAATGCAATAGGACAGCAAATGGAACATGGCAATACAGTGAACGAAACACAACGCCGCACTGTATCAGATACACAAGCAGGAAGAAACATTATCCGACTTTCTTGTAAATGCGGCAGAAATTTCACAAAATGGTTCTGTAATACTGCGGCATATAAAAATAAAAGTATTAGGACCCGAGGATATTATCAATGAATGCAAGTAGACCAGAAAGACTTTTTTTTTTTTTTTTTTTGAATAGTGTTTAACGCCCGTTTTTACTACTGAGGCACCACAGGAGGTGGACACTGATGTACATGAGATGAAATGATATACTGGGAAAAGATTTTTTTTAAGGAAGGAAGCGTTCCAGACCTAAGTTTAGGATACCTACCCGGCATTTGCCAGACCAGGAAGCAGGTAGGGGCTTTATGCCTTAAGTATTACGGCCAAACAAAGTTCATCCTTTAGATCTGATAATCTCAGTAATGGTCAAAGTGCTGCGTGGCCTAGGTTCTCAATAGACCAACTTGAGCTTACAGTGCAAAGCAAATAAAAGAAAATCCACTGATGTGATCGGTCAGGGGGGGCGACACATTATACGTTTTTGTATTCCATTTTTGCTAAAAAAAATCTGCATTGCAAAACATTGCTCCAGAGCTAGGAACTGCAGTTTCGTTTAACCTTTACAACAATGTAAATTCATTTTAAAATCTACAAGGGCGCAGAACAATTTACAAACTTTATCACCTACAACGGCTAAAATGAAATGCAAAAAAATTACAGCAGTTCTTACTCAAAATGTGAACTAGCGCGGTTTATAACTCCCCCCCCCTACTTTCTTTTTTCTCTCTCTAATGCCAGTCCATTTTCTCATGTTCTTTTAGGTATTTACCTCTGGCATGTCGGCCCTGATGGTGCAGTGGTAACCATACTTGCCTTCTAAACCCAAGGTCGCGGGTTCGAAACCGGCCAGAATCGATGGATTTTTACGGGCGTAAAAATCCTAAGTATGGCTTCCTTCGGAAGGGAAGTGGGTCCCGTGTCGTACATTTACGGCACGATAAAGAACCTCAAGCCTGAAAGAAGAGGCCTCTGAGCAAAGTTTGTCGGCCGTTTCACGCCCTAAATAGAATGGGACGCTGATGACCTGAGACGTTAAACAGCGTCCGTAAATAAACAAATCAAAAAAAAAAAAAAACTCATGGCGGTATTGTAGCAGACTTCTGAGGTCGCTACGCTGTCCTAATAGAGTTGATGGTGAAGTTGACCTGGTTAGGGTACGCTGGGAGAGGGGTCCTTAAACCTATGTATAAACGAAATGAATTAATGGCGTGCAAATGAACTTGGAGCCTTGGTGCTTATTAATTATTTCAGAGTAAGAAAAAACTCCATATAGCCACACCCATACAAATTGGGATGACCGAAAATCGAACCCAGGACCTCCAGATTACTTGTCGCAACCGCTAACACCAGAATAATTAATGTTAAGACACTAATCACTTATTTAAACAAATAACTATTTTCTTAATGCTAATAAAAATTAATAATTAAAACATTTTAGCAACAAAACAATTTAATAATATATACTACCAAATAAAAGGACAAAATAAGTAAATCATGCGTTGTTAACATTAATAAATTACAACTTTACCGTTTATTAATAATCGCAGTTCAGAGCAAAGCGTAAATTAATGCATTTGACTTGTGATAGCACACTAGCATACGAGTTTAGTATGAAAACTCTGCAGATTGCTGTATTATCAACTTATCACTAAGGTCCAAGTTTTATGTAGTTATATTCTTCAATGTTTCATATTTATGTACAAAGAAAAGTCAAAGGTTTACAAGATCCACAATAATGTTTTCCATAAATTTGATTTGTGTTATATTACATACTTTATACCATAATTTTACATGTTTTAGCACTGTTGCATTGCTTATTGTTATTATATTCAAAGCAAAATTACAGACGTCGTCACCAACAACGACAAATTTCAAACATTTGCCTTTGTGCTCAGGGCTCAGGATTTATAACAATCAATTATTATACTATCGCTCCAGCCACGTACTCATTAGTTTGTTGTATTAACATTAAGTTGTACTAACATTGTCTACATAACAAATAGCCTAATCAATATTCTGCCAAAATTTTAATAAACTATGGGATTTTCAACTTGAAAAACACTTCAGGAAAAACCTGCATATTAAAAATACACAAGCAATTTCTTTAAAGAAACAGGCGCTACTTACGCAAAGGCAGCCTTCATGATTTATTCAGAGGTGTGTGCAGCGCACATAACATAGTAAAAACTTCAGGTACCTGACAAAAACATTACAACCATAATAGGCCCCATTAACAATGAAAATTAAACGTAAACATAATAAAATAAGACGTAACGCGTTGACTTAGTAGTATGTAGGCATTCACAGTAAAGACGCAAATATACGTATAGCCAATAAAAAATAACAAGCGAAGATCAACTAACAGCTGATTGAAAACGGCTGCTTCTGAGCAGACAGCGGTATCGTTTATGCATATGCAAAGTGCAGTAACTAATTCGCTTGGAGTAATATGAGCAAGGATAGCTTTCTTATAATGCAATTAATTTTTTGTCCATTGGCGCCATTCTGTCTACAGAGCTACTGATCTTCAGCTCTCTCTAACATAACTTGCCCTTACACGGAACACGGAAATCAAATGCAACTCTGACTACTAACTGCTGCAAGTACCGAGCGACAGCAGACAGAGCTGTTCTTAGCCGCAGTGTAAATGTTGTATGTATTATTTCTTTGTTACAAACAATGTAACCTATGCGTTGTCCTCCGTAACTTTTAAATATAAATTGATAAGGGATTATCAGGCGGGTAAAATATTGTAACGGTGGCAAATCTGCTCTTATTTGAATTGGCAATTAATTCATATATAACATAACGCAAACCTCGGGTAAATCCTAGAAACCGATGGACCCAGTAGTTTTTCGTGAATATAAATTGATAGGGACAGCTAAATCACTAATGGTGACAAATCTCCTTTGTTTGCAGCAGAAAAAATTATAAACATCAGTTTATAGCGCATTCTGTATGTTCGTGGTACTATTCGCTGAGTCTTATTATCTAGCTATAGCTCTCTCCGCCGTCGCTAGGACTTGCAGCAGCAAACTGCAACAGTTCCATTTGATTTCTGTGCTCCGTGTATGGCTAAATTCTACCATAGAGCCCTATAAACAGAGCAGCTGTGTCCTGATTGACTTATTTATTAAGCTTAAGTTAGACGTAGACGCAAAACGTTGGACCTTGCAAGCTTCTAAGTTTACGTCTAATGGTACGCTTATTTTTATGTTTAAGTGATTCATTGTGAATGGTTCCATTACAATACATAGCATTTAGCTTTTACTTTTAAGTTTACGTTACGTTTAATTTTCATTGTGAATGGTGCCATGCTCGTATTCCGGATGACGATATGTGATTCCTATACATGGATATCTGTTGGTGAGATGACAGATTGGATGTTTCATCGCGAATCTAATTGAGAACTAGATGGATTCTGGGGTTATACCAAATTCTAATTGACCTTTGGAGGAAACATGATAAGTTAACGTTGAATTTAAAGTGCTAAATTTAGATGACATTAAAGAAGACATACATAACTGCATATTGTTAAAATGATGAGAAATATCATAATGCATTTTATTCCAATTTAATGCACGCTTTGCAACAAATGACAAACTGAGACGGAATTCAGTAAAGTTAAATTGCTCAGTTCAATTTCGTACACCACATTTCATTTCAGCAAGCTAACATTTTTCAAGATATTGGAAGATTTAGGCATGCCTCTCCAAAAAGACAAGGGAATACTGAAAGATGCAGGTCAGAAGGTTAATGTGTACCAAATGAAGTCGATAATGTTTTCGCTAAAATACAAATTGTGCCGATTAACAACCTCGATGCTCAAAATATCTGACTGTGTGTCGCTTATTTCATTGTGAAGCTGTAGAAATTATCAATATTTTTTCTGTGTGTTTATGCCTGGCCATAATGTAACACAAAAGACAGTGTATGCATCCTGAACACTTGGAAAATTATTTGATGTAATTGAGCAGCTGACACGCAAAAATATTTTAATTGCCGTATTTTTCAAAAATGAGATTTTCCATGCCAAAAGACTCTCAGGGATGATATGTTGAATTCAAGAAAATAAAGAGCATTCATAATGACAAGATACTGTGTCCATAGGAGATTGGGGAGGGAGAGGTATGTCATGCTTTTTTTACAGAAGAATTTGTGATTAATTACAGAAACTATGCATTTATAATAATTTATTTTATTATGTTCAGAATGTTAATTTAATAATGCTGCTAGTAATATTATTTGAAGAGTACAATAACACACTGATTTAGTGCTATAACTTCACTCTGAAACAAAATATTTTTTCTTTTCATAAAAAATATAACATTTGGCATTTACAACCTTTTTCTAACTCCTCAATTAATAATTCGCCCTCTTCCAATGTAAATTAAAGGTTTAGTTGGGGGGGGCATTAGCTTTTTAGCATTGGTTCAGGGGATTCTAAAAGGACTGCAATTTAATTTTATAGGAAAAACATAATTATTTGATAACTGATTGTTTTAAAATTACTGACATTAATGTTTCAGTATGACTAGCAATAAAATAAAGCAAATATATTGCCATGCAGATATATTAACTTTCTGCTAATAAGGAATAGGGTTTAACGCCCGTTTTTACTACTGAGGCACCACAGACGGTGGACACTGATGATACATGGAACGAAATGATATATCAGGATAGGTTTTTTTTTAAGGAAGGAAACGTTCCAGGCCTAAGTTTAGGGTACCTCCCGGCATTTGCCATTTATGAGGACCGAGGAAAACCTGGAAAAAACCTCAGTCAGGGGCGACGGTCCTGGCGGGATTCCAACCCCGGACCTCCCGCTCACGAGTCCGCGCCTTAACGACCTCGGCCATCGATGGCGGTCTGCTAATAAGGAAATAAAATATTTCATGTTACACATAATCCGGGTTTTACTTATCACACAACATGATGTGGCAACCGATGCGGTGAAAGTATTTAGCGACTAGGCATGCTATGGTTTATATGCTTTAAAGTATCTGGAATAGACATAGCGATCATTCATTAAAACAAGCACAAACTAAGACAACGGACCGAGGTAAAAGTTTGGCCCCAAAAGACGCCGAGAAAATAATTAATAATGGAAAAGGAAGATATTTTCTAATAGTAAAAGCATTTGATAAGAAAATGGCCGTATATTAGCATCCGGTTTACACTGCATCATACGTCAAAGGTAGCAGAAGGTTAAAGCTACAAGCAAGCTTCGAACATTTGCGGAAAACGAACTGCAAGATTATTTGTAAACACTTCTTAATACATAGCGATATATTTGTACAAGAAACAGCTTTTATTATTACTTTGTTTCGTTTCCTTAACAGTGCATTCTTTCCCTTTGCTTTAATTATACGGATGCATGACTCTCACGGAAGAAGTAATAAAGTGATTTATGAAGCCGCGCTGTTTATTTCCTCTGTTGAAGAGGAGAACTTAAGAACTACAGAGGAAAAATAATGCATTTTCTAAAAATGACACATTTTAACAGCTAATTTACTGAAACCTGCTTTCGTGTTGGGCTATCGCGTGCTCTTAACCCGGTACAACCAATGGTATGTATTAAAGTGACCGTCGATTTTCGAATGCGGCATACAATGAAATTTAAAGCAGACACTGCATAGTAACATACCTAGCTGTTGCAATTGATCGATTCTTACACTAAAACCTCGAAATGTACCATTGTCTTTCTAGCGCGATTCGAAGCTGACTGGATTATTATCCAATAAAATAGAACAGCTAGAATGCATTTATTTAGATAGATGTATGTTACATTCGTTTTACAATAATATGAGATGGTGTTAAGTGTTTGTACCGGTTGAATATAGTGCGCTAATTTGTTTTTAAAAGGAATATATTTCACTCTTATAACGCAACTTGAATTTGTTTGCACTTTTGTGCTATCGTACAACATCTTGTAGTAGGCATACCTCCAGCTTAATTCATTTTATAAATAATTTAATACTTTTCTTTATAATTAGCAATTTTTCACTGTGTAATGTAAGTATTATGTAAAACTGTGCTTCACATTATTCTTTTTCTTATAAGCTTCATATTTTCTATGTAAAATGGTACGAATGCAGTACATTTAATAGCAAATAGCTGGTAATAAACTTAAACCTCAAGTTAATCACAACTGTTTTAATAACATCAGTAGCCTCACACAAGGTTTTTGTTTGGTCAAGTCGACAACCATAAAGAAAATATTGCGGTAATACAGGAGTTGCCAATAATGCTTGAAATGGAAGCAGAAACTACCATTTTTTACGTTTGATAGTTGCAGTGTCCATAATAGGTCAGATAGTGACCTGACAGTTTATGAGGTTAAGTTCCTGCACTCAACTTGCTGGAAACACAGCATTGGAAATACCAAGATAATTGCCTCAAATAGAATTGAGTGAATGTCTGCATGTATATGAAAATGTTCCCAAGCGTTCATGTAATGCATTAATGCAAAAATTCTTCAATTATTATATTATTTTAACGAAATAACATGAAAAATAACAAGTGGGTAAAAAGTGACGCAAAATATACCTAAATTTCAATAAAACTTTTTGTTAGTAACTGCAAATACAAATGAAAAATTGATATTTATTTGGTTGCCACTTGCAGTGCGAGTGGGAAATACTATTTTGATGAAATATATTATTACCAGTTTCCCTTCGATAGTTTCAAGATTTAACGGTTACCCTAATATATGAAATTTTATGTAAATATTGGAGAAATTCAATTTTTAGTTTTAAAGCTTAAGAAAACTAAAAAAAATCAAAATTTCATAATATATGTATCGCTTTTTCGCACGAGAAGGTTTTAAACCTCATTGAGAAAGATTAATATTGTAAAAACTTTCTAGTTATAAATGTCTTTTCATATATTTATTTTTTAAAATATGTTTTAGAGTTACAATATTCCACAAGATGCAGTTTTTATTAAATTTTCTTCAGACTTTCAATATTCAATGTGAAAGAGGAAAAAAAAAAAGTAATGTAGTTTTGAATACTTTTATAATACAGAAGACACGCTAATAAACTATGAACATGTGAAATATGCAGTATTAAAAGCTTAATAAAAGTTAATTTTGGTAACCAGGGCAGGAGGAAAATGATCTATAAAGCAATTTTTAATCTGAACATAAATTAATATCTTATATAATTCATTTGATAAAATTATAAACTCTGGGTACTATTAACACAAATAATTTTTTTTTTTTAATATTGAAGTAATCAACGTGTGTAGTATATTAGAAGAAACCTACTTGAAAAGTGTAAAATTTAGACATTTCATCTGTAAGTACTCTTATGTAGTAAACAAACTGACGTATTAAAAGCACTTATGAAAATTCACTTGCTAAAACCTTAGAAGAAACCTACTTGAAAAGTGTAAAATTTAGACATTTCATCTGTAAGTACTCTTATGTAGTAAACAAACTGACGTATTAAAAGCACTTATGAAAATTCACTTGCTAAAACCTCCGATATAGACCATTTGAATTGTTAATGCAGATAACAAGCAAAAACAAAACAAAAAACATCGAGCTTACTGTATTTCAAACTGTCTCCATAAACCTTACTACCCTTAGACCTGCAGTCAGAAATGCTGACCACTGTAAGATTTCACTGCTCGTTTTTGTTCCACTTGCAGGGATCAAGAAGCGCAAGCGCATTATGAATCAATTAAACATCAAGTGCCTCTCGCTAGTACTAGTGCCACGCTTTGAAAGGAACTCTGCGACATGTGCGAAGGATAGGGTAAATAAATTAGAGCGAGTGAAGGGTGATTCCCGGGGATGAATCATCCGAAAATTAAATGCAGACCACCCTGCCCGACGTTTTATAACTTGCCACGCTGAGGGGGCAGAATATGCGAGGCACAGTCCATTCATACCGTGGGGAGAGCGAGCTTAGCGCTACTGTCAAGAGCAACACGAGGGTTTCTGCAGCAGCAGCAACAACCCTTAGGAAAAAAACATATATTTCCCTCTTTTCCTACATTCACTGAACATTCACACTTTGGCTACCTCGACTTGGTACCACGTAAGGCCGCGTTGTGTATATCGATTGTCATGCTACCACACTAGCTGTGTATAGGAGTACAACTTACCGTTGGTAGACCGCGGGCTGGATAATGTTGCAGGTGTGCAGCGTAAAAACAAAAGATGTTCACGTACAAGAGGAGGTAATCCAGACATCGATAGTTAAATCTTCCCTTGAGCAATTCCCTAACACAGCACAGATTATAAACAACTGCACATCACACGCACGAAAACAAAAAACTGTAATATTGTACCAGAAAACAACTTCTTAGATTACGTGAGCTTTCTGAGAGTGCAAAACAAAAACCACAAAAAAAAACTAACTTGCAAAAATCATTTCAGTAATTCGGAAAAAAATAAACACACATAGGTTTGCTTGGTTACCTTTTACCACTTTACTGTATAAATTCCTATCGATCCAGAAGAGCAGAACACGCGGGTGGTGCTTTGCGGCCAGTGACGAGGCGATACTTTTAACATTTCACAATTTCAATCTTTTAACTTTTTCATCTAACTCAGTAAAAAATAAAATTGTCGCACCATTAACACTTGTCACAGAAACACTGCAGATATTTCCCTTCTTCCACTACCACGACACTGGCGCGAAAACAAACGAAATCCTTTTCCTTTCAAATCCACCTCCACGTAGTAAAACGGGGTATCTCACAAGACTAAATGGGGTGCACAGAGTAGATAGGTTAAGAACAGAATCTCTATTCGCACTGCCGCGATGCTCCTGTCAGGGCAAGGGATGGCAGCTTAGTTAACCAACAGGCACCAACTCAACCGAACTGCTGCAGCAGCAAAATCTCGACTGCTTCGTAAACCCCGAGCGCAGAACTGGCTCGCGACGTTCGGCTCCGCTCGGGCCTGGCGGGAGTGACAAGGACGGAGCTAAGGCACACTTGCCGTCACTCGGTCGTTGGTCCGTTCAATTCTACCTGTTTATCGTTGCGCGCGCAGTCCGATCTAATTCGCTCCGTCTTGCTCAGACAACTCCGCATCCCTTACGTATAGACAACTATTACTACTTGTTCTGAACCCTGTAGAATGTTGATGACTGGACCCCATCCAGCAGCTGCTGCTGTGAAGACCGGTTTCCTGGACCACGCGACTCCGACCTTCTCCTGCCCCGCACCCCCCTCTCAACCAGAAGACGATGTGGTAGAGCAACAAACTCCTCGCGTTGTCAGGCTATGCACCAGGTTCGTTTACACTGCATTCTGTAACATTCACGTTCTGTGCTCAGGATTTCAACTGTCCTTACTGTAATATTTCAACTCTTAAAAAAGTAAACAAAAATAATTGCCATTTTTAAACAAAAATAATCTTAACATTTTTATTAACTATTTACCTCAAATACAAATACTGAGAAATTCGTTTACAGCTCGTTTAGTTCCAAATATTGCAGTATTGTCGAATTGGATTTATTACACCTGATTAGCGACTGTCTGCAAACTACCGCAGCGAGGTGCAGCCTGACATAGAATCATCATTTAAGTCAGACGCATAATACAGCGTGATATTCAAAATTGAATACAATGCAATGATTATATTTTTTAACTACAGAAGAATTTTCCCTCAGTAATAGCAAACTAAACTCTGACGGTGTACATACTGAATTCTCCCCCCCCCCTTTTAATATTAGTACTTATCGCTATTTTTAACTGATGAGGCACCACAGACGGTAGACACTGATGATACATGAAATAATTTGATAACTTGAGATAGAATTCGTTTTTAAAGGAAGTAAGCATTCCGGGCCTAA
The DNA here is from genome assembly GCA_030762175.1 of Metallyticus violacea. Classification (NCBI taxonomy): domain Eukaryota; kingdom Metazoa; phylum Arthropoda; class Insecta; order Mantodea; family Metallyticidae; genus Metallyticus; species Metallyticus violacea. The sequence continues at coordinate 62,791,450 of CM060836.1, forward strand.
GTTTAGAGTACCTCCCAGGCATTTGCCATTTATGAGGACTGAGGAAAACCCGGAAAAAATGAAGGAGAACGTCCTGGTGGGATTCGAACCTCAGACCTACCGCTAACGAGTCTACCCGCGACGGTATCCTCCCCGCTTCATATTTCTCTGAGAACCAGTAGTCAAAATTATTTAGAAAACATCTCTCTCGTAGATGAATTAGTTTTGAGTGACAAGTGTCTGAAACTAAAGAAATCGCTGCAGGTTTCGGGCTTTCTAAAAGAACTGTACGTTACAACCGCCATCAACAACTTTCAGGAATTCAAATGCAAGTGTGCATGGAATGCTGTCGGAAGTTTTTGAAGCTTTGCCGTGGTAACGTGTACAGCAGCATTGAAATGCATCGTCGCAAAGGACGAAACTATAGTTTTCTGCTAAGACTGTTGTAACACATAAGGCCTCTAGCAACTGGATCATCCGCCGTACAACCCAGAAGTTGCCCCATAGAACAGTTACTTTCAAACACGAAATCTGATCTTCGAAGTCGGAGATTCACGAAGCGCCGGGGGGGGGGGGTGAAACGTTAATCCAGAGATGTGAGAATGCAAATTAATATTACTTGAAAAAAGATAACCGTATTTTTATTCTATTACTTATCTAAAATAATCAGACCCGAAACCTACCGCACATGGGCGTAAATTATAAAACAACAGTACATTAAAATTGTTTATTAAATATTTACTAGGCAAATAATCTAACAAAACCACATGAGGTTTCATCAAGATTGTAAGAATCTTAAAGCATTGGAAGATCTTTACATACCCTCAAATAATCAAGGGAAGATCATAAATCTAAAATTTAATTAAGGCGACAGAGGTAGTACTTTTTCGTTCTTAAACAGAACCATACATGATTGGAATATTTGTCCTTTAACAATTTAAAAATTTAAGAGAAACTAAGATAAATACTATAGTTTGTATATTGGCTATTGCAGTTGACCAGTGGTTAATTAGGTTAACAAGTATTAAATTATTGTCCACTGTCTCATGAACTTAGGAGCATGACGGTACTATAGCGAACTTTTGAGGCTGGGGCGCTGTCCCAGTGGAGATGATGGCGGAGGTAATTTGGTTATGGTGCACCAAGGGGTTTTTAAACCTATGGGTACCTAAGCGTAGTCAGTAGGGATGAATGAAATAAATTAATAATGGCGCAAAAGAGCTCGGAGTCCTTGACGCCTTAAAGCTATTTGATATTCACTTTCTCAGGGCAAGGAAAAACTCGAAAAAAAAAAATCTTACCTTCGAATATAGGAGCCAGGGATTAGCAGTTGCAAACTGAGGTAACCGTATTAAATTATATTGACAGAGATTTATTAAGGTATAACACGTATTAAATAATATTGACATGTATTTATTAAATGTGACTATTATTTAATCACGTTTAAATGTATACAAGTAGGCTTATGTATTTAATTATGTTAGTAAGCATTTAATACATTTAATTAAGTTGGCATGTATTAAAGTAGAAAAATAAGTATTAAACTAAGTTAATATACGTTATGTACGTTGTGAACTAAAATAATTTAAAAGTATTAAATGTATTAACAAATAAGTAATTAAGTAAGTAGAATATATTCTTAGAGTCCCATTTATTTTATATTTAAGTGCCCATATATTTTATTAAGTTAGATACTTGAAGTAAAAACTAGATTAGATGTGAAAAAAATGTAAGTACATGTAGTAAATATTATAAACATACATACATACATGATTTTCCTCAAAGCAAAAATATTGATGATCGTTAAAGTGGAGATTCTTGTTAAGGTAACTTGCGAGTAAATTAGGAAAAAATAAGTTTAAGAGATATGTTATAGAAAAACAACAACAACAATAATAATAATAATAATAATAATAATAATAATAAAGAGTATTTGAGCTAGTGAGAGATGTTGTTTGTTTATTTTTATTTGAGTAAAGATATTTTTTAATATTTTAACATATAGTTAATTAATTGTGTGTGAAAAATGATAAATATGTTTAAAAGTACGCATATGTCTGAAAATACAATGCTTCATATAGCAGATTTATATGATTTGATCCATTCAACTGTTAAATAGGATGATCTGATAGGTTGACTCACAAGAGGCGCTAATTCAGGATCAAAATTTTAATCACTCTCCGCACCGCCAACAGTCAAGAGGAATGATGCTGGTGTTAAGTATAACATTACTATAAAAAGATTTAAAGCATGCTGTTATTTGCATATATGTTTCTATGGACTATGAAATAGGACTTAATTATAGCAGAACAAATCGTTTAAGAAGAAATCTCATTTCATAAATTAACCAAAACCAAAAAGGTTCGTTCCGGGAAAAATTCTATATTATTTTATAATTTTCATTTTGAAAAGTTCAGTTTCTTGTTAGATTAATCATGTTAAGGGACATGTGCTTACATTTCATGAGTTTTCTTATCTTTACGTTCTAACTTTTATGTATTTTACTGAGATTTAGTTACAAATCTTGTCCGCTCATGAGTGTTTTACATCTCGATTACTATGCTTTCCGCAGCTGGCGGAGCAGTACTTCTGCTCTCTCGTTAAAACATGTACCTATAAAATCTTTCTGTGTAGAAGATGTTGGAATGATTATTCTCCTCATTCGCAACATTGCAAGTAGTGTTTCTGGTTTCATTGTTGTTTTCCTTTACGTTCTGAAACCTTTCAGTATTATTACTTATTATTATTATTATTATTATTATTATTATTACTTTTTTTTGGGCGAACATTTAAAATTTTGACTCAGTTTTGTTCTAGTTTTTTCTGCACTAAAACTACCGCTTTGTCATGTTTTTTGTGGATTCAAATTTGTGCACAGGTAGTGAATTGCGTTTCTATAAGGAGGCAATTGGTCAAGAAAGTTCCGAATATTCCGCACGTACATGGCCAGTTGATTGTAATTTAAAAGATTGTTTACAACAAATGTGAGTTGCTCTAAAGTCAACTATGTAATCATCTTCGAGAATGAATGTTTATTACACTGAAATCGACATGGAAAAGTTTCAGAAAGTGACGTACAAGTGGAAAGAAGTGAAGTGCGGCTACGGTACACCGAGACGTAAAACATTTTTGTGCGGACAGGGTTTATAACTAAAGTACTAACTCCCATCTTCCCTCTATGAACAAATATTAAATGTTATGAGGTATTTATAAAATTTTACTCATTAGTAGCTGTCACGCTTCTGACATAGAGCATTTAAATAATTTGTATGTAATCATATCTATAAAACAGTAACATAATTATAATCTTGAGCATTGCTATTACATTTATATGCTGCCTACAACTCTAGTGGCTAATTTTCAGCGATATTCGTTTACCTTAATTAATATGTTATGTGCAAAATTATCCAAAAGGTTACCTGGTAAAAGAGATAAAGAAACGTGGATAATATACTATATATTAGATATCCAATCATATTTGATGCCAAAAAAAATACCAGTTTTTTAACTAAAACTACAGCGTTAAAATATTACCGTCTAAAGTTAATAATCTTAAAGATTGGTTATCAGTTACAGAAAAGAAATGTGACGTTTTAAATGCAACATCACGGAGTAATGAGCATATTGAGTATTTGTTATATTTAGAAACAATTTTCAAACGTCCCAGAAAAAAAATAGTTTAACACAAAACTGAATGTTGCCTCATATATTAAATTCTTTGCTCTCTCTCTCTCTCTCTCTCTCTCTCTCTCTCTCTCTCTCTCTCTCTCTCTCAAGAAGCTGGTTATGCTTCTAAAGGATCGTATTTGTATTTTTTCCTCAAAGATAATTGTCCCAGGACATATCACGCCTTAGAATCATTTAGTTCAATATCTATTTCGTATCCGATGTTTCAAAAGTTAATTGGTGACATTTTCAGTTATTTTATACTAGTGATGAGTAAGGCAAAAAGTATTCCAGCAAAATAGACAGATATAATATTAGTTTGCTCTCATTTCAGTGTCCAAATTTCTAAACTCCAAGCATCGAGATTGACTCTGTACGGGTGAGAATAGTGAGTTATATTATGCGGGGTAAACGTTTATGCTTGTAGTGCTTTTACTATAGATATTTAAGTTCAAGGCCGCCTGAACCCGACTGCTTACTGCTGCAGTATTATTTTTACTGAAAACCTAAAATGATGGTGTACTTAAAATTGATAATAATAACACTATCCTGTAATATAAGATATGTAAAATATGCCCCTCAGGGGCAATAAATTGCCGGTATTCGCATAGGAAATTCCTGTATTTCATCTAACTTTTCTTCCGGCAGTTCGAAACGCGTTTCTTGTCATTGAGAGATCATGTTTCTCATAGATTTTAAAAAGTTGGTGAATAGTTTCTGTATAGGTAAAAATATAAACCAATTCTGGTTTATATTTTGTGAAACCTATTCTGTTATCACTAATTTGATCTCTAGAAAAAAACACGTTCCTTTAAAAAATATATTACTTGAGCTGAAAACTTCTTTTTTTTTTTTTTTTTTTTTTTTCTGGTATGCTATTGCGCAAATAGATGTTTCACATCTTGTTTCATTTAGAAAATATTTGAGAGCTTTGAGTTAGTTGAGACATCCAAGGATATTATAGTTAAGAAGACAACTAATTTTTTTGTAAAATTTAATTGAATTGCATATTTGAAAAATAAGTTATGGTTTTTTGATTTAAAGTGTTGCTTTTATTTTGTTTGTATTTATAATGAATATTGATTTTTTGGACATCTGGCATAAATTATTGATAGTAGTTAGTAAATTTTAGAAATTTAAAATTTTTTATTTATTTCTAAAAAGTATTAAATGTTGATTTAGTAAACTAATAACTACATTTTGTATTATCAGTGCATAAACGCACTTTATAAGATGTTTATGCAACGTGTTTTTACCCTGATTTCCACAGCAACATTTCTTTTTTTATTTTCACATTTTCAGATAAGTTTTTCTTTACTCTTAATGTACAGTCTGTAATAACTTGATTATATTCCCAACTGAAATTTGGTGGATTAAAACTATCAGGAATATAGATGCTCCATTTGAGTGTAGTGTTCATTAGAATTTTTCTATCCGGTCTTTCCATAACACTGGGAAAGAACTTTCTCTTCTGCAGTTTGAGTATGAAGCCAATAGTTTGTGGCCATTCGCCCATTTTGCCGCAGGTTCAACCTCGGTGTATAAAGATAGATCGAATTTTTCGAGCGAGAGAAGTTCTAGAGCTTGATTTCCTTCGGCAGGGAAAATGTATGCAGATTCAAAGAGAGTGTGTAAAGAATGAAGACGAGAAACAAAGTTTGGAGGTGCTGTAGGGAAAGGAGATGGGAGCTCGTCAGGCAGAGGTCGCAGAAAGGAAAACATTGTAAAACGATAACAAAAATACAAGGCAGATCAAAAGTAAAGAAAACATATAGTAATAGAAACGTACAGCTTTTCATTGCTTAGTGTTTTTTCATTCAGATTTATGTATGCCTTGAGAAGTCGTGGTGAAGCCTTTCCTGAATGAATAAGAATGTTCTTTTAAAGTGCAACATGTTGCGTTAACACTTCCTCGGTTAGAGGAGACATATTATATTGACACTTGGTAGAAATTCTGAGTCAAAAATCGAGTTTTGGTTTGAGTTCGCAGACTATGCCCATACTTAATTTTTGTGTGTGTTGGAGCACTTGAATATGACCGCCACGCTGTTACACTTGTCTTCTAATTTGCCTTTACCTACATATTTTAAAATTTAGGTGCATTTTTCTCAAATACTATGTAAGAAAGAAGTATATATTTTTGGAGGAATATACAAAGCATACTGCTATATGTATAGAGCTGCTAAAATATTTTAACTTTCGAGTTTCGAGAAAAAAAAATTGGTTTGAAATTTGTGTAAAAACATTATATGCAAATATTTTTAAAAAACTGTACTGTTACGTTCCATTACATATTATTTTACCAGCAATGTTAAGTAACGTGTTTGCAAACTTGTTTTATAATTTGAAGATGCTGAGATTAATAATTTGAGAGAAAAGTGCACCTAAAGCAGAAAAAATGTTTTTAAAAATTAATATTTTTTCTACTTGGGATAAAAGAATAATAGCCAGTCAAATTTTAAAAGCATTCATAGTTTAGAAATAATTTATTAATATGAGGCAAACTTTTCATTTCGATAAATAATAAACATTTTCAGAAAACTCATCTTGTATTCTGTTCAGATTCAGCATGAAATATTTTCAATTATGTCTCTACCATGTGATTTTAAAGTTAACAAATAAATACAGTAATTGAAACGAATGAATATAAACTTGTAAAGAAATATTTAAAAATATGTGCATGTAAATATACAATCTTTCCTTATTTTTACTGCTAAGATGTGTCTCTTGATAAAGTCCTAAAACTGTCAATAAGTTAATAAACTGTCACATTACATGAATCATGTAAAGGAACATCAAAGAATCTGGATCTTCTACACAAATATGCACTGCTATTTAAATAGTAATATAACACTTCATAACCTTTTATTCTTTTACATGAAGTGTGCATTGAAGTCAAATATCCAGTCATTCAATTATCTAATGACCGACAGAGCGGCAGTGATTGCATCAGCCGATTGCAAGTCCATTCGGACTGCATTAGAATTGGGAAGGACTAGTGGATCACAGAGGTGATAAAATCACTGGAGTGACCGTCTAATAAATTCTAATGCACTTAAAAGGTTAGACACTCGCTCATGATACGCAAGGAGATGCTGGAAAGGCCTGTCTTCTCTTTTCGCACAATTTTGCTATCTGCTTATAAAATTTCCCATCTCCTTGTTAATATTCTTTAAGAAGTCAAACTCTTGACGGATGTTATCCTTTGGTTTTTATAAAGTAAGTGGGCGCTACTAATTTATGAATCGCATTACGAAGAGGAATAGAATAAAACAATTCGGCCCAATGCTTGTCGTTTAGTATTCGTGGCAGACTGGTGATTTCTTTCGCTGTTTAGATGATGCTGACAGTAGCGTGAGACTCAAATTCCACGAGCAGCTTCGACTGGTGTAACCAGCTGGCCTTGAGTGATGGCTGCTTGGTCATCAGATAATTGGATGATCTTATATATATATATATACCTCATGCAAAATATTTAACTTCGTAGGGAAAAATTGGAAGCTAAGGATTTTTAGAAAAATATCCATAACTTATTACTGATTTGTAAAAATAGTTTATAGAAAACTGAGATCAGCTAAAGCTTCTCATTTCATTTCCAAATTTATCGATCCTGGTGGTCTAGTTCCATACTTGTCTCCTAAACCTAAGATCGCGGATTTAATCTCGGCCATGGTGATGGAAGCTTTAAATTGGAGTTGAGAGTTCGTTGATCTTTCTAATTGAATTTTCCTAAAACTTATAAATAAATATTAAAATTCGTCAGGAGCAGTTTTTCGGCGATTGTCCTATTAGTTAATGAGCAAATAGACAGAAAATCGCCTGGCCAACTTAAGTCATCGTCTTGAAGTACCATTGTCATAGTGAACCCATGATCTGAAAGGCACCAGGCTTTGGTACACGTTATATAAAGACTTATGCACATCTTAGGCGTAGCTATTTAATGGCCGTTATGGTAAACCGACTTGGAATGCAAAGTTGCAATAAAAGAAGTAATAAAGTGACAGCACGTTAAAATAAATACATTTTGCCAAAAAAGTTACAAATGGATTTTCGAGAAAAATTAAATATTCCAAACCGTAAAAACAGAAGAAGTAACTCTATAACAAGAGCTGAGAGTTGTTTACTTTTAGTTCCAAAGTTAAATGAGAGATCATAAACATGAAATGCTTAATGGAATATGTCTTGAAAAGTATAAACTGGATTAATTCCTAATGTTGACCAACAAACACCAGAAAGGGGACCAGATGTCCAAGACGCTTCCTCAGTATAAGAAATGTCCTTATTCTTCCTGAAACCTTCTCAATAAAGGTAAACAAGTGATGTAACCAAGTTTTCCTCCAAGCGAAGGTACACAATTTTCATATTCGGGACGCTCGCTTTTAGGATGATGCACCTGGAAGGGTTTTACTCAGGCACTGTTGACGTCGTCGCAGGTGGTGGAAAGAGAGAGAGGAAGGAGTAAAATGTCATTTCCTGGAGAGATGAAGGATGAACGTCGTTGCAAGCAAGACGTATCAGCAGTATCGTAGAGATCGATAGGAAATATCTGCCTGGATACTTGGGTCCCCTTGAAACCAACCCCACGTCTACCGGCTGACTATTGACTTTTTCCCTTTTTTTTTTTTCCTCCTCCCCTCTCACTCCATTGCCCCTTCCTTCCCTTTTCCCATCGTTCGAGTTGTCAAGGAAGTCACCAGTCTTGACAAGCCAGAGAGGGCTTCTCCAAAGTTAACCATCCGTCTCATTTTATTGAACCTCCTTTCTGCAAAGATCGACCATGCAGTCTGCAAAGCATCTATTGGTATGTCCACGTGCTCAGGGACACACGTGGCTCGTCTCCTTCCGCTGGTATAATTTTCATTGACTCATTATGTCACCTTTCCGTCACATTTTACGAATTTGTTGGGGAAAATCCTATTTTAAGCTTTTTAGCGGCATCAATACTCACAATGTAACATAAGTTATAGAACGGCAACACGATCAGACTTCTTTTAGCTATCAGTTTCATAAATTGAAACTGAAAGTTCGTTTCATTGTAATGTTTCAGGTATATCAGTAGCATTCTTAGAGTATATAATCATATCATATTATATGCTCAAACAATTCTGGATACACTCTATTATTAAAACGATCCTTTTTTCTTCTTCTTTAATTTTGTGACAATTTCACTCCCTACTTCGTTCTGTTTTTTAATACAACGCATTAATTATTATTTTTACGTATTATATCCTCAAACTTCATGCACTATCATAATTTTTTTAAGTTTCTTCATTTATTGTTTGCTCTGGTTCTACAGACCTTTTAAACAAATTATTTTTCATGATTATTATTATTATTATCATCATCATCATCATCATCGTTGTTATTGTTTTAATTCAGCGAGTTGTCGATTCCTCATCGTCTAATCTTCTGAAGTTTTATCTGTAATAATCTGCTACGTGACCAGACAAGCATAAGCAGGCGGATCTGCGCAATGTGCTACTGCGCTATTGCCCCACTATAACGTCCGCCATCTGCATCAGTTGGAGCTGAGCTACAGGCTCTTCAGCATGGTCGGCATGATTGATTCTCCCGCCAAGTGCGAGTAGCGAAGCGTCATTCGTTTTCTACAGGTAGCAAAAATTCATCGCAAAATGAGTCGTATTTATGGTGCAAACTGTATGAGTAAGGGTGTATGGTAAATGGTGTAGGAAATTTAAAGAAGGCGGAACTGATATTCATGATGAAGTTGGACAAGAAGGCAGGTATGGCGCTAGTGAAGACCTTGTTCAACGAGATGATCAAGTGGTTCGAGAGAGACGGAGGTTTACCATCAGCGAGTTGTTTGTGGAATTTTCGGATTTCAAGGTCTTTTACCGAACACCTACGCTATTGAATATTTTGTGCACGCTGGGTTCCCAAAAAAGATCCATCTCCATACGCTGGCGGCAATCTTTTATGAGGAGGGTATTGGAAAACGCACCCATCGATATGAAAATGTCTTATCTTCACGTTGCTATATGGAAAAGTAACTGTGACTGAACTCCTGGTAATAAAACCATTTTTTTGATTCACATTTGTCTTTTTGTTATGCTCCATCGGAGGATGAAAAAAAATAGCTGTCGTATTATGACCTGCTGTTATTTGTACTTTCTTAAATTTCCCCATTTTCTGTTAGGAGTCAAAGGGGGATGCAGACGTATTTGGAAATTTACAGTATTAATGCTAAATGTATAACACACACAATACAACTAAGTAACATCGCGAATCTGGTAGTTTCAATTTATAATAAGAAACTGTTATGTAGGAAATTATTACAATGAATAATTCTGCTAAATATCTGCATTGTTTATGCGGGAACACTTCCTAATGTACATTTAGAATCCTACGTAGCACTTTCTTTTGAAAGTTCTTGGTGCAACCCATAATAACTGCTTATACAATAGCAATTTATTGAGTTCATTCAGTGGGGAATATCTTCCTAACAACCAACTCATTTTTCTGTACTTAATGAAAAGTTTTTCTTTTTCTCCGTAGTAAAAGCCTTCCACTTTGGCTTAGTGTCAAGCGTCATGCACAAGAACTTGGCCTCATTGGCATATGAAATTATTTGTTTGTTAATGAATGCAGGTAGCTTTTCCACTCTTCCGTTTGTAAAATTTAAATGGGTCGATTTTGTCTCATTGAGTGTGATACTCCATTTTTTTATCCAAGTACTAACTTTATGAATCTTATCTTCTTCTTCTTCAGTTTTCCATACAGCCAGAATGGCAGTGTTATGAGCAAAAGTGGCTATTGTTCTTTCTTGATTTTGTGGTATGTCATTAGTATATTACAAGTTCAATATTAGCCAAAAGTTAGAATCCAAATTAATTTCAAGTTCATTCTAACAGCATATCATATTCTAGGCAGTGAAAGCGGTTTGCGTTCTAGGATTAGATTTACTGCACTTGCCTTTACTTGACCTGAAGCAGATTCTGAAAGCTTCCTTTATCCGTGGAAATTGCAATGCCATGTCTATTTGATATAATGCAGACGGATTCATTACAGCGCCTTTGCCTGCACGAAAATTGCTTGATTCAGAGTGAATATTCACGGATATCTATATAGATTTCAATACTACGCTGTATGTTGTCCACAGTTCGTCATTACCTGCAGTCGCCGTCTAATGTTGATCTCTAAGAACATACTCACAAATGGATTGATCATTAAATGATCCAAGGAAATTGCAAGATTTTTTTTTCGTTTGGTTAGATAAGTACTAGGCATAATCTTTCTAAGAAACATCTCCAGACTATAAAGGTTTTCAATGGTGACCCTCCTTGTAGGCAGTAGAGACTAGTAAATATCCCCTTACTACAGCGTAAAGCACTAGAAAGAATATTTAAAAAAAAAAAAAATCGGAGAAGCTCTTTCCTCAGAGGAAGAATGCACAAACTTCGTAGGAAAGACCCTGGAACTCTTTGAAGCAAGGATCTATTACTATAAAGGCAAGGAACTAAAGTGTCTGTAGTGACAAAAGTAACTTTGTGTTTCACAACTGCAATGTAGTTGTTTCGCCTCTAGAAATGAAGACAATTGGACCACATCTCCATTTGAAGTGCCCAATATACATAAACCCCAATGTTTCGTGTATATAACACATTTTTCTTTATTACCAGTATCTTTTATAGATAAACGTAATCATTTAATGAAACCATGATTAATTACAGAATCAGATTAACTTCAAAAGGTTTGAAACGAAATTTAAGCAACCATTGCCTATGTATAAAAGCGTACAGCCTTGGAATTTTTGTGCAAATGTCACATGATACAACGCAGAGCAACTTTCTTGGCAAGATGAATGACAATAACCAGTTTCATATGACTGTCTCCTAGTGTCTTGGTTGTTGATGCAGGAAGGAGTTTCTTATCTTGCATTTTGACCTCACGTGGCCATCTGCCTTCAAACTGGTTCTACACGCTCTCAGTTGAATCAAATTTCTTCACCACTTGTGGCTATAAGGCTTATTAGGTATCTCTGCACAACATTTATATCGAAATTAATGTTGGCAATACCTAAAGGACTAAATAATCTGGGTGTAGAGTTTTGGACAGAAATAAAGCAAAATAATTTTTTTTTAAAATATGAGTGGAAGCAAAAACAAAAAGTCCGGGAAATGATAAAATAAATATTAAGCTTATAAAATGCGTTTCAAGAGAAACACTGGAGAAATTTATAATTGAATGCTGAATACTAGGCTGCACGCCTAAAACTGTAAAGTGGCTTTAATAGTTCTTGTTTTATTATATAAAAGGAAGACATAGCAAGCTGTAAACATTATGGAGAGATAAGCCTATTAAATTAAAGATACAAAAAATAACAGAGAACAGTAAAACTTTAGAAAAGGAAGATCCTGCGTGAATAATGTGTTTATTTTAAAAAAAAACTAATAGAATATCCTAGGGAGTTTAAAAAAGAGCTAAATTTGAAGCCTAATAAATATTATAAAAATTATCAGGAGGAACAAGAAAACATAAAAACAAAAGAAGGAAAAATATTTTGTGTCAATATAAATTTAGATGTACTACAATGATGTAGCCTATTACATTTTTAATCTATAATTATAAGATGTAAGAGTGTGAAAAAGTATCTGACAAATTTTAATATTAAATATACTTTTAAAAGTAAGGGATTTGTAAAACAGCTATGTTCGTGGATGACAAAGTTCTAATCTCTGACAGTAAAAATAGTTCACAGAAAGGGCTGAATGGATAAAATACTATATTAAAAGCTATAATCATACTATGCCTATAGAAACTTCCAGAGTTATGACATTAAAGAAGACAAAATGGAAGCTCAACTTAAGTTTTATAAAGTAATGCCGATTACCATTTGCGTATACGGTAGCAAAACTGTAATTTAACTAAAAAGGATTTAAAAAAAAAATCAGACCCAAGAGATGAGATTTTTTGGTAAGTAAAAGAATAACACGCTAGGATAAAATAAAGAAATGAAATAAGAGATAAATTGAAGGTAATAAGTTTCAATAACAAAATAAATATGTATACAAAAAAGTGGTTACACCATATCAAACATTTACTTCAAAAGATACTTCCAAATTTTACTTTAAATGTTTTACCTAAAGAAAAAGCGATCCAGTAGACCCAGAAGGTGGTAGAAAGATCAGTTCTAAGGACTGCAATAGGACTTATTAGGCTAGGTCCATAAGTTTCCGGCCTAACCATTTTCTAGGTATGATAAAGACAAAAACTATATTTCATTTTTCAATATAGTCACCCTTCATTGCAATACACTTCTCACATCTTTGAATTAACATTTCAACCCCCCCCCCCAAATAATCACAAGTCTTGTCTACAAAATGGGCTTTAACAGAAACCACCACTTCTTCGTCACATTTAAATTTCCTTCCTTCTTGAGTTTTGAAAAGAGGAAATAGTCACTGAAAGCTAGATTTGGGCTTTAGGGGGGATGGTCGATCTCCTTGAAGTCACGTTTCTTCACAGTTTCCTTTGCAACAAGATCTGTGTGCACAGGCGCGGTGTCGTGAAGAAGGCGCACACCACCATTCAGCTTTCCTCGCCTTTTCTCTTTGATGGAAGTACGTATTCTGTGTAATAGGCCAGCATAGTACTCCCCATTTACTGTGGTGTTTCTCTCCTTGAAATCAATGAAGAGTATTCCTTCACAGTTACAAAAGATTGTGGCCATGATCTTCTTGGTTGTCTGAGTGACCTTGGCCTTTAGAGGCGGTGCTTCGCCAAGTTTACGCCACACCACTCCATTGATTCTCTTTTGGACAAGGGATCATAGTAGACGACCATAGTTTCATCTCCTGTAACAATGGTTTGCAGAACTTCTCTCTCCTTGCCACGGCAGAGCTCCTAAAATGCCTAACAACAAATAACTCGTTGCTGCTTTTGGACTGAGGAAATAAGTTTAGGCACCCATCTTGCACTAACCTTATTCATGTTGGTGAATAATTCGAAGGACTGTTGTTTTAGAAAGACCCAACCTTGCTGCTATTTCTATAACTCTGAGCTGCCGGTCTTCCATAATTTCTCCTTCTACAAGAGCGATGCATTTAGGAGTGAGTACTTCAAAGGGCCGATCTACACGTTCGTCTTCAATGTTTTCTCGACCCATTTGTAAAAGTTTGACCCATTCTTTTACGGTAGAATATGAAGGGGGATGCTTTTCCATATACACCGTTCGAATTATAACGATAATTTTAATATTTAACAAGAAATACAGAATATTTGTTTAATAATATTATTCCATTAGTGTATAAAACCCAAGAAAAACGATAAGTTATTGTTCTGTTATAAAAATATTTAAACAAAATAAAACGTATGCTTTAAGGTTGTAATTAAGTTTTTTTAGACGTCTGCAGTTTATTTCGACTCCTTATAAAAAAAACAAAAAGTTTGTATGTAACGTTGTTTTACGGAGGTCTTCATATTATAATAATTCATGACAAGGATAATTTACAAATTATACAAAATATATAGCGCAATAAATAGCTCAATTTTAAATATAATAACACCGTGTAGAGGAAATGTTTTATAATAAATGACAAATAATAGAACTATTGAATAAACTTTACAGGATAAAATGTAATATGGCTATAAATAGATATGTAAATGTAAATACTAAAATAAATGAATAAGTGATCAACTGAATGAACCTTATAGAAAATACAGAATGATTTATACAGAACTAACACATTTCATTGTTTCAAGAAGAATGATACTAATTAATTACAAGCCTATTATATCTTAAATGTAAAGTATGTTTGGGAGATTATTAACTCTATAGAAAATGTCCTCCCACCTGTATAAGGCATACCTCAGCACGTCGTTTTATGTTACTGGTTCCTCGCTGGAGGACGGTGTTGTCAATATCATTAATCTCCTGTATACTCTTGTGCTTCAGATCGTCCAATATCTGGTAGCTTGTGGGTAAACTTTTATTTTCAGTAACTTCATAGGAAGAAATCCGGGGTCGTCAAATCAGGAGATGTCGGTCATCACAGGTTCTTGGAGAGTATCCAAGAAACTTTCAATTAACGCTATGGACTGTTCTGAAATATGGCATGTAACCTCATCTTGTTGAAAATGTCCATGATCCAGCTCCACATCGTCCAGTTGCTCAACAAACTCTATGGAAATCCGATGGTACTCCACAGTGTTCACAGTGTGGTCAAAATAAGTCCTACTATTCTCTGTGCGGATATTGCACACCAAACCCCGGCTTTAATTGGGTGCACAGGTGCGTCATAAATGACATGTGGATTTTAGAAGGCCCAATAGTTCTGGGAGTTCGCATAGTCGCTTAAATGCAGCATGTGATAAACAATTGGCCAGGATTTTGCACAACTAACGCCTTGTTGTGTTATGTCTCAATGAAGCAGGGATGACATTTTCAACAATTTCTATGGAGATTAATAATTTCCCAAAGATTACATACATTTGAGGTAGAATAAGTTGTGACTAGCATATGCGTTTTTAAATAAATTAATAAATAAATATGTTATTTCTATATAAACCATTCTGTAGAAATCAACTATATTAAAACATAGGATCATCCAATTATCTGATAACCAACTGCATCGATCGATAAGCCATCGCTAGTGGTCAACCTGGCCACACGGGTGGGAATGGACAGGCAGGATTTACTGCACTGCTATGTTGGGCTCGAATCTCACACATTCAATGTTTGAACAGTGAAATAAACAACACGTGTCTAGAAGTTAATTTGTTTTGTATTTCCACAGCATGTTTGCTGTCAGTCCTATGAGATCGAGTTTCAAGAAGTAAATGTCATTCATAAGTTAGTAATATCCGCACTTAGATAAACCAAAGGTTCAAGAGATAAATTTAATTTCTCATAGAGAATTAATAAGTTAATTTCATAAGCAGATGCCAGTAATGTGTAAAATGGGCGAGTACATAACTTTCTATGTGCATGCCATTCAAGTGTTTCTACACCGACTCTTTTTTTTTATCGCCCATGGCTTATCGGTCAATACAGTCCACCGATGATGCGTCGGTCATCAGATAATTGGATAACTTATACAATAATAACGATTACACTACTCAACAGATATGGGTTTCTAGAAAATGCAAATACAAGAAGTAATGAGAATCAAAATTAAATAATTATGGTAGAATTAAATATAACAAAAAATGTATGAAAAATGAAAATGTAATGAACACGTAATAAAACAGGAAGATAATTACTCATATGTCCCAGGGAGAATGGTACTTGCAATAAATCAATATTTTAAACAAAGGAAGAATAAAGTTTTACCCATACAAATTGCCTAGCAGCAGAATAGACTAAGTTTAAACCTTTAGGCTGTTTCTAATACTCCATGAGAAATCGCAATTATTAACTGTGTATTTATAGAAAGCCTTTGACTCTTGCTGTGTTAGGTCAGGTACTCCCCTGCAACAACCGAACATTCCACAGAACGTTCTGCACAGTAAGGAATAACCGGTACTGCATGTTCCAAACTGGCTACCCTTGTCAGATTGGAATTAATGCCCTCCAACCGGTTATAATGCTGCAAACCTGCACTTGGGAGGTCTAGGTTCTTTTCCATGAGGACCCTTTGAAGCTATAGCATTGCTGCAGCGTTAAATAACTGGTTTAAGCATAAACATTCACATTTTCTTGGCAGATCTAGTCCTAATACGATGATTTTTTCTATTTTTTTTTTTTTTCCTCGCATAAGAAGTCCCAAATATTCATGTTTATCAAAGCTATCTTTAATAAACGAACGGGGGACTCTCATGTTCGCTTAGGGAATGCTTCGATCTTTCCTTTCCACGAATTTTCCGCTCTCCCATTTCATCTCGTTTCATTCCGTTGGTTCTGTAACAGAATCGAAAGCGGCAGGCAAGGTGAAATGGTGCTGTGTATGGCGTGACGGTTTCTTGCGCTTTGGAAACGTTTCAGCCCCAATGTCTGGTATGGAAGCGGCCCTTCTGAGGGACTTGAACCTCCCTTGGAGAGGATCTCTGCCGGCCTCAGGTAACTTTCGGAACCCCGTCTATCACCATGCCTCACGGCCCAATATTAGCTCACCCCATCCCTTTTGTAGGGAATGTAGGCACAAACGGCCAGCCATTGAACAATGTTGAAGTAGAATGATGGCTGAGATCATTTTCATGGGAATCTCAACAGTATTGGCGAACAATGCTTTTTGAACCTGTTCCCTACCATTTTCATAGTAGTGTACATCCATTAGCGATAATAATGAGACAGTTGACTTTAGAACAGCGTATTTTTGTGTGTTATTGTTTTAAATAGGAGTTTCCTGATTAATTTAATCCTTGCGGAACTAAAATTCAAGATATTTCTGCACAAATTTTAATCTAGTGGCTCAGTGCAAACACACACACAAACAAACAAAAAAATAGAATGAAAACAATAGACGAAATTAGGCAAATGTTGAGCGTTCGCTACATGGAAAGTGACTAAAATAATAGATAAGACTGGACATAGAATGTGTGTTTTAAAACTGGCAGAAAAGTCTAATGCATGGCCCAGGTACCGAACAGTGGAAGTTGATTGCGCTTGGAGCTAAGTTTGCTAAATCGAAATGGGATAGGTTAGTATGTTGGGGCCTGTTAGCACAGGAAGATAACCGGTCAAAGTTCTTTTCTATGCAAAGTGCTAGAATTTGGAAAGTTTGTTGGAGTAGACGGGCTCGTTCAGTCTGAATGTGTCGCGCTCGGGTATTTAAATGTTTATGTTTAGGTGATAATAAATGTAAATGATTGATAGGAAGGGCAAATTCTTTTTTCTACAATTGTTTGAATAGCATTTACGGTCAAAAGACCCATGCCAATGATGTTGCACATATATGCGTTTGTAAAGAACGAGCAATGAATACGCGTTACAACAACAAAATCATTCCCGAAATTAGCACAGGAGATTTTAGAAAACATTAGCAATGAAATAAAAAAAAAAATATGGTGGCCGAACTTAATCATCCCACTCGAAAATGTTTTCCCGACACAAAGGAGGGCTGCAGTTCCAGCATAAGAAAATAGAAAGCGTAGTTGAAGTGCCGGTCCCGCCAATTGGACAGGTTAGTAGGCGAGACCAAAACAGTGAGTGAGCGGTCAATATTTATAAATAAAACTCAGTGTGTTGCATTTAATGCGTAATTAAGAAGCTACTCTCTTTTGTCATTTATGCCAGGAAGTTTCTTAAATGATTTTTTTTTTATTTCAGTAAGTTAGTTTTCTCTCTTTTATTACAGAAGTGGTTAAAAAATGTATGCCAGCTATGCGTAAAATATTAAGTTCGGTATTGCGCTTCGTTTTAAGTAAAGAGATTCAATATCTAAATAATTTTATTCCAAAAACAGGTTGCACATCTATTCTATAAAACTTAACATTTACATGTGACCGTCTGACTTACTCAAGAAGAACAGAAAAAATAAATCTGTTAATACAGATAGGAAACTTGGATTGAGTGATAATTGTGCAACAGTTGAGGGGAAAAAATTAATATTGTTTCACACTTTATTTTACCATTAGTAATTAAGCAGAATGATATGAAAATATAATTGCATAATTCTGCGTTAATAATGTAATATCATTAATCTACACTGTGTTACATTACAGATGCGTAAAAAATAGATGTATAATATTCAATATGCTGCATGCTGCTGCTAACTGGTGATGTTTTACTTACAAATCCGATACACATCGTTAATTCCATTGTTTTCACTAACTTTAATTTTATTTCGCATAGTTTCAAAGGGAACTTTATTCTCAATTTAATTTTTTATTTTTGCATTAATAATTATAACAGTGCCCTGTAACTGATGCTGCTTTTTCCTTTTGTTGCTATTACATTTTAAATGAAATTGCGTTATGTGCGCTATGATTATTCTGTTCATTATATCCTCCGCTATTCATAAATATTTGTCCTACAATATAATAAAATTTTCCCTCTAAAAGATTAAAATTAAATTGCATAATTATTTAATTACATGTTAAAATGAAACTGTTTTACGAAGGATTAATAGTAGATGTGATTTTTATGGTATACATTTGGAGTAACAGCGAAATATTCGTTTTGAATGACTTCATCTATTTGGAGTGTATATTACTATCAAAATGACACGTGTCTACTATAACAGAAACTAATAAAATAAAAGAAGTTTGATAATAAAAGGAATGCTAATGTTAATATCACTTGAAGAAATATATTTAACCAAATCTCCATTTTTCGCTTTTAGCTTGTAGCGAATCCAGCAGCTATAACCACAGACATTTCTATCACATGATCATATGGCCACGTGCCCTCTGAATTTCAAACGAAAAGGACATTAGCTAATATTTTCTTCATTGCCTTCTGAAAAGTGCTCTCTTTTTTTCAAACATCGCTGTCTACGTGGGAACGTGGGCTTTCACGGCCGGAGTCGCAACTGTAACTGGTGTGTCTTCGGGCTATTATGCTGTGGTCTGCTGGAGATTAGATTCCAGAGGTTTCGTTCACAACTGCAGCAGACATCTTCAATGGCGTGGACGAAGAACGTATCACGTGGGGGGGGGGAGTTCGGGTGGCTAGCTGGTGGGAGGAGCCTGACCTCTCCTATGTTGTTGTTCTCTTCTGATTGGCTCGCTATATTTTGCTTTCGAGTACTGGATGCCAGTTGCTATTTAGTTTTAAGCATGTTTTTTCTTATTGAAATTATTGGAATGTTTGTAAATTTCAATAGCTTCCTTGTAGTCGGGTATGGTAGTGTGTTATGGATGAAAGGATACTCGTATACTGGAACTTGATGGCGTGTTCGGCGGACTTTTCTATTTGGCCAAGATGGCAGTTTCTTTTGTGCTCCGTAAGTCTAGTGTTGACGCTGCGCTGTGTGGTTCCAATGCAAACCGAATCGCAGGAAGAAGCTATACCGGCTGAGGACTGAGACTCCCGAAGATTTTTGGCTGAGCGTAACAAATTGTTTAAGGTGTCCGCCGCAGTTGTGAACAAAAAATCAGGAACTCTTATATCCAGCAGACCGCGATATATCAGCCCGGAAGATACCTCTGTCTACGTTGCTGGAATTTCTGACCAGAACTGGCAACATAGAGATGGTCACAGACTTTTGCGAACATCCACAAGTGTTCTATATTTACTCCCGGGGCCTAAACGGTGGAGTATGATTAGATATTTCTTAATGGACTCCGCAGTCAAGATGCACTTGCGACCTCATATCTCCAAAAATTCACTTTAGAAACTTTACTATTGCACTGCCACGTTGTGAACGACATGACATACTCCCGCTAGGCTACTCTGAACCTAACCAGCTCGGAGTTTTAAAACGGGTAACAAAGATATACCATTATAAGCGGAGATCATTGCCAATTTGCCTTTGTCAGTGCGTTTCTCGTTTTCTGGTGTGTATGGCGTCGAAAATGTACTCAGTTATAATAGTTTGCCTCACGTAGTGAAAGTTTACTCTAAGTGCATGTATAATAGGCTTGTCCTGTAGTTTCATTTAAATTGTCGCATGAAACAATAACAAAAACACATCAATTAATGATGTGGAATTTGCTCAAATGAATGACAGAACGACTGAGCTTCTCTACATGAAATTGTAGTTAAACTTTTTATACCAAGTTAAATTCTGTGGTGCCATGCCATGAATCCTATAGCCCGCACAAATTTATTTTGAATAAATAGCATTTGAAGTTACCAGAAATGTACGATATCCTACGGAAGTATTTACATTTCCTCCTCCTATTGTACAAAATTGATACCGATTACAGAAATTGAGTTTGTGGTTGTGAGAAGAAAAATTAAAAATACAACAAACAAATGACACCATTATCTCAAAAGTTTACAATTTGAGGTTTATAAGGTTCATTCACTGTATCATAGAATTAGTTATAAAAGCTCATGTGATCCACTTATTTTCGATGTCTCACTGGCAACAGTGATCAGTTATTCTCAAAGACCACCTACGAAGATGAGGGAAAACTTGTAGTAGAGGTGTATCTTTTATTATAAAACTCTATATACACATTATAAATATATTTTATGCATGAGTCGTACACCTTACACGCTTAAGTACGATATACAATTAGATAGAGGAACAAATAATAATAGAAATAAAACAATATTAATGTTAACAAATAAACAAATAACACTAAAATGAGGAGACCGATATTTTCATACATATGAACGGAAACATATTACTTTGTATAAAATTACATTAGTTATTGTGTTCTAACCAGAAAATAAATTGCTTCCAGCTTCGCGCATTTTCGCTAGGAGCATGTCCATATTCAACCAATTAGTGTGGTTAGCAAACACATCCCAGCATGGCGATTGGCCTCTAATTGCCTTAAAAAGTTTTCAGGAAATAGCGTTTTTTACAGGTGTTCCCAGTGAATACTTTCGGCCCATTTCTCATCCCCTCAAAATGGGCAGAATCTCCTACCAGAACTACCCGTAATTTTTTTAGCCTTCGAACTTCCTACTTTAAACCGTCTATTCCTCATCTCGGTATTTTTCTCTAGAACGAGCATATATACCTCTTTATCCCAGGTTAATTTAATTTCATTTGATGGATCAAAGAGATTTTCGTGTTACATTCTGCTTCGATTTCCTGCCTGCTGATATCCTCTAGCCTTGTTCTAACTTTCTTCCATACGTTTCTATTATTTGCATCGCCTCGTTGCTACGAGTAAATTGAACCCAGGCCAAATTCTCGAGTCCTCTTTCCACCCCTGCAGCCCAAAACGTTGGTGTTATGTTTTGCATCTGGTGTCTATAGCATTTAGTGCGAAGTGTGGACTGCCTCCCTGCATTAGTCTAAACCAGCCTTTCTCTGTCCTTGTTTTACTATTAACCATATCTTCATAAATACCCACCTCCCTCATGGCCCCACATTTTGACGTTCCTTTGAAGAGCCCCTCCTTCCTCCTCTATCCCCATATTTCCTTGTAACAAACAGACAGACTCATCACTGCAATGTACATCCTCTCTAGGTATCTACTGGTATACCCGGAACGGGAGTCAAAACACATAATAATTCATAGTTGACCTCATGCTTTATAATTAATAATAGATAAGTGCTTATTCCTTTTACACTCATATTAAAAGTTACTCCTAAATAACACATTTGCCGGTAATAAACACTGAAATTTTGTAATGAAACACAAAGCGGTTTTTCCTCTTATTTTCCGTTTAGCTCTACGTTCCTCCCTCTGTTTTAGGTTGTAACAAAATTACGCCGTAATGGGGCTATTAGAAAAACATATATTCTATCGTTGCAGTCAGTAATGCTTTAGTTGCTTTTATTTTTTTATAATACCTTTGGAATTTCTATATTTTCTCTCCTTCTTCTAGCCAATCAAGTAAAACTAAGTATTCTTTGAAAACTGGTCTTTTATCTGTTATCTTACAATATTATTACTTGAGCTACACGTTAAAAATGTTATTGCAAATGCTACTTACCTACAGGAAAATAGGATTACCTATTTTCCAGAGATATCTATATGTAATTTTATATAACTCTCTCTCCCCTCTTTACTTCAGTTGTAGTTTTCATTACATTTTTATTTCATCTCCTCTACCAAAGAATTTCTTTTTATGTTGTACATTTTAGAGATTGAAGATAAAGTCGAACAATTGTTGACACATCTTGACAGCATTTCATACTCTGCATTTCTCTTTCATATTTCATGTTTGGCTTGCGCTCTTCATAGAGTAGATTAACTTGTTCGCAGAGTTGGCATACTTATATCAACCGTTAGGGAAGTACACTTCAAGAATAAGGAAATAAAATGAAAGTGCACCTGTTAATCTTAGGCCTCCACATATACGTATAGCGGCAGTGAAACTTCTGCATGTATTTTTTATTACGATCCCTTTGATAGTATACCGACAGTTTTGACGAGTAGATTAAATTACATTCGATTAGATAGCGGGGGTTTGTTGACCTCACATCACGTCAGCCTATAAGGCTTATTGTACAACCCCATAGGAAGAGACGCTTTCACTGTTTCCCAAAATCTGTTCTTTGATCAAGTTGCGGTATTTTAGTTCCAATGTAAGCCTTCATTCTCAAATCTTCCCTGGTTATAGAAAATCTCTTTTTTACGATCGGAATTAGGCAGTTAGCCTGTGTGCACAATCCGCGAATGAGTACATCTTTATAGAGTCCCACTTTATATAGATGTTTCCTGAAGTGACCATGTTCAGTAATTAATGCAACTACTTTCCCTATTCCTCTTCTGTCCAATTTTTAAAGAGACGAGGAAAGAGTGCTGCTTTGACCTAGGAACAGTTTCCTAGTTTATTTTTGTCCAGGATAGGTTTGTTATTCATTTTGGTGGTTTCGCCCAATCTTAAGTTTTAACAGTACGTGTACTGATTCCAACCGCGGGCTCAGGGCCTACAAAGAGTGTATCAGTGCCCTTTTTTGCCAACTGATCCATTTCCATAAATGCCCCGATGCTCCGGCACTCACCGTAGATCAAGACTGATGCGAGATGCCAGGGTAATTAGGCATTTAGGCACTCCCATTCCAGTTTAAGCTTAACCTGGTCGAAGTTAAGTGCTTTTAAGGTACTTTTAATTATCTGAGAGGATAAGAATTCGTTTATCACGCTAATTCTCTCAAGTCCTCTAAAAGCACAATTCAGGATAGTAAATACTTCTGCCTGAAAAGCTGGGCAGTGTTTCCCAAGGCTTGTACTGATGTTTGCCCTTGGAAATAGAACATGTTTGCTTGAGCCCCATTGTATCCCTATGAGGGATCCATCGGTAAACTATAAAGTTAGTCATGTTCTTCCAGTCTTCTCGAGATCCGAGAGTTACTTCAAATGGAGGGAGAGAACAATATTGACCATTCATTAGTTCGGACCTTATGCTCAGTACTGAAATATCCAGGAAATTTAAATGCAGGTATGTCCAGGCGTTGTTACACAATTGCTTCTCCAATACCCTGACTGCACCAAGTAATATGCAGTAAGTCTAGCCTCCGCTTATAAGTAAATGTCAAGGGAAGGGAAACCCAACAGTTAGAGTACTTCTGAAGGCCCCTATAGCACATAGGCTGGATCTCACTGTAGCTTGGTAAATTTATTTGCTCTCTGACGAGTAAGCGCGCTTCTATTGCAATATCTCAAACTTTATTATTGGTTCCGAATTGAATGGCAGATGAGAAGTTGTTCAATTATGATAGCAACAATAGAAAATGTGCTGAGAGCATTCGCTCAGTTCTTGAAAAAGTAAAACACGTCATGAGCGGAATATTTCGGGAAATTAATAAGAAAAAACAAAGGACAAAATGTGCAAAACTTTTCACACGATTGGTTTGCCAGAAAATTCTTCACCAGAAAATCTTGCACTTTTAACATATGTGCCTGTTGCATCAATTGAGGTGGAGAGAATGTGTCGATTTAAAGAAATGTCCTTAAAAACAACGTCGAGTTTGAGAATCTAAGAATGATATTCGTTCTTCACTGCAATACTGAATAAAATTATTTTGGAAAATTTACTTCCGAGCCCAAGTTGTCATGCATTAGCTTTATGTTTTAAAACATTAATTTTTAATGAAAATTTTCGAGAATTCTAATGTATTCAAAAATAACCCTTAAATCATTAAGAATAAACTTATACACCGCTTAATTTTGTTAAACACTCCAAGACTGTTAAATAAATCAATATTTCATAGTAGTACTAGGTGTATCTTTATTGTAATAAAATTCTATATATACATTACAAATATATTTTATGCATAGGACGTGGCCATACATGCTTAAGTATGATACCTAATTAGAAAGAAGAACAAATAGTAATACAAATTAAACAATATTATTAATAATAAATAAACATTAAAATTAAATAACGACATTTACAAATATATAAATGGAAACGTTCTACATTATTTATAATTACCTAGTTATTGCATTCAACCAGAAAATTAATAATTTCTAGCTTCCCGCACTTTGGCTATGACCATGCCCATATTGAACCAAATAGTGTGATTTGTAAACAGGTCCCAGCATGCTAGTTATCATCTAAGTGCCTTAAAAAGTTTTCAGGAAACAGTTTTTTTCTCGAGTATTCCCAGTGGATGCATTTTAACACAATATGTACCCATTCATTATCCCCTCCACAAAATAGTCCTACCAGGATTATTCCTTATTTTTTTGAGCCTTTCAACTTTCTTGTGTAAACCACAAGATTCCCTAGAACGAGCATATTTACATCTTCACCCCAAGCTAATTTCATTTCATTCGATAGGTTCAATCTGCCTCTATTTCCAGCCTGCTGATAGCCTCTAGCCTTGTTCTAAATATCTTCCGTATTTTTACATATTAATAATCAAATTATTGGCAAATAATTACTGGTACATACGCTTATTGTAAAATTTCTTAATTTAATAATGAATAAACAACTTTAATTGCTGTACCTTCGATATTTTGACTTACAAACGCACTTTCCTTGCTGAATAAAAATTATAACGAAGAAAACTTTAAGCCAATATTATATAATTAAGAACTTTACCCAAAAATGTTACAAACTTATATTCTACCTGGGTCACTGGATATAGATGATGAAGAAGGGTCCAAGCCTAGCAACTTAGAATGAAGAACCGAAATGTGTATTGATGCCAACCCGCCAAAATATTTTTTTTTCTGAGTGTGGAGGCAAGAACCGTGAGTACGCCACACAACATAAATTTAGCTTGAACTAATGGCAAATAAGGTCTACTCCTATTGCATGCTGACGTGGCTAGGTGAGGAGAAAAGCAGATGGTATATGAATCAAGAGGCAAAGGAATGCGCGTAAAAACTGCACACTTGATAAGGGGAAAAGAAAACATGTGCCTATAGTTTACCGCCACTGTCTCTTTCCGCGTCCTTGATGCAATACTAACCTATATTATTGCTACTATTATTCCAACATTATCATGTCAGCTACCTTTAATTTTCAAATAAAAAATAATAAATTAAAGCTGAAGATAGCACGGTAGGCCTCATTAGTTCTTTTTAGTCATGGCTTATCCAAATACCAGCTTGGGCTGCTCTTTAAAGAGAGTCCTCGAAGTAAATTTCAAACAGCAGTCATCTCTGGAAACCATTTGCACCCTATCGTGTTTCTAACGATAAACTTTTGTGTCTGAATTCGTATTATTAATCACCTCAGCTCCCTTTCCTAGTGTATTCTCCCCACGCAATGACTAGATACTCCTGCAGAGTCAGATCCCAAAAGGAAATAGCTACAGGGAGAGAGTAAAGATTAGAGGAGCGCTTCGATCTGATAAACCCTTTTACCTGGGCTATATATTTTGTTTTAAAAACTCACGCTGATTGCGCACGCTCTTCAATAGAAAGAATAAATGATATCGCGGAACATGAAATATGGAGCCTTTGGGTTTTTACCCCAGCTATTCTACTGTTTATCACTCCTCCTCTTTGTCGCACATTTATGCTAAACTTTCGGCTGCCGGCTTCCCTTATTAATTTCACCTCAACGACCCACTTAAGGAAATTGATTGCGGATAACAGCTGGCTTCTGAACTTGCATCGAAATCGATATTGTTCCCCTTTCACATGGGCTGAGGGTACAGCGTAACGGAAGCTGCCGTAACTGTGACGCGTCTCACGGTTTCGATCAGTTGTGGACCCATGGATTAAGTGACCTCGTTTCATCATATCATATCACTTCAATCTGTGGGTCCTCTAATGAGTTTGGCAAACTAAAATGAGTTGGTGTAGCTCTAGGATGAATATTTCGTCAGAAATTACATATATTATGCATATTTGATGTAACAGTCACAATAGATGATCATTTTTACATAATTTACATTAATATGCCATCATAGAACAACAATATCAATAGTAACTTAATTTATTTACATCTAGATATTTACAAAATGGTAGATTAAAGTATTTGTATTTAGTATATTTACAAAACTGAATTAATTCAATAGAGAAATTAGTACACTTATTTTTATTACATGAAATCCTCCTCTGTGTGAGTGATAAGGGCTCTTTTTCATGCTAATCTTTGTATGCAGTTCCTTTATAGAAGATGTAACTGAATTAAATAATACCATTATAACAAACACCATTTTGGAATGCTTGCTATTTGTTACTTGGTTTGTGTCTGGTTTCTGAGTTTTTTATGAACACCTCTAGGTTGTCTACTATCAATAAAACAGCTACAATGTACTCTCAGTCTATTAGTAAAATTTCAAATGTTTTGAACAGCGGTTTCAGTTAGTTAATCGTTTTGCCACTGCCATTATTTTATTACTCTTTGAAAAATAAATATTTTTTAGCATTTATTGAATTTTCCAAGAGCATTATATCAAAGGAATAGCAATAAGCATAAAATCCACCTATTTATAAATTTAATTAATAGTCTGATTGCAAAAATTCGGGGTATGATGTACTCAATGTGATCTTTTCAATTTATATTCTTATCAATCATAAGACCAAAAATGTTGTTACAATATTCGATAATTTCATTGCATTCATGTTGTGTCTTTAGGTCTGCAACGTTTTTAATTTTGTGTGAAAGTAATATATTTAGTTTTTCAAATTATATGACTATTGTTACTGTCAAGCCAGTTATTTAAGTGTATTGAAAATATCATTGCATAAATCTGAGAGACGACTGATTTTGTATTCTTTAATGAGAATAGTAGTATCATCTACAAAAAGAATTGAATAAGTGGGTTTTTAATGATTGACGAGGGATCATTGATACATGGTAAAATTAATAATAGATCCAAAATAAAGCCTTGAGAAATACCATGCTTAACTATTGACCATTCCGAGTACGTAATTATGTGAAGAATTTATTATTACATTTTGCTTTCTGTTTGATAAGTATGATGCAATACAGTGATAGCCTTTTGCCCTTAATACCATAATAGGATAATTTTGACAGGTTTACGATATGATTTACACAGTCCCAAATACAGATCACAGAATATTACTAGTGTATTAAATGAATTATGAAAGGATTTGAGAACTTCATTAGTTAACTTGAAAATAGACAAGTTTTCTTTAAATTATAATGCTAAAGCATTATTTTAACTAGATGATAATATATTCTTTTGAACATTAATTTTTCAAATATTTGGAGAAAGCAGTTAGTAATCATATTGTTCTGTAGTTCAACATTAGTGATTTTTTCCCTTTCTTATATAATGGTTTAACAAAAGAATATTTTAACCTGTCCAGAAATGTCCCTATTGAAATTGAAAAGCTACGAATATGATTTAAGGATTTGCTAATATTGTTATTTTTTTTAGTATTTTTGAAGTTATTTTGTCATCGTTCTTGCTTTTGCTTTTTATCTACTTCAGTTGTACTTGTGGGTATTATCTCCAGAGAGAAGTAAATTTTGCCAATCACGTTTCATTTAGTTATGAAATTTGTCTTGTTTTATCAATAAATTTTCTGCTACTTGAATAAAATGTTCATTAAATATTTGTTGCGAATCTTTTGTGGTAAATTGATATACTTCAATTTCTTTTATTTCATTTTTGAATAATATTTATCAGTTTCTTTTATTTATTTATAAATATATATATACTATTAATAGAGTAATAAAAACTTCTAAAAAGCATAAAAACTCATAAAAAGCACTCAGAGTGCAATATAAAAAGGTTCACATAAAATTTCACACTAAAAACCGTAAAATTGAACACTAAAATCACACTACATTTCGAGCTTGGCTCTTGGTCACGTGATGAAAATGAACTCATTTCATTTTCATCACGTGACCAAGAGCCAAGCTCGAAATGTAGTGTGATTTTAGTGTTCAATTTTACGGTTTTTAGTGTGAAATTTTATGTGAACCTTTTTATATTGCACTCTGAGTGTTTTTTATGAGTATATATATTCCAGGTGGTGTATATCTACTAACACTTTTCATACTAGCTTACAATATGTTTTATATATTTATTTTAATTTTAGATGAATTACTAAATGCGGAATTCTTAAAAATGCACCATATGAATATGACACTGTTCACTTTAATATTTTTCGATTTAGACTACAAAACCATGAGAACAGCCCTGAGGGTGGAATGGGCGAAATAGATACTTCACCTGGGACAAAGTGCTTCTTATTGGCTGCGAAGATGTAATGAATGTTATGTACTAGTGATGTTAATGTACAAAGTGACCAAGCTGTTCGATGTCTGAAGCAAAACAACAGATTTATAAATTATCACAAAAGGGAAAAGTGTATTATTCGTGCTACTTGAATGTTTCAGCTAATAACTGGAGATGGAGGAAGAGGTACTCTATGATAATGTTGATTGAATTCAGAAATAAGATGTAGTGCTTAAGAAATGCTTTTTAACATTATATAGCCATAAGTCTGTCGATATCTGCATAATGTGCCCTAACCTTCTCAGTAATTCTACGGCAGACGTGTGCATGGTACGTTATGTTAACATATTGAGTTACAGCAAATTTCACTATATAAGTCGCAGCATCCATAACAAATAGTACAGAGGTAACCAACGGCGCAAGATGCGTACATGCGTATAAGGAAATAGACCGATAGTAGTACAGGGCAGTCAAACTTGGTCGCTCTGAGTGACGGTGTTGCGATTGGAGATGAGTATAGCACCACTGACATTCTGCCGCGATTCTTGATGGATTGATCGTAAAATGCAGTTCATTATCACCAATTGCTTATTTTAGTCCGCAATGGGAACATTTATATTTACTTGCTGAATATGAAGGAAATGCAAAATTTTAATGTGCCACAAACTTCTAACATATATGAGAAACATCAGTATTAGAAGGCCAACAATTCAAAATTGTGATAAACAAATTAAACCGATGATCAAAATATTTTAAATCATTCTACTTACAATGTGAAGAATTCTGCTTGTTATGAGGACTCGGGCCGTGCAGCAGAGGTCGAAAAGCTGAAAGACAAATTATTTAATTCACTAGTTACGGAGGTAATATAATTATATTTACTTATAATATAATAATAATAATAATAAAATCTATAATACGCCATGCTTATACCAGGACATATATTACAGTTTCTATAGTTTATTACACTTTTCTTCTCTCTTACATTATTAGTACAGATTATATCTATAACTAATGACACAAAAATAATTAACAAAAACAAATTAGCAAAATATTTACGTATGGTTAAATGCATCTGCTTTCATTAGCTGCAAATTAGTAACGTTATTAGGTTTAATAGTTCATTATTAAGCCTATTATTGTATTAGATCGATTATAACTCGGCCTATTATTATGGCAATCGGCAGCAGCAGTATCACAGGCCTGCATGTCAGTTTCATGTCAACTACGATATCTTATTGCAGAAATAACTGAATGTTATTGGAAATTACTTCAGCCACATTTCCCTCCTCTTCGCCATCCTCTCTAAGTTTTGGTTCAACGTATTTCTGAGATCAATTCTTTCCAAATTGAATAGAAACAAGAGAACAGAGAGAAATTTAATTGGTGATAGGAATTTAAAATGTGCTCTTGGTATTAGCAGTGCCAGTAAATACCATGAAGTTCATAATTACTGATACTAGATACTAGATACCCCCGATCAATAAATGTGGTTGCGATATTATATATATATATATATATATATATATATATATATATTATAATATTATAAATACTTTTGTAACATATTATAAAAATGTGTAATATATGTCTACATTTTATATGTCCTTGAAAATATAATGCATTTGATACAGCATGGTATATACTACAGTAGGTGAGAAATTACTTTGTACGAGAATTGACTCTGGGATGTGTTTATGCCGGCGACACGGCTGGCGAGAGGCTCGTCTTGTCGATGACCAATTAGGTAACAAAAACACATTCTTCAGAGACATGACATTATAGGCGTTGCAACAGTTAAAAGTTAACAGAAATTACGCAGTAGCAACGCGTTTTCGAGAGAATTCGCGGGAAGAAGAAATCATTCTAAAAGAAGTAGTGGAACGTTTTATAATAAACTTGGGTTGCTCCAGTGATTTCGTTGACAATGATACTGAAATAATGAAATGGAAACGGAAATCTACAGTGAAGAGGAGCAGAAAGAAGAAAATGATCCTGGAGTGCAGCCGCTGGAGACAGACAGCAAGTGTGACAATAGTATGCTGGCGCGGCCACGTGCAGCAGAAAGGTCAATCTGAGCGTAAGGAAAATAGTCGCGAGGTCGCACATCTCGCTGAAATATAGTTTAAGTCAATATTGCAAAATATAAAGTTAGCAAGTATAATAAATATATAATATATAGAAATTGTTCTTTGACAGTCAATGGGTGTAGGTCATAAGTTGGAAATGAAGAATCAGTGGGTCGTGGGTGGCATTGAAACCACGGATATTTTAACTACCGGCTGACGCCCTGACGCCCTAACTACTGTTGGGCCCTAACCCAACTACCGTGTTCTGCTTATAGCAGGTACAACGAATCTCTCTCATGAACCGAATACCTCCCGCTCTACTGTGAGCAAATTATTCATTAAGATGATCGAGATCTTAAAAGCCAGCCTTCTAGTTTAACCACCACTTCTTCTAATTGGTAATACAGCCCGGGGTGAACCTTTGCCTGCCACTGCGACCTCTGCTTTCTCTATCTCCGTCTTTAGAATTCATTAAGAGAGGGTAGTATTGCAGGGGGGATTGGTTCGTCTATTAGGCGGCAGTAGGCGGCTTCCAATTATCTTCACAAGGCTGATATACCCTTTTCAGGTCTTCCTAAATTATAAAAATGTCTAAGAAGATACCGGGAATCGAACCTAGGCCTTCCGACTAGCAACGCTGAACCATTAGATCAAGAAAGTGGTGTACCACAAACTATATAAGGATTAATTTATATATGCAAATTGTTTTTTCACACAAGTTGTGTATAGAACAAGTTGTAACTGAAGAATCAGACTTGAAAAAATCGATTCAGGCCGACATTCGAACCAGGGATCTTCAAACTTTTGAACTGATGCTCTTATCAACTGAGCTACTGTATCCTCTTCAGCTTGTTTATATAGAAGTTAACGAGAGTCAGTTAATTCTTTCTATTAATGCTAATATGTATACTTTTCATAATATTACGACAAATTCCAACATAAATATTTTATAAACGATTTGTGAATTCCCATATTTTGCACACTATGTTAGGTTATTTGAGGTCACGTGTGCAAAAACAATGAAACCTTCTTTTCTTCTCGACCCTGTTGTGCGAGCCCAAGGTTGGTGAGACACTGCGCAGGTCGACAGTTTTTATGCCCTGCTCTAGTGGGAACATACTTAAAACTGAAGCTAATTCATTTAATAACAATTTAGTAAAAACCAAAAAAAGTCATAAAACGAGATCCCGAAAACTCAACTTAATCTGAGTAAATTTCTACATGGTAGTGAGCATTGTTCTTGCATATTCATGAGAGCACACACTGCTTCATATATGCATTTGTATACTTCACAAAAGATAGCCAAAGCATGCTCATAGCTCTGTTGCAAGCCCACATATGAAGAGTATATGTGTGTGTGGACAACATTTATAACTAAAACCCTAAATGTATCTTTGATTACGAAAATATATGCATTATTTATTTTACATACGTATTTCTTTCTTCTCAACATTATCATTTTTGCACTCAGCTGCAATAATACATATCTTATGCATTAAAGCTTTGGGGATTAATGTCCCATGTTCACTCTTACTATAACCGATGCCAAAAGAAACTGAGGCAAGAGCAGCAAGGAGGCGCCGTTCTCATGCAGTGCATTTATGCAATTGTAAAGCATTTGTGACTCCCCCTGTCCCCTAGCCAAAGGCAGATATATATTTATCTCAATATAGCTCACGACCGATTGCCCGACGTTAGTGAAGAGAGTTTGGAAGATTAGCGACACTATTCCGAACAATGAATAATAACTCCCCCCTATAGGTTCTAACCAATTAACTTAGACACCGTTTATGATCAAGAACCAGAAAATAACGAGAAAAAGAAAGAGAGAAGAAAGAAAAAATGCATTAGAATACATTGAAGTTAAAAATTATATAAATATTGGAACTGAAAACTAGGCCCTTAACCAAAATAAAGAATAATAAAAACACCTAAAATGAAATTTGCAAAATAACTAGCACTGGATAGTGGAGCTTAAGAAACCCTATACCTATTGACACTGTATATGAGCAGCTAAAGATTTTATCATACAAAATAACAAAATTCAAAACAAATATAGTAGATGCTGGAAAGATGCAATGTGAATAACAAAGTTAGTGTACCAATATCAATAACAAGAAAGGGAAAAAAAAGTCTCTGGAGAGAAATTCCATAGCCGGAATGGGGTCATAAGGATGTTGAGGATGATGATGGCTCTCGACTTTTCCCAAGGGCTGAGGGTTTGGAAAAAGGGAGGTTGCCTTAACAAGCGTGTTTCGTGGTTTAGAACTGTTGTGGACTCAGGGGAAACTAAATTTTAAAGGGCACTAGACTTAATTCTAAATGATCTGTCCATTTATCCTCATTTTAACTTTCTAACTACGCTGTACTTGCAGTAAACAATTCAAGACAAACACAAGACAAGCCCTATTCTTGAGGAGCAATGAACAATTCCTCGTGATGAATTGTGTTATGTAATTGTGTAGACACAAAAGCTGTATTCTCATTCTCATATACAGTCAAAATACACTGAAGGCACTTCAGGTAACATTAAAACTGGTGTGGAAATGTCGCCATGCCCTAGAAACACTTGCTGACAACAAAATGGATTTTCGCTGGGTACCAGTACACCGTGGTATTGATGGAAATGAAATGACGGCTGAGCTTGCATTTTTGAGCCAGAATCTGCTGAACCTGTAATCAAACTGCGGGGGTACAACAGATTCCTGGCTCTTTATAAGCTGGCTAATAAACTAACTGAAGCTCTCAATAATTAATTACAGCAAACTCACTTGTTTTTAACAGAGATATACTTTGGAAAGCATTATCTTTCATTATTGGACATGATCGCTTCAAGAAACAAGGACATTAACCTATTTCAAGGATCGCTCATTGTGTGGTCAGGAAGAAGAAAGTGCTGCACGCTACTTAGTTGTAAACTTCTAGGGACAAAAAGAATCCTTTTTTGATTAATGGAAGACACAGAAGCACTGGAACGAAACTTTTGAACTCCTGAGAGGGACAAAACTTGGAGAGCAATGCTGAGTCTGGACAAAGAGAAGGACAATAAAGCTTTTAGGCTGGCACAAGAGTCGAGTAAAACTCACAAACTTCTGCTTTTTACCTAACCTAACCTGAAAACCTAGTGATTTAAAACAATTCTACAAGCTGTCAATTTCTATTTAACAATAACGTTCATTGCGCTGAAACGTTCAACCAAGAATTATTTCTATATTTGAAACAATAATAAACATTATAAATAAAAATTAGTTTCCTATTTGAGTGTTCATTTATATTTTCTACATGGAATTCAGAATAATCTTATGTTTAATTTAAAATCAGTTGTTATTTTTTTCTTTATTATTGCATTGATTCATCGCAAAATATGGAAAGAATGGTTGCGAAAAAGATATTTGAAAGTGCTGATAATGTCTATATTATATTTTCATTAGTGGTGTTTTATCAAGAATTCAAGGAATTAATAAGAGCTCTAGGCAGTATTAAAATGTTTATGTTAGACTTTGTTACGAACATTGCTAACGAATTTAACATTTAACGTTTGATCTGGTAAACAAAGATTTGACTCCCAAAAAGAATTGTTCAGACATTAAATGCAGAGAAAATGCCGAAAAAAGTAACAGCATGAATTCATCCATAATACACTTAGTAAGTTATATTTAAAAGCAAAAATTGTGGAAAAGAAAGAATTTTCGCAGTATCCGCCTAAGCGATCATGGAAAACTGTGAAAAAAAAAAAATCAAATTCAGGATGGCTGACTCCAAGGAATTTAAACCCGGAACTTTCCGAATGCGAGGCCAAATAATCACCCATTCGGTCGCACTAGACAGTAATTCAACACATCATAGTAAAGTGGAAGATATCGTAGTTCATTTTGATTAAGATCCTCATGGTTTAATTTGTTTACATATGATTGACTGATATTTTGAATCATAACTTCTCTTACATAAAGGAATATTCAGGGAGTTTAAAGGGAGATCACTTAACTGAGAGTTCCATAAAGTGTATGACAGAAATCTATTGGATATCCAAACCATCTTTTTAGCAAGTTTCGCCTTCATTTTGTCTCTTGATCACCAAATAATCAAGGTAGACACAGGACCTAATTCTTCACCGGATATTAAGAGCTCTTTCCTCTCTCTTTGCCGAAAATTGTTATTCTTTTATAGGTAGACATCTGATGCCTATTTACAACATCGATAGCTACTGTAACAGGTCTACTGAGATTTGAGCATCTCGTGCCAAAAAGAATTCCTCAACTCGAGCCCAGGAGAAGGTTGTGATCACGGTCACGTAATGGCTACAGCTTGATTTCATTAGGATAGCGGAAATCTCGTCTAAGGATTACCTGGTATTGCATAGAAAGTCAAGAAAAACAAAACACCTCGAAAAGTATAAAAGCCTCACCAGTAAATAAGCGTACAGTCTAGTGATTATAACTGATTGCGAAAAACTAAGATTCCAAGTCACCTTTCATTAGTCCCGTCTAAATTAAAAAAAAAAAAAAAAAAAAAAAAAACACAGTTTTATTTCCTATTCACATAGAAAAATAAAAACTTTTGTGGCACTGTATATCCTTGAACTCATTCCATGAATACGAAAAATTCCATGAAAATATCGGACTGGGCTACCTTTATACAATTTACTTACTGACCCACGAAACACCCGCTCGACTACGACAAGCCAGCCTTAGCGTGCAAACAGTCAACGCCACAGTGAGCCAGATAATGCAGGAGCACTGACGGAGAAGGGAAAGGAAAAGGAAGTTGTGTTATCGCAAACTGTTAGTTGGTGGCTATTTCAATGACTGTCAGTTAAAAGAAACGGTTTGTGACTTGAAGAAGTGTTTGCAGTCATGCCATGCGAACAAACAAAAGCGTACAACTCTGCAACAAAAGGCGTACTTGCATATCGGTTCCATTAAAAAAATTCCGTAGAAGTTCATAACCAAACTTCCAGGTGTTAGTGTTTCTTTTAGTGAAATGGTTACGTAGTACTGAATTAGTTAAGTACGCAATAAAAACAACAATAATAAATGAAAAAAAATCGTTTGTTCTTATACTTGTTGTCGTCGCGAATATTCAACCAGGAATGCTCTGAAGTCCTGTCAAGTCTACACGTATATTGGTGCAATACCTCCTTGAAGGGAGCCATTTTTCGTAGGGCACCCTATACTAGTATTTATATATAATTATATAACTGTTTCATGAGTATTTGAAATAAAATAAACTATTTTATTAATTACTCTAATTTAACAGATACGCATAAATTACTGTTTACATGAAAAACACAAGGCCAAAAAAACTGCATTCAGACAGACAGCCTCTTCATAGCCTGTTTGGCGTTGTGACGTTTGCACACAAAAATATCTCATCAAAGATTCTTATAACACATCAGCAACATGAATATAAACTCTTTTCAGATCTGCTATTTGGTTTCCCTTTTGTTCTTTGCCTGCAGGGTACTATGTTCCAGAGGACAGCCCAACAAAACCCAGTCTTCCTAAGTAGAAAAAATCCATTCACTTGCTTTGATCAACCTTTCATTTATGATACATACTCTAAGTAGTTAAATCTTGAAATGTTGAATGGTATTCTCTCTTCGAGAGCGTCATGGAAGCTGCCCACATTTTGTGGAATCTTGTCGACTGGCTTGAAAGTCAAGTATATCGATAAGTACTCATTAAAAACGGGGTGCATGACGATTGCTTCCAAGTATTGATAACAATAGGGACCCTTGTATATCTCCTACCATAACAATGCAAATTATAATTATTGCTTATCTTTGTACAGGGTGTACAGGTGAATATAAGCTGCTATCAAATATTTTCGGCATTTTTACTAACACATAACACTAAAACAGCTCTTATGTATATATACATAAATACATAAATACATAAATACATAGATACAAAACTATTTCATTTCAGCGTTACACGACTTTATTGCTAACAAATTAATATAAATAAGCTATGGCCTCTTACTGATTTATTGCATCCCCTAAGTTTTGCTTTCTGTGCTTTAGCATATGCTGTTTAAACTTCTTGTATGTTTCGTATTTATTAAACCCATTTTAAATGCACACTTTTAGAGTGTGAACATAGGCATAAGAGTTGCATAAACCAAGAACGTATATGTTCCCATAGATAAATGATCCTGTGGATTAAAATCGGACAACGGAGCAACCATTCAATAAATTCCTCTCAACCATTTCATGTAAATTTCATGAAAAAAAAATGAAGTACCCAGTTAAAGCGAGATGAAGCGCCATCGTGCATGAAATACATAGGTTAGATGACGTCCAGAGGTCCATCGTCAACCAAATGTTGAAACTATTTTATACCTGTAAAATCGCTTTGTTGAACAAAGTAAATGCTAAGACATTCTTGAACACGGTATATTGATATGGAATGCATTGGCGGATGTTTTTCGTAGCCGAAAGTCTTCCACATTAAGTCGTTACAAGGATGATAAAAGGATACAGAAGGATTTCATGCAGAATATTCCAAACAGTCACGCGGCTCTGTGCTTCTGTTTATGAAAGCCATTTCTCTTATACTACCTGATAGATTTCGCTCAGGTTACGAAGAACTCGTTCCTCAAATTTTCCGATCTCTCTTGGTTTCCCAGAATCCGAAACTCCCTCTCAAA
Source organism: Metallyticus violacea (assembly GCA_030762175.1). Lineage (NCBI taxonomy): Eukaryota > Metazoa > Arthropoda > Insecta > Mantodea > Metallyticidae > Metallyticus > Metallyticus violacea. Next base: position 62,828,903 of record CM060836.1, read on the forward strand.
TGAAATTGTTTCTCGTAAGCATTAGCGGATTTGTGAGAATATTTTTGCACTACCTAATGACTGTCGGAATAAGGATAAGTGCTCCATTAGCATTTCCATCTGCAAGACATAGTTACGGTGCATTCTGGCCGAAAACATTTTCTTTTGATTTATTCACTCAGCAAACAACAAAAGACATAAAAGGGGGGGGGGAAACAAATGTCACGTTGTAATTTAAAATAGAAAGTAGTAGCAAAAGGTTAGCAATTTGAGTTGACTTCCCTTTAGTAGTAAATATAATGTAACATACTTAATTATTTAAAACGTAGAGTTTTTAGGTTCATGTTAAATGAATTTTGTATATGAGTTTATTATTGTTAGAAATATGTAAAAAATTTGATTAGAAACACTCTGTATATAATTTATATTGCATGTAAACAGAACATGGACTTTAAGTACATCTTAATTTTTATCCATGCCAAAATTCACATGGTTATATATTTTCTGTTTTTTAGAAGAACTAAAATCAAATATCAGGGGAAAATTGCCTTAGTTTACAAATGTATGAATGAAGCTTTTCTAGGATTCAGAAAGTTGTAGATGCAGAAATAAATATTTATCACTTCTCCTGTGACAATGTAACTCATTTTGATCGTAATTTTGAGAGACTGAATCATTAAAAAGCTACCAGCGAAGGTATTATATCTAATTCCTCGGGAGTAAGGGCTCTGACTGACCGGTGACCCGGGCGTCGATCTGTCAGCCAAATAGGATATGAAATGCATTGTATTATTTTATAGTGGGAAAACAGAAGTTGGTTACTTAATCTGGAGTTAAATTATTTTAAGCCAAACAATGGATTTTTGCGCTCAATCCAAATCAGTTTCAAAATACTTTCTCGTTCCAAAGCCATAGTTTTGATTGTAGGTAGCAGGAGAGTGAAAATGACCTGTCACATGTGCTAAGGGTCCTTACGCTCTTGTTGCTGAAAATGGCGCTAATAAACGTGCCACGTTAAATTACTCGAAATCTCATCAGTTTTATAGACCGTGTGTTCATTCTTAATCATTGGTTACATTTGTATGCTATTAAAGTTGTTTAATATTGCTGGAATAAATTTAACTGGTGCAGCTGTATTAAAAAGCTTACACGACATCCTGAATGATGCACAGTTGGCTTAGTTGATAAATCAACGGAACGTTCTGGTTGATGCATATTTTAACAACGTGTTTAAATTATAAACGAAAGCCTTGGATTAGCGTTAAAGATGAATGCCTCTACTAGAGCGGGATTACCATTTACATCAGCACTTGCAACAGCACGGCTTCGGCCGCACAGGTTACGCTGTACACAAACTGGCCTTTATATCGGAATCGCCGTGAAAATCTGCATTCACATTTTGATAACAAGCAAGCAAGCACAGCTGTATTGATCATCTTTTAGTTTTAAATTTAATTTACTTATGTAATCATGGACTTTTCAAAATTAAAATAATTATTCTCTCTAATAATAAGTATTTGATATTGATAATATCTGTAATTCCAATTTTAAAAAGAGCCAAATTCATTGTCTGTAACATTTTTTAAAATTTGTGTAAATAAACTCTGTTTATAGACATTATTTTAATCGTTTGTTATATATGGTTGAAAACTATTATAAACCGTGAAATTTACCCACATGATCAAAACTGAAGAGTATTTATTGGTTTATTTTCTGTAAGACTGCGAAAATATTTGTATTATTAGCATTTTTTACTATCAGGGCAGATCTACGTTCCATGGTTATGTAGTTTCTGGCTAAATATTTGTATCCAATCTTTGTGTTTTCCAGCACTTCTCTTAATTAGCTCCAAGTTTGCTTTGAGCGCTTTTAAAGCATGTGTCAGCTTTATGTTTGCACACAGATAACACGTTTTTGCTTAATGGGCAGCAGAAGTGGATATCATATAGCCAAGAGTTAGGCTGATAGCCTGTTTTGGCATAGGTCTCAACATTTACTTTCTCTCGTGGTTAACGTGCCAATATTGCTATGGATAATGGAAATTTTCCATTCTGTCTAAATGTTTTAGTTTTTATTTTATAATGCTCCGAAAAAAACATATAGCAAATATCTTGCATCTCCATTTCGTCTAATCTTCTTAAACGAACTATTTCGGTGATTTATATTTCGTTGCGTTAATTTAAATTCATTGTTGTATATTGGTGCAAGGGTCACTGGTAAAGGTTTCAGAATGACTAAGTGAGTTAGTTAGTCACAGCTTTTCAAAGTTCTCTCCTTGGCTTTGTATAAAACGCTGCATCCTCCGGAAGCACCTACGCCGCCACTGCAGCCAATTCCTTTTTGTAGGCTGCGAGCGGTTCTTCATTGTCGGGGAAAAAGAAGAAATTATATGATTCCAGATTGGAACTGTAAGATAGGTCCGTCAGCAATTTTGTTTCTCTGCTCTCTAAAATGGCGAGTTGTATTGGCAGTGCAAGAGGAAATGTTATGTTGGTATAAAATATCCCATACCCGATCCTTGATTGCCATTTGTGACCTTTGTTGGGCACTGTGAGAAGTCAAACTTCAGTGACCACTTTTTATAATTTAATAGATGACCAGATGACCTATTGTTATGAAGAAAGTGATGATCTTTTTTTTTTTTTTTTTTTTTTTTTTCCAGCGTTCCTTGCCTTCATAGGTGATTTGTCATCAGGGAGAACTTAAATGGAAACTGGCATTAGTTTCGGGAATCCAGTTTGCATCTTCAATGACTCTCCAATATTGAGTCTTTCAAGCACCTTTTGGTAGATTTTCTGCATTTTGGTTAAACTGTAGAGCCCTTGTCTTGAACAATTTTTTTTACTACAGATGTTCATGACGAAAAGCAGAAACATTTGGCGAACCTATCCATACAGATAAACGTAAATCCTTGTACATCTACTATGGATCTCTTGAGATCTTTTCTTCGGTCACTCTCGCTTTTGATTTGTCGCTTCTCTCTTCATCTTTAAAATAATGCCGATTTCAATAAAATTCGCGGAACCAGTGGATTACTGTTTCCTATAAAGGACAAAGATCCACAAAAGCATGAAGCAAACGGTACATGATTGCTCTCAACTTAATCATTTTTAAAAGCATACAAGAGTATCGCTCGAAGATGCTCTCTTTTGATGTCCACAATTTTATTCAGGATATTCATTTTATAAAATGCAGGTCTCAACTGCATGGACAATAATGTTGGGAAAGATTTCTAACCGTCAGAGAAATAAGCAAAATAATTTATAGTCCAGCGGTGATCATGTGGGACTTTCATAAGAGCAGGTATCTAGTAGAAAGTATCAAATTTTCTAATGTTCATCTGATGACTTCATTGCGAATTTTTTATTTATATCTCCATCTTTCTGATGCCTGTATGAGTATTAGGTTTGGAAAAAGTACCAAGAAAAGCATCCAGTACGTGGCCGAGGAAAGGTAGTTTTTAATTAGGAGAGAAAGGAATTCCACATTTTGACAATTTATTATACAAGATAACATAAACAAACATATATATCTCAAATGGAAAGTTTTGCCAGGTTTTAGATTTACACACTTTACAAAAATTGAATTTAAAAAAAAACATTCATATAAAACAGTCTTTACTGCCAATTTACAATTATAGAAAAATATAATCCTTAAGTACTATGATCCCTTTTAAACTCCAAACAGAACTTTGGTGCTATCCTGAATTTTACAAAACTCTATGCAATTTAATTAACATTACAACAAAATTTAATTAAAAGATAATAAAATTAATACAACTTATTTCCTACCTTGATAACTGAGCCACGCCTGCGGAAAAGGCAAGCAATTATTAACTTGGAATTAAAAGGCCCAGACGTCTGAACCCCTTACACCGGTACTCCCTCTAATAGCAAATAAGCCGAACTTGGAAGTACATACATAAAAATTCTGACGTCACGTCGGTTCTTGAAAATTCCATGCAAGTCTCAACCAATAGGGAGATAAGGAAATTAACACAAGGTTCCAAAGTAGAACAGACGGCAAAGATAAGGGAAATAAGTTGCTTGGCACAAATATACACAGTGGTACTTGAAAGAATAGAACAGATATGTTCCAAATATTAAGAAAAGACTTTAATTTGTATAGTTTGCCCTCTACGTTTAATAGAATTATGTCATCTGCAACATTAAAATGCTCGTATACTCTTGGTATAATAATATGAAATAAAGTTTAAAATAAGTTATACCGCTGTCGAACTCATTCAGTTTTACTATTCCTCTACTGAGTTCATTGGTTTTTTTTTTCTGAATGCCGTTCTTTGTTTTCATACATATATTTTTGTTACTTTAATTAAATATTGAGGATATTCATATATTTTCATACTTTCCCAAAATTTATTGTAATATATCTTCCTCAACGTCATGCCTGTATATATAAGCGTGTTTTCAAATTATTCTCTCTTCTTATCTGCATAATATGAATTGTTAGTAGCGACCTATACGGATATTATAAATCAAATCAAATAATTACGTATATTTTTACAAATATAGAAATTAGAAATGGTTGTATCAATACTACTGAAATTGTTTATTATATTTAGATAAACTCAATTACCACACTATGACTCATAAATACATGGAAAAATCAAAACCAATATCATTTCTCACGAAAAGAACGCCATTTACACTTTTTTCATTATTCCATGTTCTTTTAAAGAGTTTCTAATAGCGCTCTTATACTTGTAAGCAAGCACGGAAGATTCATACAGGTGGGAAAAAATAGGTACAACTTTAAGAGCGTAAAGAGGACTTCACACTAAGGAGGACACTAAGAAATTAAAATTAAAACAAAGACCGAGGCACAACAGCCCGTAAGTTTTTAATTTTAAGCCTATGAACACCGTGAAAGTATAAGATATTTGAGAATGGGAGCGAATTGTTTCAGACGCTTCAGTCGATATGGATCAACGTCAAAGCTACGTTGCAATATGACACGTGTTTTTAGGCAATCAAAGTTAAAACGAAGCTGTCATATGTAGGCTACATCTCACTCTAACACAGTCACCCACAGTGCAGGTTTACATGTAAGTGAACTATAGTAGGTAAATTAGTTGAACTTCTATTAATGTGATTCAATAAAGTCATGTTTTACATTTGATAGAATTAATATTTTTAAATTAAGCTAATGTATTTTATTTTTTCTTGATCATTATCACATTAATTACTTTAATTGCAGCTTTGGAGTTCCCAGACCATTTGATACTGTTATTGAAATGTTACTTGTTCGACCGTTGCTACTGTAAATTCTTTGTACATATTTTCTCTGTACTTGTATAGACAGTGGTCAAAGTGTGTAATGGAGAAAACAGCTTATACCAATAGAGAGAGAGGTAAAGGCGAAAGGAAAATTAGAGAAGTTTTAATTACATAAAGCACGAATATATTAAACCACATGGATCATCAAACCTTACAATATCATAGCACATAATTGTGGTTTTATACAAAACTCTTAGTCTGCATAAACTGAATTCCATTTTCGGATTCCACAGTACAGAATTTCAAAATCTAGTCATTAAGTAAAACAAGCCGAGAGCTGGAAAGACCCACAAAACAAGAAACCAAAAACATGTAATTTTGATTGCGGCTGCTGATGTTATAGAACGATTATTATAGAATTAAGAAGCGCCACAAGGAGAAGCGGATGATGGCGAAACTGTTACGGTATGCAGCTTTTTCCTTTGTGTACTAACAACTATCAAATGTTAATAACTTTTTCATAGTAGCTTAACAAATGAATCACGTGAGGTGATTCTAAAACGATTATGCCTGGAGTGACCTATTCGCTTAATTGACTTCTTCGAGGCCTCTAATTTGTATTCGTCATTCCAATATTTTTTGCATGCACATGTGTGAGTTTCCCTTAAACAACTTAATTAAGGTAACCTTCCTTCAGAGCCTCACCTGGGGACGGCAACAATTTAAAAAGCCCAAAAGTCTTTTAGTTGACAGCGTCCTGCGCATTTCAATGACGTGCGCCCAGAGATTTCGGGAGCCTCAATAATGACCAATTAATAAAGAGTTTTGGCTATTAATATGGGACATACAAGCCGAAAACTGTACGCCTTTCCACGCTGTCAAGGTTAAATGCTTAGCGTGGACTTGTTCTGTGCCACCAAGAACGTTTTGAGCAGGTTTTGAATCATCAAAGCAATAGAAAACAGTCGAAGAGACAAACACTGTATAAGTCGGCGGTATGCAATTATAAATACTATTTAAAACTACCACCTAAAAACTGATATAACAAGTATACTGCTTTCTAGCATAGAAATGTAATTAACTATATTTCTTTAGAAGTGGGAACACAGCATTAATGAACGAATGAATAGTGTTTAACGCCCAATGGAAATGATTATTTTTAAGGAAGGAATTGATTCAGGCCTAAGTTTAGGGTACCTCCCAGGCATTTGCCATTTATGAGGACTGAGGAAAACCTGGAAAAAAACCTCAGTCAGGGAGGACGGTCCTGGCGGGATTCGAACCCAGACCTCCCGCTCACGAGTCCGTAACTTAACGACCTCGACCACCCGTGGCGGTAACACAGCATTAGAGAACGTTTATCGACACCAGTTATGAAAAAATCATCTAATTCATCTTCTAAATTCAAGAATTTTTAATACTTTGCAATATACAGAATGTTGAAAAAGTATTTATTAAATTTTATAGGGAGGTAGAGAACACAAATACACGCTTATTGAATAGAAATGCACGACAGCTGATGTGAATGGATAAGGAAAACTGTGTCATTTATTTATTTGCTGTACTCGTTCAAAGCCTCCCGGCATGTCATGAGCAGTTTCAGCACCTACAGAAATTCTTGCGATTTCAACGGGTGTTTCAGATACGAGCTATCTGATACGTCCCCAGAGGAAGAAATCTTTTATCCTTTTTTACTTAGGTAATGTCTTCGTTTTGTTAATCCATCCAATTTATCAATGTGAGATTTCTGAGAAAAATTCTTTTTGTACGGCGGGTTTCCATTCCAGTGCAAAACAATAAATCAACTACCACTTTCGATTTTTAGATTGCAATGTCATATATGAAGAAAATCAAGATATTAACATAATAAATAAAAGTTGCGAGCTGTGTGAGGAACAATTAGAAATATTTTGTAAAACAGAGTGAAAAAGGACACGCATTTAATCTTCTACACAACCATGGCCTTAAGAATTATTTTTTATGGAAATCAGGCTTGGGCTTTAAAAAGGGGGGGGAGAATAATGTCTCAAGCAGCAGAAATGCGCTTTTTATGATCTGTCAAAGTTTCACAAAATAAGACCATATAAGAAAAGAATTAGAATTATTGATAAGAATGGATAAAACACTTAAAAAGAATAGCAGAAGATAGAATACCAGAAATATACTGATATATGGACCCGAAAGGAAGAAGATCAATTGGAAGATACCCTCCATAAATGATGGGTAGAAGCAAATATATGAGGTCGGAAAGGCAGGACCTAATCCATGATGGAAGAAGAAGAGAAAGAAGTCTGTGAGATCAGGCTATGAGTCCCCATTGGTCCCCAAACCTTACTGTCAGATGTGCCTCACAGACTGGTGACGTGTGTTGACGCCCTCTGTTGTTGAAACCACATTCTTTATTCTAAGTCCAGCAGTTATGGTAACAGATGAGATATATTCGTCCGATTGGGGGGCAGTTGTTGATAAGAGCTACATCTTGTGGCGCATGGGTTTTCTAAAGCCCTCACATGTGTATTGTGCTAACTAAATCTACCGCCACGGGTGGACTCATGAATGGGAAGTCTGGGTTTCGATTCCCACCAGGACCGTCCTCCCTACCGAGGGTTTTTCCAGGTTTTCCTCAGTCCTTATAAACGGAAAAATGCGGGGAGATACCCTAAACATAGACCCAATTAGTCATTTCACCTCATGTATCATCAGTGTCCACCGCCTGTGATAAATATGGGCTTTCAACACTATTCAACGACTGGCTGAAGCTGCCATCACCTGTGTAAAGCACTTCCGGCCACTCCGCAGTCTTCTGTCGTGAACTCATCAGCTTACTGTAGCCGATGGAATCCTTCATAGCATTCTGGGTGTCTTTGAGCTTGAACAATAATTAATCCTCTCCTGTATCAATTTATAAAAAAAAATGCAACGCTCTGTATATCCTGAGGAAAATATTTAATCGTAACTTTTGCAACCCTATCTGTAGCTGGTTTATAGCAGTGCCTTAAACGACAGATCTGTGCGCTAATTTCTCTTTGTCAATATGTCTATTGATCCAAAGGTTTTTAAAAACAGGTCGTTTGCTGTTTGCATCTTGAAGGAATGTATACCTATTATCTGTTTAAATTTATAGCAGTTTTCCTTCGAACAAACTCTCTCAGAAAGCACCAAGAACCAAACTGTACGATATGCTGTCAAAAATGTTCAGACTAGGTCTATAGTGCGAAAACACTGTGTAGCACCAGAGATACATGCACAGCGATCGTGAGTTATTTACTTTCCTTAGTAATAACGCTGGGTAACGTTGGAAACTGTGCTTCAAAAGTTTGTTACCGCGTGCATGTGCACAGTCAGATTTGCGAACTACAAACAAGAAGAGAGAGCTAATATCAAGTTAGCTCGGCAAATCTTTAAAATGATTGGCAATCTCATGGCAATGAAGGAATCATTGCAAGGTATTTCGGGTAGCGCTCAAATTCCAGAATGGCTGCTAGACAAAAAAGGGCGACTTTCCATGAACACAAACTCCAAAACTGTGAATAAAAATTGAAAAAATTGTGCATAAAGAGTGTCATAATACCATTAAGCATATACCTAACGTCGTGGTACATATACTTAGAAATAAGGGGCTATATAAACACCTTCAGTAGTCTGTATTCAAAATAAGTAATCTAGCACTGGAAGAGGTGATAGTAAGAATTAACGAAGAAACATAGAAAGAAGTAAGAAGATCAGAACGCATACGTATACAAAGAAAATCCCAAAACACAACTAACTTTACAAGAATAGGAAATATACAAGACAAATTTAATTAAATCAACTGGGAGAGAATGTTAGAGGAAAAGATAGGCAAGGAAGAAGGGAGTGATGAAGGAGAGGAAGATACCTAAATTTATAACAGACGGGAATACTTTTGAATTACAACCGGAAGTAGAGAATGGGAAGGAAGGTTTTACCTATAAGAGTAATGGAACCGGGAAGAAGATGGAAAAAGGAAAATTACAGAAGATAAAGGAGTGTTGAAGATCCATGGGAATGTGCGGCGGGAGGAGATGGAGGATGGAGAAGTGGTGTCCGGGGAGGAGGAGCAGAGCACGAGAAATGGTGTAACCAGGAGTCCAGGAGGATCAAGAGAGGTGGAGGAAGGGATGTTTGGAAGAAAGAAAAGATGGAGAGTGACATGGTGGAAGCGAGGTGATAGTTTTTAATGGTTAAAGTGTTAGGATAAATAAATAAAATGAGTAGGAAAGATTAACAGTGAAAAATGAACTATAAGTGAAGTAAGTTGCTAAAGAGAAGGTGATTAGTATGACTGAAATGTGTTCAAGAGATTTGAAAGATTAATAAGTGCAATGTTTAAATGATGAGTGTAAATTTAAGCTGCAAAAGTAATGGATACAGTACATACCGCTGGTAACCAGTGTAGTAATGTAATAAATTAGGATAGAATAACTGGACACCAGCTGTAATTCTTACTGGCTCCCAGTAATTTTGTTAATTTTGTAGATTTTTAAATATTAAATTGGGAAGTAGTTTAGTACATTTATATTTTAGTTTAATTTAATAAATTTTGAGACATTTTTTATAATTTTACTATGTTATTTACTCTAGTTATCTAGTTAATCTGAAAAATAATGAAGTAAGAGATTGTATAGTATAATTTATAATAATAAATAGAAAAAATTACACACGCGTCCTGGTTTAGGAAACCAGACACCAGGGGGACGTTATTTATTCATAACGTCATAAATGTGTTCTATGGAATAATGCAATATGAAACGTGGAGCGAGGGTAATTGGATGTTGCTTCACAACAATGCATCCTACAATTAGAAGGATCGTCGTTTCAACTTCGTGAATGAGATCCAGCGCGAATCGCAGAATGTGTTTGACAGATTTCGATAACAGATCTTCCAGGCTGTTTCTATTAAGTAGAAAAGGAGCTAAAGACCGGTGTATTTTAAATTTTGTCACAAGAGGACAGTGGCAAAATTTCATATCGGGTACCTATATACTTCATTATATACAGGCGAATTCATTAATAACTTTGATAACATAAATATAGTGTTGTTCATTTCAAAACTGCCGGGGTTCTAGTGGACCGTAAGGCGAGTGTTTACTGGGAACGATACGAAAGCCCATTTGCGGTGAATGACGGAGATTAGGCCTACAATACCATACAAATAATGAGCGGTAGGAGGTAATAAGAACGCTTAGTATCTTTCATTAAAACTTCTCTGCATTCTTGCCTGAATATATGTAAGGTTCTCCTCTGTCAAAACTGTTTTCTTTTTGTCTTTAGGCCACTTTCTAAACAGTTGAGTTACGCACAGTTTTGAAGAGACAGCAGCTGCAGGAAAACGATGTCGAACTTTATGTGTGTCGTAAGATTGCCTGCTTAAGAAATAAGTTTCAACAATGAATATTCGTTGCTAACACTGTATAATTGTAAACAAGGAACTTACTATAACACGCGTGTCTCCAACAAGACGTTAGAATGACATGACGGGCGGACCAACCGGTAGGTGCGGCTTGCCTGATGGTTGATTTTCTTCCCTTGAGGGAAGAGTCGGTTCTCCCCAGTAAACGATCGTCGCACGACCGCTAGAACGCCGGCAGGTTTGAAATGAACCGCAGGGTCTGAATCTTGTGTATTAACAATATTGGCCCCTGTTTTCCCTTATAATTATTTACATATGCAAGTCAATACAGCGCACTGACCCCCCCACCCTTTGAAACCGTGACTTGTAGCAGTTACACCAACTTGTCAACAACTACTTATTCTGTTCACCCGTGAAGGATATCAGCTATTCAAAATATCCCGGCTTGCTATCCCAGTTTTTATTTTTATTCTGATCATATATTATTACTTACTTTACATTGTGACACATGGGGACTAAGTAATGGAAATAATGAGTTAACAATGGGGATTAATAATTAAAATACTAATAATGATCTTCATTATTGTGACTGTAACTGTAAAGTATTCTCAAAGTTAACAATCGCAGATAATTGCACACTCGTCTGGCGTATGTGAAAAAGTCAAGTTCTACGCATGCGTGTAGCTGCAATGTTTGGTGTTTTTGATATGGAAGAAGCGCCAGTCTATCGAGAAACGTGAGAGGGCAAGATGCACAACTCCCCTCTCTGGCCATCGTAACAGCGTTCTACAGGCAACATCATTGTAATAACATAAGGTAAGGCCATTGAAAACTGCAGTATAGCGATGAAAGCATCAGTTCATTGTATCATTTGATTTACCCCTAATTCCCTGTGTTTAGAATCCATAGTGTAGGGATTAGGTTTGGAGTAAGTCCCTAGTGTCCAGACATTCTAGGGAAAATGAGGAAATAAACAGATGCTCTTTTGGGACTGTTTTCTTTAAAAATAATAACACTGGGAAATGTCTGTGACTTTTCCAACTTGTATGCTATAGTAATTATAAATGCAAATTCCAGCATTTAATGGCTGCTGTATTTGAAGCGTGGCATTTGGAAGTTACATTCTGTTCTTTGCAATGAGTTAATACCGTAATTATTCAGTCAAAAATATTTAAAACTATATTCTTAATTGTAAAATTTCCACACTGTTGATGCATTTTAATGAAATATATTCTAGCATTATATCATAATACATGTTTTCCAAATTATGAACAATTAAATTATTAAGATTGCAACTGAGCATCTAATTATTGCAATGTACTAAACATAGTAGAATTATTAAATATGATACCTTTATTCCGTCTAAGAAAAGTGTAAAAAGTTTGAAAGATTAACATAAATGAATCATAGCTGCATAAAGATCACAAAATACGCGGATGGGCCTTAATTTACATTTACGAGAAATTTACAAATAATTTACACTATTATTCGGAAAACTATCTCTAATTTTACTCGTATATGTTGCTGAATGTTTAAATTAACGTTAAAATTCAAGTTTCCGGCTAGAATGCAACAGAATCCACTGTGTATAATCGAACTTAGGAGGTCTACCTCTATGTGGGGCGCATTGTAAAATGTGTGCCAGATCATCCCTAACTTACATAATCCGCAAATATCCAAGGAGATTCTCCTCAGTTGCCAAATACCCTGTTCCACCTAAGCATTACTTCTCTTTGATTTCCACATATTTTTCTTCGGGGTTTATGCGATGGCAAGATCCTAGCGAGCGGAAATCAAGTCCCTTACATCTTGCACGAGAAAAGAGAACACCGCCTTTTAGACCAGACTTAGTGCAGACATAATTTTTCCACCTTCAGCCTAGAAGCATAAAGATTCCCAAAGAGAAATAAACGAATAGCGAGCGAGATTATATTCAAGTCAGCAGCCTCCCGCATCTTGCTGAGCTCGCGAATCCAGAATCGCAATATCCGCTGAAGAAAAACAAACTTACCGATCTCTAGAATCATCTTTTACAGTTTTCCCTCCCTGGACAGCTGCCAATGATGCATGTTAAGAAAGGATCAAGGCCTCCCAGAACAATAAAAATCGCTTTCGGAATACCTGAGCAAGATATCTGTGCAATACAGAGTGTCAAATGTGGTACGGTCGATAAAACTTCCAAAACACGTTCGAATCCAAATACAGTGTGTCGCGATATGCAAGAAGATTTTCCAGAATGGTTTTCAGAAAATCGCAGTAATAATAATGCTCCTGTATACTATAAAAATAAATTGGTTAAATAATAAACATTGTGCAGAAGTTCTTTCGTTACTAAACATTAACTTTATTAAAAATGTTTTCGCGTAAATATCAACATACCCACCATATAAGGTTGTTGATAAAATAGTTCTTATGTTTCAAAACAAGAACCTTTACAAAAATTATAAAGAACCTAGTGCAGTTAACGGTTTACATCAGATAATTAAATAAGAAACATACAACTTGCCTTCATACCCCCAAGAACAAAACAATAAAAATTGATTAAAGAATAATAAATTCATTACCCAAGAGTTCACTTAAAATAAATAACAATGCCCTAAAAAAATCACCTTACAAAAATTTCCGAATTTATCCAAAAGAAAAGCCTTGCATTAAGCATAAAATACAAAGAAATGCATTACACAACAGACTTGCTTTTACAGGATACCTGGGTCACTGGATACTCAACCAAGAAGCTTCTTGAATTTCTGATTACGAAACTGCCCCTTCCCAAGCCGGAGCGTCTTCATTGCGTCTGCTTCGGAAGAAAACTAAGTATCTTCACTCGCTTTGCATAGAGAGACCTACAAGGAAGGCATATCAGCCAATAGACGAACGCTTCCACAGAGGCTATTCCTATGCCATTATTCGAAAAGGTACAGGAAATTAAGTAAGACGGGGGTAAAATATCGACTTAGGTAAACATATGACAGCAAGACTGGCACACTTAAGAGTCTGCAAACGGATATTAGACTTATAATTAAAGTCCAGTAATATGTCCAAATTATTTTGATTCTTCTGTTCTGAGAACCATTGGATGTATGGAGCTTATATATTCATATCGGGCTTCGAACAAACATCACCACTACTTTATTAAAACCGGTGCTCTATTTCCTGTATAACAAAACAAAAAAGTAGAAAAAATAATTTTCTTAAAATAGTGTTTATTGAACTTATATGTTTTGCATTTGACGTCTTCAATTATTTTTGGTACATCCTGTATTGATCTGTAGAGAAAGCATTAATTCTTAGAGATGTATCGCTATATTACAGAAACATTTTGCCCATTGACAATGCTAACAAATAAAAACACCTGGGTTATTCTCTAAATGTTGGTAGGTACTCTGGCATCTGAATTAACATTATTTTTATAGGTTACTTTCGATAATCCCATGTTATATCACTTTACTATTACCCCGTTTTCAAGGCCTCTTTGAGTAATATCTTCCAATTTTCTTTGCAATATCTTGGTTCAGTTTTCCTTGGTTGAATGCAATATCAATATTGACATTGAGCCAGGATATTGGAGGTAATCTAAGCTTCAGACGTGTTGCATAAACACTGTCCTGACATTTTCCCCCATAGATTGAATTTTATATGCTACTGATTCTAATATTTGGAGCTGTTATAGAGTTTTATATTTTCACGTTATCATGAGTTTAATCATTTACATTCTCAGATACCACTTTATAGCTATAAGGTTTCAATTTAAATGCCTATGGGTGGCACAGCTGTGATTATTGCAAAGTATTGTACTGGAGAATGAGTATAAATATATTAAAATTGTTTTTAAACGCAGAAAAAAAATTATAACACTTGCCACAAGGCATCAGGTTAATAGGTATAAATGAAATGAGTCTATGATTATATTGGAGGTTTCCTTGTTCTATTCTCCTTTTTTATGGCGCTACAACTTCAGATATTTCCAATAGTACTTTAAAAGGACGCAAATCTCAAACGTTGTTACCTCCGTTTTATTATTGTGTTCTAACCGACAATTGATACCTGCTCACAATACACAATAATAACCATGGTTCCTGTAAATAACATTGCTAAACAAAAGAAATTGGATGAAATTTAAAATAGCAAGCGAAATGAAACAGTCAACATAACAAAAGCAGAACTTAGATAAATTATTTAAACCTCTTCTTGTACCGTCAGGAAAGTTATAATTAACTTTTTATTTACATATTTACCTCTGTCTGTCTATCCGTTAATGTTAATATTTATCTTCTAGCTTTTATTTTTAAATAATATGGTATGTTACGTTGATATAATACCCTTGAGAAATGTGCTGCATCAGAACTCAAAGAGATCGAAATATAAGATTACAAGTGTGACTTTCTCTTAGTGTTTTATCCTTTTCTGCTTTTATATTAACTGTTAATTTGTTACATTGTTAATAGCATTGCTTTATTTTTATTTTTCTTACATACATCTTACATATATATATAATTTTGAGTATGAGGTTCATTGTGGAAAATTATATTATGTTTTGTTGTGCTAAAGTATTGTAATTATATTGGGAAAGAGGAATTTGCCTATAATTTTCTTGTACTAGTTTCAACTTTAGGAAACCGCTCGCAATACTGTGGAAGCATGGAGAGAAAGAATCACTTCCAAACGCATAATTCAGCGTTGATTTGAAATGTTACGAACTGCGAACTTCGATCTTGTAAAGGATGTGGAGTAATAGTATAATTGTTGAAATAAATACATGCCAAACTAATCGACAACTTAAGGAACTAAGGCTTGCACCTTCAACTGTTTGTGATCACTCTAACAAAACAGGGAAGACTTAAAAGTAAATTATATATTTTAAAAAAAAATGTATTAATTGGTTCCTGGAAGAAAAAAGGATAAAAATCGCAGTTTCGATATTCACAGCTATTATATATGTCGGTCCTGGTGGTGTAGTGGTTACCATACTTGCCTCCTAAACCCAAAACGCGGGTTCGAACCCGGCCAGGACCGATGGATTTTTTCGGGCGTAAATGTCCTAAGTATGGCTTCCTTCGGAAGGGAAGTAAAGCCGTGGGTCCCGTGTCGTACATTTATGGCACGAAAAAGAACCTCAAGCCTGAAAGAGAGGCCTCTGAGCAAAATTTGCCCTGAGTTGAATGGGACGCTGATGACCTGAGATATTAAAGAGCGTCCATAAATAAATCAATCAAAAAAAAAAAGCTATTATATGCAAATCCAAAATTCAAAAGGAACGTTATGGCGACTGTATGGTTATCGGATGCTAGTTTAATCCCTATAATCTTCTCCACTGTGGTGAAACAATTACTTTCACCTAAAAACTATCCCGCACGCGCAGTGTGATTCTCAGCGGCTGGGCGTGCCGCGGCCGGCCGAGAACGTACTTCAACTTCGCTTTTAAAATTGTATATAAAATCTTACCTCATAAAAGATGCTGAAAATGTCGTCCCTTTTCGGCTAAACACGCATTGTTTAGGAAAACGCTTACATTCTGATTGACACCTTTAAGTTCGGCTCTGTAATGTTCCTGGTTTCATTTGTGATATTATATTTTAGTTCCTCCAACTGCTAGGATTTGTTTCATAAACTCTGTCCTTCAGGCAACTCCACAGGTAAAAATCACATACTGTTAAATCTGGCAATACAGCCATACGCGAGCATTAATCACTCTATCCCCAAACACTTCCTCAAATTTATTCATGGACTTCGCGCTATAAAGTACTTGCAGAATCCTGTTAAAACGCTTTCTCTTCTTGTGTAAGCTGCTGAAAAATTTGGGTCAAAGTGTACCTTCTGTACATTTCTTCATCAAATGTCGTCTAGTAAAAAATCGGACCGAAAATACCCTTTGCGCCAACAACAAACCAAACACCAACTTTCCTATCATAAAGAGGGATTTCCTGTACACGTAGCACATGTTTTGATTGTTCATACAGCCGTTCAAGTAAAACCAGGCCTCGTCTGAAAAGAACAGAAGCGTTGGGTCTATTAAACTTTCATTGGCAGTAGAAAAAACCACTCTTGCTACTAGTTCGCCTTGTTTTAAACAACGGACAGGAGTACACTTGTACGATTTGGTGCTTATAATAATTTTGTTGCTTTGTGTGTAGAGCTCACTGTAACTCCCTTTTGTTGTGGTAATTTCGAAAGTGGTTTTGTTGACGAACGTTCAAGATTTGCACCAATTTTGTCTGGTTTACTCGCTGTTAAAATTGTACGTTTCCGCGTGTGTTTTTTTGTTATATGCTGATCAAGTAGAATAAAATTTATTCGCAATATCTATTTTGAATTATGTTTCCGGAACGAGATAACTAACCAAGGAACTTCATACAAAAGTCTGCTCTAACATATTTGTGAAAACATTTATACACGAAAATGGGCTGCTCTAGAGTCAACTGTCCCATCTTGGCGAAGATCAACTACTGCGCTGCTTCAAGGTGACGTTCAAAGACCGGAGGGGAGGCTTGCAGGCGAAAGAGTGAGGAGCACCGCTCGCAGCTGATGGGATTGAAAACACAACGCGTAAGGGATAGTTTCTACCGGAAAGTTAAATATATATATATACACATATATATATATTATAATTATATCTGACGACCAATAACTGTATAAGCGCTAACGTACTCACAACCAGACTTACTCATCAACACCATACCTGAACTTAACAGACTCGGTATCAATATGGGCTTAACGACTTTGTCATAAATCCGGAAAAATCGCAGGCAATCGTAATGGGGCATGATCGATTATTAAACAAAATTAATCTAATAGTACCTACTCATTCCTGTGATACTTAATGAAACAAAAGTGCCAATGGAATCATTTGTGAATAATATCGGTGTCTGTTTTGACAGTAATCTGAATTAGAAAATATAAACAAATATATTTTTAGTATTTCATTCTCACATTTAATATGCAAAAAAAAAAAAAAAAAAAAAAAAAAACCTTGTATCAACATGATTATGCCACATTTCGGTTACAGGGACATTTTGACATGACAAATGTTGTACAAAGACCACAACGTGTTCACAATGTCTTCGCTACCTACGTAAATGAGATGATATCACTCCATCTTTTGAATTGTTATCCTGGAATTGACTGGATGCTAGAAGGAAGTTCCGCTCCTTCATTCTTCTGCGTCCAATTTTATGCCCCTCAACTATTAACATCTCCATTTTCTCTATACTCTTACTTTTCTTTATCTCTTACAAATCGCTACTTGTCTCTAGAACTCTCTGTCGTCTTATATCAAAGACTACCGGTCTCAACAACAATTTAGAATATTGCTCGACGGCTATTTATTGGAGAATGCATATAACAAGTACTAAATTCACACTATTATTGTATATATCGTAATTGTTGCTGGTGAAGTGAAAGAAAAGACCTTGTGGTCTTGACATCGCCAGATTAAAGAAACATTTTACTATACATGCTTATTAATTTCATGGTTTTTTTTTTAATTCAAATTTAATCTGTTCCCGAGAGCTGATGTATGAATGTATTGGGCAACAACGCGCTGCTTTGGCAGGATTCTTACACCTGTGTTCTGTGGTACAGCCCAATCGAACGAATTTGCTTGCACTTAGTGATGTGTTTCATAGCGATTGCCGTGGCAGAATAGACGCATGCTTTATGCTCCGAGATAGTAACTACATCCTAAACTGAAAATGGAACAGTGGGCAGCATCTAGGGCGGTAAATAAATGCATGTCGTTGATGGACTGTTTCCATAATAACTCAAAAGGATGCGCGAGCCGGCGAGCATTACCAGTTTGCTAAATATAATTTTTGATATTTTGTTTAACTACAATAATTTATAAATTTTACATTCATGATATAGTGATTTTACACTTGTTTTATAGTCTGTAACTAAATGAAATTGGGCTTTTAACGCATTACTTTAATCCCTGTTTCATTTAGTTTCGGCTTTATTAAAGTGACTGGTATTGTACTATGTTTGTAGCTTCGGCGACATTCCTGTTATACACCTGCTGTATTACCTCTGGTGTGTTGTATTTTATGTAGAAATACATAATATAATCTTCTGTTGTGTAATAAGAAACCTATAACAGGTATAGTTATACTCAAACTGCGTGGTAGATACTCAATATTATTTTCATTTGGAGGTAGGCCCTGCACCAACCTTTTATGTATTCTTTTCAAACACTTGAACTGAATAATAAAGTCTTAAATAATCAAGAAGTTGAGACGGCGTTTAGAAATTTTCCAATTTTTATCGAAATGACTGGTACTAATTGATTAAACTGTATAGATGCCATTGGTAGTTACTTAGAAAAGCTATTTTTAATTTATTGGTACTTTATTTAAGTTTAAATAATAAAACTGCCATTAGTTTCGGAGCACTGTAATGCTACATAGAGTACTTGTTTAGAAAAGACAAAAGACAGATAGTGTATTATTTATTTGCTTATATAACTCGCTAGGTAAAGAATGTACCATAGCTTTTGTTTCGTTGTTCAGCTTTACTAAAAATGTACGTCTAGATAAAATTCCTTGCCACTTCACAAAACAAAAGCCTTTTGAAAGAGAATCAATATCCTTTAAACCGGGCATTGTTCAGTGCAGTACAAAAATGCAAAGTGCTCCTTGCAGAATTGGACTTAGGATCTGCCGATTTGAAATCGATATCGTGACCGACCGATCCACCGCTACCGGTACGGCTGCATTTCATTATAGAATCTAAAAGTTGATCACAAAGGACTGGCTGTACCCAAATCGACGTGCATTTAATCCAATTAGCTCGCTCGCATAATTTCCATTAGTTTTACTTTATCGGAACAAAGTTCATTAGTATCACTGAGTATATTGGTTGTTCCCGGGGTTTCCCACAGGACACTGTTTGTGAGCTCAAAGGCATCCGTTGTCTGCTCCTCTTCATAAACCGCACGACGAAAGGGAATTGTCAACCTCTCCAATCGTATCAATTGTTTTTTAAAACTACTATGTTTTGCCCAAATTTTACTCTCAGATGTTTGATATGTGTTCATATCTCTCGTGTTTAGAGGAAAAGACACAAATAAAGAAGACCTTTTTGCCTTAGACCTTTATCTTTAGTATTCCATAACTGTGAATTTTTCTTCAAAAAGTGAACATTTTATTATATTTTACTATACTTTTTTCGAAATGCACATTACAGTAATTTTATTGTAAAAACGAAAGATTTGTCTCAAGTAACTAGTTTTGAACTAAATAAATAAAGAAAATGGTTATTATTAAACCTTTAATTGCAGAACGTTTTACAAATACCATGTTTTGCCAAAATTTTACTCTCAGATGTTTGATATACGTTCAATACTCTCGTGTTTAGAGGGAAAGACACAAATAAAGAAAACCGTTTTGCATCTTTAGTTTTGGCATTCTATAATTCCGAATTTTTCTTCAAAAAGTAAAAATTTCATTATATTTTACTATACTTTTTTTCAAAATGCACATTACCGTCATTTTATTGCAAAAACGAAAGTTTTGTCTCAAACAACAGAGTATTAATTTAATCCTAATTTTGAGGTAAATAAATAATGAAAGAGTGGTTATTTTGAAATCTTTAATTGCAGAACGTGAATACAGTCAAATAATGCCCCTATTAAATGTCTGTCTTATACAGATAAATTAGACTTAATAAGCATTGGATTGATTTTATGTATTGAATAAATGTTCACTCAATTAAACGAAGTTCAGTAGAATTAAATTTTTGACATTATTTTCAAAATATAAATATTTAACACATGATATTGAAATGATTGTTGTTTTTGTAATCATATCCACATGTATGACATGAAATTTTATCCTAAACACTCTTAATTTCCATAACATAAATTGCAATTAATTATATATATTTAATGTTGTACTCAATATTAAAGGAACATTTGCTTTCTTCGCTTTTTACTGGTACACTCTTCATGGCAGTGTTGGGGTTAGGATAGGAGTATTTTTGCATTTGCAAAACGATGGATTTTGGAATACATTAAAACTGCTAATGCTAATAAAATATACCGGGTGGAAGAACTCTAAATGCCAGCCTTTAAACTAGAAAGAGATCAAGAAGAAGAAAATGAAAAAATATTATGAGCTCTTGTTGTCGATCTTTCATAGAAATGTAGAGAAAGAAAGACGTGTGGTAACCGCACCTGCCTCTTGTAGTTCCTGGAATGACTCTGCGGTGCAGGTGAGTATTAAGGGTGGAAGGCGTGCTGTTTGTCGGAAAGTGGTCGCGATTATGTTGCACCAGTTGCATTATGATAATGGTATTAATGTTTTAATTTGATATTTACTTCCTAACACAGTTATTTCGTATATATGCAGCAAAAGTTTTAACATTTAATGAAAGTATCTAAAAACAGAACATATTTCTTTGAGCTTTGAAGATACAAAATATT
This sequence comes from Metallyticus violacea, assembly GCA_030762175.1. Classification (NCBI taxonomy): domain Eukaryota; kingdom Metazoa; phylum Arthropoda; class Insecta; order Mantodea; family Metallyticidae; genus Metallyticus; species Metallyticus violacea. Next base: position 62,849,904 of record CM060836.1, read on the forward strand.
TTGAGTTTACAAATGCACTTATAAATAAGTAAAGAAAACGCCAAATAGATATAATAGCTTTTAGTTTAATTGTCAGTGAAAAAAATAAAACACCAAGTTATTATGCAGCCTTTCAAAAAAAAAAAAAACTAAACAAAAGCGAAATATATTAATTTAATAATTTAGTTGAATACAATAAAATAAAACAATAACATAAACACATTCAGAAGATCAATGAACATTGCTAGAATAGGAACGTATGTGCAAAAGTGCAATTGTAACTGAACGACCAACTGCTGTGTGCCGAACTGTATAAGTGTTTAGTCTCCAGTTTGGAGTGAGTACCAGGTCAGGCAGGCACTGCTGCAACTTCGATCTCCGGTTAAACATAACTATTTAAACAAAACAAAACGTCCAAATTATGATGAAAAGAAGCGCGTAAGAAAGAAAACGAAAAGAACGAAAATGCAGAAGAGCTGTATTTTATCATTTCTTTCAATAAGCCTGGTCGTAATCAATCCCTATTTGAATTATAAGGTCACGAAAAGTATGCAAAAAGTTTAATACCTTGTTAAATTCTAAATTGTAGATATTATATTTTTTAATTTGCCCTTATGCATATAATCCTCTTCTTAGTTGATGAACATCTATACCCCTTGCACTCATATAGGACTTTAATTGTATAACGTTTTTGTTCAAGAGTTATTTTACATTTAGGCTCCTAGGGGTACCGCAGATGGGGGCATCCTTACTTTAACTCCCCTTCAAATTCTATCATTACCTTTAATGTCGCTTTTTGAGCCAATTTACTACAGGTCTCATGGTAATATACATTTATTAGCGAAAATTGTTGGACAACTGGCTCTAGTACAACGCCATTATGTTTATAAACATTAGTTTAGTAAGCGTGCGGAAATAATTAAGAACTTTCCTCATTGATTGCGCCCTTTCAGGACTGAAATTCATTGTACCGTATACAAATATGAATGTAATGTTTCAGCGTAAACCAAAAAATTATGCGCATGATTTTAACAGAAGAAAAGTCTAGGCAAATACGTGCCAACAAAATTATCCTGATATTAGGACAAGTGTAAAGGAAAGCACTGGCAGTTAAATGAGAAACATTGGGATTCTTTTTAATACTCGTATATAGAGAGGATGACAGCTGTAAGGCTGTATAAACCTTTTGGCAAGATGAGTTGAGGTATGTTTGTCACCGGCTGCGGCACGCTTAATAGCCGGGACGTTTAACACCGCTTGAGTGGTCAAGGTTTATAACTAAAGCAGGTACTTTAATAATTACCTTCCTAGAAAAGTGATACAGGGCATTATAATAACGCATAGTAAAAAAGCCAAGCAGGCAGCGAGTATAAATAAACTCAGTATGCAAATTTTAGCCAATAAAAAGGTGGTTTGGAGTTTAAATATTCTAAATGCTCTAAAACTGTGCAAAAGAACGATTTGGACCCTAAGACATGGGTGAAAACCAACTCCAAGAAAAACCACGTAAATGTAAGCAGTTATACAAAATTGAAAGTAAAGTTTTATATTAAAATCACTGGGATAGGCTTATTTCAATTCTTATGCAGAAGTATTTCAGAAGACAAGTACGTTCAGCTGGGCTCTGATTCTGAAGCAAACTAAATCAACGTCACTTGTAAAAGTACATGACAACGTCTGGTTCCACAGCAACTCCATTTCGGAAATCTATAAAAATCGCAACGTAAGCAGTTTATCTTCCATAGCAAATCTTCCGTGTTGATATTCTACCTCCCGCTTCCACCCCGACTCGCTATTTTTTTTATTAATTCGGAAAATGGTTTCGGCGTGATGTACATCTTCCGCCCCCGCCCAACTCATCGCGCACCGGCCCCACCCAGTAGGCACTGCGCTTGTTTCTCCTGCTTTGTATAAAACCTATTTTATGACTCCAGCGATAGTGTTTTGTCGCGGGTTATGTTCATCACCATGGTGATGGGAAATTTAATATGGCTCTTACTGCTTTAATGCAAGGTGTTCCGAAATGTGTGCCCATGTAGCTGTCACAGTTTGAGATCAAGAAAAAGGGAACGAATAAAGAAAATAAACTATTTTTATATTTTACTCTAATTACTGCATTACAGCACACAGCATACAATGAAAGAGTGGGTGTAGCATTTTTTGTTCGCATAAAATATAGTTGTTTGAAAATACTTTTTCATTAATTTTATTCCAATTTAAGCACCGACTTTAATCAGTTTAACAATTTTGGATAAAATAACAATTACTAGTGTGGCATTCAGTTTCTTTAAACTGGCGATGGTGTTTTGAGTAGTCAGTTTCGTAAATTTTGGGCTGTTATTATCTATTGTTTTCAAAATAATAAAGATTTACCGATTTTCATGTATATACATACTGGATGACCCGGTGACTTTCGGTCTCGGGCAGACAAGATCACGGCGAGCCAAATAATGAAGGAATACTAGCGGAGAGAAGAAAGAAAAAGAAAGTTGTGCTATTTGAATGCTATTGGTCTGTGCAGTGAAGAAATTATAACAGCTGTTGGGCGAGATATATTATCTACAATAACAATTTCAATAATGGAGGCATGTACATGCCGCGGAGAATTTTGTAGTCAAATTTCATAGTGTTTATGTTCCTTTAAAGAGCATACAAGATTTTGGTGAAACAGTGGCGTACAATGAAATCGGTTGCAAACAAGAGAGGGGGGACGCGAACATTGTGCATTCTTACACCTACGTGAATGCGAATATTAAAACACGGATGCTCAGAACCCCTAATAAGTCAACACGAAAATTGACGCAACGGGTAAAATGTCCCTTAAGTCAAGAAAAATACATATTTATAACAACTAGAGCATTAATTAACAAATAGGTTTCTTCGCAAATATAGAAGAGGAAGAGAAATAATTAAATGTATATTTTGTGTTTCCTTCATTAATTAAAATTAGAAAAGCGCGAATAAAGAAATAATATTTTACCTATATATTATGTTTTATAAAATAATTAAGGGTTGCACATGCATTTAAATTATAATTGCTGCTAGTTATATGTTTGCTACATTATACTTTTTCTGTTTGTAATTTTAACATTTCACAAGAAATTCATAAGAAATTCTGTACTTTTCTTCTTATAGAATGGAAAAGGATTTGCGATTTTCCTTTTCACCTGAGAATGTTCCTGTTTCTTTGAATTTTTTTTGTGTAAATAATTTGTTTTCTTAGCGCTGATCATTCCTGTATCTTGTTATGCATGAATTTAACTACTTGCTGTAATGCCTTAACTTCTGCAACAGCCGCAACAACAAACGAAAGGTCATTAACTAGTTCTACCGGCGTACGATAAACATTAAGGGATTATTCACAATTAAAGGCATAATAAGAAATTGAGATAAGTCTATTTAAAGCAAGTATTCTTACTACTTACGTAGACAGTTATTAAGGTTAATAAGCGTCTTAGAATGCAGATCTCATCTGTTTAGGAACCTTCCTCGATAGATTCTTGCTGCTGTAGGCGTTCCGAAGCATTTCACCATAAATATAATTGCGATAACTCTGCATTGCTAAGTTGTACCATTCTACAAACTGACTTCGTTTGTTTTAAATTCAGAGTTAAATAAACGGTTGCAATTAGCTAATAAAACATTTGCAGCACAGCAACAGTTGAAGATCGCTATTAAAACACACACAAAGTGTTTGTTTCTTGAGTGTACAATGTTGTCATGTTGTGACGATGCAATTGACGTAATGAATAACAAAGCTCGCAAATATTTTGTTATGCCAGCTTTAAAATTCCTTTAAAGTTATATTTGTATTAAATACTTTTAAAGGCAATCATAGGTTTAATAATTAAGTAATTCCAGTAAACGTTATTAATATGGTAACAATTATTAATTTTATTAAGAAGACAAAGCTGTGACCACATCAATTCTTTTTCCATTCTATTTTGTTTGCTAGCCAAAATCAGAAAACCAGACCGAGATTTTTTTTTTTTTTTAACGTTTATGTTTTTCCTGTAAAATGTGATTTTTCACACAAACCGACGTTGTAAGACTAAGATATGTGGTCAAAATCTTGATTACTGCTTGAATATGAACCATTTATCATGCCGAACCGGTCAGATCACGAATCTACCCGATCTGAGCTACTCTCAACATAGATTTTATCTCTAATTTGCGACTACAAGTACTTATAGTTCACGCTTAATATTTAAACACACTATATTACTTGAAGACTTTAAGTTGACTCTTGGGCACGAAGATATGTGGTTTTGGTCCTGTTGTGACTTCGAATTTTTCCTGACTTTGACTCTAAAACTTTTTTTAGAGTAAAGCCATTAAACCTTTCTAGAGCAAACAAGAACATTGCAGGAAAATTATTTCTAATATATAATTTGCACTCACACTTAAATCCTCTGATATACAAACAATAAAAACTGAGATTCAACGTTAAGAAGTATCCGCCGAAAATCAGTGCAAGAGATATATCTTTTTTAAGGCAGAGCATACTAAAAGTAGTTCTTTCAACACAAGACACTCATATTGGATACTGAGCTTGCAATACTTAGTGCTATAAAAATGTTATATCATCTCAGTGTTACAAACTTTGATTTAATGTGATTGTTAATATACGAACATTTAAGCGGACACAAAACTTTTTTTTTTTAACTTTTTATTTTCCTCGCCGCAGTTTTGAAATCAAACCATACTGAGATTAATGATTTTACATAATTATTAAATTGATCTCTACAGTTTATTTGCATAAGCAACCATGTTCGTAGCCCTGGAACCATGTCAGTCTGGAAGAAAATGAATAAAATTGATTCCATTATGATACGCGTTACTTCCCCCCCCCCCAATGCAGTCCCATTGTCCCATTAAATTGTGCACTTCTTCTTTGATATTCCGGTATGGTTGTTCTGTAGACATGCTGGTGACGAGATGGGTTCTTAAATCTATGGATGACTGAAATGAATTAATCGTGATGCCACAAATGAGCTCCGAATCTTTGGAGCTTTAGAGCTTTTTGACATTTGCCTTCTCGCGAGAAAACAAAATCTTATCCAGACAGTTTGACCAGATCGGAAATCGAACCAGAACCTCCAGATTAGAAGTAGCAAACGTTATCACGCATGCCATATGTATACTATTGCTTATTTCAGCACAATGATATTCCATTTTAAGCAGTAATATGATAGAACAATGCTAGAACAGGAAAGAGGAGTGTGGGTTGTTACCACATCCTGTGATATCCTTTACTGATTGAAACAGTGGTCACGTATGGCTAGATACATAGGTAAACGGAAAATACTCTAAAATACCGTAGTTCAGAACTGTGAAGCTTACTGTGCGTGTATATCTTGCTAGTAGGAATTATCTAACTTAATTTTAGTTCTTGAAAAGTAGTTATTGAGATTTTACAGGCATATTTATTTGTTTATAGGGAAAATGTGATAACAATAATTTAAAAAACCAAATTTTAATCTGAAATTTTACTTGTCAAAAACGTTTCAAATCTTTAACTATATTACTGTGATACCGGTAATATTATCCAGAAATTTAGATAAAGTTTCTTTCATGCATCTGCTAGTGAAAAAAATTGTCTTTGAAACAAAAAACATTTCTAAGGACTGAATAAGTGTAATTTATAGTTACTAATTTTTAAGCACTAACTTAAAAATACTATATGATACAAGTGTTAAAAGTTGTTTATATTCTGAGTACAATTTTTTTCGAAGCGAGGCTGGAGGCCACTGCAGACCACTTTTAACATTTATATTATGAATAATTATTATATCACATTCATTTTAATAAACATTTTACATTTTTTCTACAAAAAACAAGATACCTATCATGATTAATATTATTCTGAATTCATGTCGTGATGCAAAAGTTTTGGAACACCCTGTAACAAGTTGCTGCATCCGCGTAAGAGTAGGTTACACAATTTTGCTCTTTTGTATAACCCGCGCTATTTCCTTATGTAGCAGTAATTTCATGCTCTTCGGTTTTTCCGAAATACTTTTGAGTTGGCCATTAACCTAGCTTGCGATAAAAACCCGCTGTCGCAACTGTTTTACGGTGCTCTTTTAAATTCTCTTGCAGAATTTATCGCTCTCGCAGACTCGTAATCAAAACTTTTTACAGTTTCCCCACCGCGGCCGCCGACTAGAATGAGCGGATTCACTTCGATCTCCCTTCTGGTGACGGCTGCAAACTGATGAGACCATTCTCAAACTTCAATTTATTTGTGAATCGTGGATCCCTCTACGGGCACCTGGTGAAAGTTCTCGCTCTGCAGCTTTGTCAAAGTTAAACAGTTAAATAAGTAAACATCACTCTAAATGTAGTACATTTACATGCTAAAGCTTTAGTCCAAATGGGTTCGTTGCATTTTTAAACATTTGTCTTACTCCATTTTTTAACGTCGGTGTTATTGTGTCATCTTTATCGCTCACAAAATGTAAACTATCTCCATTTTTTCCGGCAGATTATTCACGTTTACTACTTCTAGCCGTTTGTTCTAATCGAGCATCAATATTATTCAAATTTTCTATATTAAAACATGATGTCTGAGTCATATTTTCTTAATTATAAACACTATTTTACGAACTGAGATAGGTCCACATGGATAAAACCCCCAGAAAACGTTCTTGAAATTCTGCACGACCCTGAGTGCACGTGATTATTATTTTTCTTTAAAATTTAATGAAAACTCGTTGATCTGTATTAATGTATTGTTCCATGGGAAATGAAACACAAAAACAGAACCTAAACACGCATCCTCGGTTGCCGGTGTTTGCAACTATGACCTACCAGCTGCGTGCGAAGAAAAATAAAACGAAGACCTGATAATCTAAGACATTTAACATAAAGATTTTGGATGTCCATCTAGCATTTTAAAATGTCTACCAAGGGAGGTGTTCGCGGCTCCTTAAACTTTCAGGGTAGTTTTTGTTGTCTTTATGGTATTTTTTAAAAGTAAAAGTAACATTTATTTTTTATTTTTTGTCAAAAATATAGTTTTTATTTCTAGAGGAAGAAGAAAAGGTGAAGGAATTAAAGAAATGTATCTAAAATTATTATATAATTATATAATATTATAATTATAATTATATAATATAATAATTATATAAGTGTGGGTAATACACTTAACAGTATGGATATTTTAGTATTGAAAAAAGTTTGCAATCAAACAGAAAATGGACCACTATAGAAACCAGTTCCGTGTCTCGTTTGGTTACGAAGAGAGTAAGTTAAATCGTGTGAGGCTGGGCTTTTTGTAAACAATTTTCTGGACATAAGGAATAAATATTCTGAACCCCAGAAAAATAATTAATTCGTATAACTATAAGATATTTATAAAATAAACAGTATATTAGTTTTGTAGACAACTAACTCACTAAATCGTTCTCTGATGTTGAACAGATGATTCATGATATATAAAACTAATATATACACTACATATTTCGTCATGCTTTACATTTTACGCATCTAAAATATCTAGATATGAGCCTATGTCCTGAGGTGTTATTTCTGTGATGCTTTGGTTTTTATTACCATTTATTTTACACGAGCATTAAATGGGTGACAGAAACATTGAAGTACCCGTGCTTCTTCACCGTTGCTAAAACAAGGCAATAAAACAAGTGGTGCAGCTCGGAAAATGTATGAAATACAGGGCTTATAAACGTGTAATATAACGGTAGTTTCAGCATTTCAACAGTGGCACTGGCATTGAAGATTAACTGCGCACCGGGCGACTATCTCTTTAAAAATATGTGAATGGGAATAGAGAGGAAATTAACCATGCACAGACTTCCGTTCATGACCCTTCAGACTGCGTTAAAAGTACATACGACCAACCTTCCAGCGAGGTGTTATTTCTGATTTAGCTTCATGTACCGCAATAAAATATATTCTCTACTTAGCATCTGAAATATATTATTTTCAGAATGAAAAGAGTATGAATACAGCTGCCATCATTGAAGAATTTGTCTCAATATAATAAAAATACAGAGCGTTCCTTATATTGCTCCGCGCACTGTCTATAACACCGGGGAGTAAACCAGGATTCTCTGTGCTCCAACATCTAAAGTTCTGTGAGGCAAACATTTAAGTGAAACCATGCTTCATCTGAGAAAATTATTAAATGTGGGTTAACAATACCTTCAACGATATTTTGTTAACTCCAGTTACAGAAATTTACTTGCTTTTCGTCGTGACGAGGTTGAAATTCATGAACTATAGTTACTCTGTTGGGTTGAAATTCAAACGTTTAGCAGCTCTATGAACAGAGATTTTTGAAACATCCACTTGCTGTGCAACACGTCTTAGAGACTTCTTTGGAGAGCGTTCGAATGATACACCAATTCCAGAACATTCTTTTTCGTTTCTTAGGTTTAGTGATCCCTTTGTCCTAAACTTATTAATCAGACATCTGGAACTGGAATACCAGGAAATTTCTCCTGAAATTATCTATATGATTCGCTTTTTACGTATGTATCGTAATTTTTAATTTTTAATTGTTAATTTTTCGGCAGGCATTTCAATGGACTAATAAGAATAATTTGATTCACACACAACATAAATGTCTTGAGTAAACTTTCACTTTTGAGATGCACAATGAACAAACTCTTGGGCTTTACAACTCAAACAAAAGGCAACAGGTGATAAACGTAGTCTTGAGTGAGTCATTCACCCTTAGTGCGCTACTGGAGTAATGCCGAGGTCATTGCAGTGCAAGCGAACTGCACATATACGCGACATATGACCCGGCTATAAATGGTACTGTTTTAGTGCTGGGATGGATAAAAGTAAAGAAAACAATGGCCAAGTGTTGGAGCTGAATGCTTCCTCAACGGAACACATTATTTTGTGGATATCCTTTCTCCATGGAAAGCAAAGTGGCCACTAATAAACATATTCTTTCGGCTGAAACTTGATCCAAGTCAACAGATATGTAACTTTGGAGAGAACTATAGAGAAAGTTTTGGGTATCGGTCGCGGTTAGCACAGGATTAAGATTTTAGAAGGGTTTACTAAGTCAGTTCTCAAGAGACTGACAGCAATTTAGAACAGTTGGATTGACTTATGTTTTCTGTTTTCTAATGAACATGTAATATTTTTGAGCAATCCTGAAAGATAAACGAATGAAAAGCTTTGAACCGAAATCAATGAAATATTTAACTCCTCAACACAATCGCAGCTCAAAAACCAATAAGGCACCATTGATTACAAACGTTTACTGCTGCATCTTCATAGAAGAAACAAACAGCATCAACAAGCGACATTTGAATAAAGATGTGCACATGTTTCAAGATAAAGTAAGGCCTCAACTAACTCAGAAAACCAAAACAGTCATCCAAGGGTGATCTGAAACACTTAATAAGCATGCACTTTCTCAGAAACTATGTAATGAAGTTCGGTGTTGATCTATATAACCACAATATTTAAAAAATAATGATGTTAAAAGCAAATATGTTATTGGGATATGTTTAAGGAGTTGTGTAAAATAAATTGTAATCACTGAAATTCCTGTGTGGTGCCACTCTTTTTTCCAGTCAGTTGCGAGCAGGATTTCGATGGAATATTTCAATTGTGTGGAGCAATTAAGAGTGATATTATAGTGCATACATGTGTTTAGTGACGAGATATCCACTGAACTCAAATGTAGAAAGTCGTGTGGCAAATGAGGACTAATATTTACATGTAAAATTTTCCTGGCAGCCCGATTCCAACATGGAAATCAACATTAAATTAGTGCAGAAACTTAAAAGAAGAGATTTTATGAATTACCAGGAAAAAAATCAAGGCTTTATTTGCTCACGGAAGAAAAACTTGATCAAATACAAGCTTCCATTAAAAGTTTCTCGTTAAATCTTACAGTTCTAAATGTTCATTTCTGGAGGACAATGAAAAATAGTGTTTTTTAAAACTCTCACATACACTAGATGATAAACAACCGAAAGGATATTATGTTCATTAGTGATGGGGAATTCATACATGTCAGTGATCATTTCCTAAGGTGTGGATTGCGTGTCAGGGAAAACTGGCAACACATTCAGCACTTAATGTCAGGAGGTTGAGTACCAAATTCTGTCATTTAAAAGTGTGTACCAAAGTTTTAAAATTATGAATTGCATGAGCGCAATGAGAGCCTTCTAAACCCAAGTTCGCGGGTTCAAACCCGATCAGGATCGATGGATTTTTTCAGGCGTAAAAACCCTAAGTATGGCTTCCTTTGGAAGGGAAGTAAAGAACCTCAAGCCTGATAGAAGAGGCCTCTTCGCAAAATTTGTCGGCCGTTTCACGCCCTGAATTGAATGGACGCTGATGACCTGAGATTTTAAAGAGCGCCCGTAAATAAAACAAATCAACAACAACAGGACAATTAAGCAAAGATGTCGGGTATTCATTGTGTACAGTCCTTTTAGGAAACAGCTACAGACTATGCAAAATTTTGATGACAATTCTTCCCGTCTTTTTGGGCAATACAAGCATACTCATAGTTATTTTTGGAGGAATTCAATCTTCCTATTTACGAAAACCTTTGGAACAATATAAGCGATAAAACTAAAATTGTACAAGTAAATCCTGACGTTTACAAAGGACCTTATTGACTGAAGTGCTGTAGCCTTTATACAACTCCCATTAAATCAAATTAAATGAATGATTTACCTCACGCGTCAGTAGATCTGACACTACTGTAGATCTGTTATTTAAGTGGCTATTGACCAAACGGCCATAGATCTTCGGGCCGAATGAAATGAATTAATGATGTCACCAGTCAAGTCCGGAATCAATCGCTTCTATAGTCACCTGACAAGTTAGCTAACGCGCTTAGTTTATCCTGGCTTGTGTCGAAACTCATGCACGCTAGTCGATAACCGAGCGTTTAGTGCAAGAAACATCGCAATGGACTCGTCAACACAGCCATAGAGTTGTTTATGAAGATAGGGAAAATTAAGGAATAACGTTCGTTATCAGAGCTGAAATACTTTCTTAAGAAAGTTTTTATTTCAGTTCGTGTTTATTAAATGCTGAAGATAGCTTTTCTTAACTCTAGTAATCAGTGTTAACGTGATTGCCGAATCCTCATCACTATGTTAACTCAGCTATTATCAGCGTTAAAAATTAATGTGTACTTTTTCCAGGAATTGAGAGTTAATAGCGATTGGAGAGGGGTCGGTACGCTGATCGGATCTAAAGACTTTTAAACTGCTGTCACTGTGTATCTGGGATCAGTTAATTAAGGCCAATTTTAAGTGCGCTTCCTCTTGACTCACTGATAAAGATACGTTCTGGCAGTAGCTCTAAACGTACGAGGGTAGATTCATAAGTTTCCGGCCTCGCCGATAAGGATTATCATCTTCACAAAACCCTCATCTGGTGTCATACCTTATCTATTCAGTAAATAAGCAGTTGTAACTTCCGCTCCTCTGTGTTAAGTTGTTCAGATATAGTTGCATAAAGAATGCTATGTGTAGAAGATTGTGTGACATGTTCAAAATGGAGTATCCAGCTGTTATTAAGTTCTTCACAAAAGTAGGACTTACTCCAAATGAAATTAAACAGCGATTGCATGGTGTATATGAGGAAGCATCCCCCTCATATTCTACCGTAAAAGAATGGGTCAAAATTTCTCGAATGAGTCGAGAAAGCATTAAAGACAAGATCGTGCAGGTCGGCCCTTGGAGGTGCTCACTCCTGAAAACATCGTTCTTGTGGAGGGAGAAATTATGCAAGACCAGCGGCTCAAAGTGGCAGAAATCAGAAAGATTGGGCCTTTCTAAAACAATAGTTCTTGGAATTATTCATGAACATTTAAACATGAATAAGGTTAGTGCAAGATGGGTGCCTAAACTTCTTTCCTCAGTCAGGCATATTTGGAGCTATGCTGTGGTTACGAGAGAGAAGTTCTGCAAACCATTGTTACAGCAGATGAAACTATGGTCCTCTACTATGATCCCTTGGCCAAAAGAGAATGAATGGAATAGCGTAAATCTGGCGAAGCGCCGCCTCTAAAGGCCAAGAGCACTCAGTCAACCAGGAAGATCATAGTCACAATCTTTTGGGACTGTGAATGAATGCTCTTTATTGACTGCAAGGAGAGGAACACCACAGTAAATGGGGAATACTATACTGGCCTACTGCACAGACTACGTGCTTCCATCAAAGAGAAAAGGCGAGGAAAGCTGAGTGGTGGTGTGCGCCTTTTCACGACAACAAGCCTGTGCACATAGCTCTTGTTGCAAAGCAAGCTGTTAAGAAATGTGGCTTCAAGGAGATCGACCATCCACCCTACAGCCCAGAGCTAGCTCCCAGCGACTATTTCCTCTTCTCCAAACTCAAGAAGGACCTTCGAGGGAGGAAATTTAAATGTGGCGAAGAAGTGATGATTCTATTTATGCCCATTTTGCAGACTAGACTTCTGACTATTTTTGGGGGGAGGGGATTAAAATGTTCATTCAAAGACGTGAGCAGTGTATTGCAATAAAGGGTAACTATATTGAAAAGTGAAATATAGCTTTTGTTTTTATCATACCTAGAAAGTGATTAGGTCGGAAACTCAGGGACCTACTTGCATATTCTGACCCAATGTCAATGTCATTTAACCAGAGATCCAGTTTTGAGCAGGAAGGTCTATAAGTCCTAGGAAGTGCACACAAATTCTGAACTTATTTCTGGGTTTTAAGAGCCAATAAGTGCAGAATGACTGTCTGCGAAAATGAAAATGTGTTTTCTGTGGTATATTCTCCCCTCACACCGCAAAACTATGGACTATAGAATGATGCCCAAGGCTAACAAGGGTCTCTTCGGTTCGTATGTACAAAGTCGCATCTAAATTACATTGACCAGTACTGATCTCTGAAGACAACACCACTTCGAGACATGCGATACAAGAACTCACACAATCTGGACTGGCGTAGCAGAAGGCGAGTGAAATATGACTAAACAGAGATCTCTAGTGAGCAACTCCTGCGTTTTACGGAAAAAAATTAATATTATCATTGAATTCAGAGATAAGTAAATGAGATGATTGAATTTTGGCGAGGTTTTACGTTTCATGGCTCGAAGAGCATTTCCGCCTTAACCAGCCAGAAAAATATGTGATTACACATGCCATTCAACTTTGCCTTGGAGTAAAATTTGGAGGAAAAAAACCAGAAGTAATTACAACAACAGGGTACTATAATCTGGTTAATAGAGAGAGGCTTTAGAAATAGAGCAGCATCTGGAACAAAGAAGAGGTTCCAAACAAAAATATGACTAGGAATCGATTACTGATCAACAAACAACGTCTGCGCCAACCTCTCCAGACACTTTCGGTTCATTGGTGATGCCGACAATAGCGTTGGCGAAAGCTCTTGTTTTTTAATTAATTTACATTAAAGGCCACTGACAAATACCACAATAATGGTCAATTTAATTAATTATTTTATGTTTGTTTGAACCTCTGAAGGTATGAATCCTGTTTTAACATAATTTCCTAAAACATATATGATATTCTATTGGGACAATCTGTCTTTAGTTGAGTCTTTCTCCCGGAAATTTTCCTGAAAAGCTATGTTGATCAGCATAAAGTGGCTATGGACCGCTTTTTTTTTTTTTTTTTTTTTTTTTTTTTTGCGTATTCAGTAAACTAATTTAAAGCATTGGCTACGTGTGGCAATAGATTGAGAAGTTAACGCTTTAAAAAATTAGAATAAAACAACTGTAGTGCGGTTCAACTATTCCAAGAGTCTGTGAATACTCAAAAACCTGAATAATTATTAACATTTATTTGTACAAATATATGACGATAAAGACAGACCAATGCGTTTTATTTGCCGAAGATGTAAGTTGCCGGAAGCCTAAGACATACTTTTATTTTAATTTCTTTCTTAACCCAGAATTTCTACAAATATCAATTTTGATAAACCCTATTGGGATATTTGTTATGTACCTATATCCGTTGCTAGGTACAAGTGATATTAAAACATCATTTATGCGCCACACATTATAATGCACAAAAGCGATGAAATTTCTGCCTTCGGCCAGTCAATGTAATTTAATAACCATAGTATAACCGAGATTTTTGTTTTAGATTCATTCGATCCTTTCATGAAAACAAGCCGTTGATTGGCGTCGTAATTTCATACAATTTTATTGGGTGTTGAATTTCGGAGCTGGTTTGGGAAGCGCTCACGTGGAAATGAGCGAGAAATAACCGTTCTGGTAGCTCAAACTGGCTAAACGCTCCCTGTTTATGAGTCTGTTTTCTTTCTTTGTAAGCATTTGGAAAATATGAAGGAGATTGATAAATTACCGTCTGATATTATACAAAGTGTTCTTTAGATGGAATATTTAAAACGTAAGACTTGTAAATGTAAATCATAAAGTGCAATAATATCATTTATTCAGCTATGTTTGCAAAGACATTTGTCTGCACTAGGCAGCTTGAAAAGTAAATATCTTTGAATACTTAGTTCTTCTATTTCAAAACGAATTTCACGAAAATTTAAATTAATGATATCTAATAAAATTGAGCAAGCATATACGTGATCGAACTTTTTTTCATAAAAATATGAGGTAAAACACGAATAAACTCAACTGTACAACGAGATTTTTATTTTGTTTGTTTTATTTGAGTAAAATAAATCAAAGCAATCTGCATGCATCTGGGGGGTAAAGCCGACCTTTATGCAGGTTGCGAACACGTGCATCTATGTTAAATACCCATGAAATATATTGCTACTACTTTAAAAGGAAACTTCTTATGCAGCGTGCTTAGAGAAAGCACACAATTTGTTAAAATACTAAATTGTTGCATATTTTTAAATCTTTAATTCCGTATGGTTACAGTCATTTAAAGAAATACGGAAACCAACAAACCAAGAGGTTTCTCTGGAATGTACATAAACATTCCAATAACCTTCATGTTGCAGCTTCTCAGCATGGAAATTTAAACCAAAATAATTTCAGATGTGGCCAACTCTGTAGAGCACAGACAGTACAGCCAAATACATTTAAAACAAATAAAATTGAAAATTATATTTTACTAAACGCCAAGACTGGTCTTATAACGGAGTCGATAGAGCATATGTCCACTGTGCTTAGGTTGCCGGATTCGATTCGGGCGGGCTCCTTGTCATGTCCAGAGACTGGTAGATATGTGATTTGTCTTTGTGTGTTGTGTATTGTTATTAAATAACCATTTTTCCCTTTTTAGTACTGCCGTAAGGCAGATACATGAATGCATGAATATCATATGTATATACAACGAAGTAAAATGAGCAAAGGGCGTAGCACCTTGGGATCTATAAGTGCCGTGCAGTTAATGTATATTTTATATGCTAACATTCCATATTTTGATATTTTTACCACTCAAGCATAATTAAAAACAAGCATGAAATTGCGTTTTTTTTTTCATTTAATCTAGTGTTTTCTTGTTAATTGAACAAATGCAGTATTAAAAGCCAAAAGAGCATTCGAAACTCCAAAATCTACAGATTGATGCGATTTTGTTGGCTCCAAAAATTGGAATCTAATTATGAGACTGTTTGCTTGTGGCTCCACGTTGGGCCAATTATGAAACTGTTTAGTACGGTCGGTCCGGGTGGTGTAGTGGTAACCATACTTGCCTTCTAAACCCAAGATCGCGGGTTCAAACCCGGCCAGAATCGATGAATTTTTTCGGGCGTAAAAATCCTAATATGGCTTTCTTCGGAAGGGAAGCAAAGCCGTGGGTCCCTTGTCGTATATTTACGGCACGAAAAAGAACCTCAACCCTGAAAGAAGAGACCTCTGAGCAAAATTTGTCGGTCGTTTCACGCCCTGAATAGAATGGGATGCTGACGACCTGAGATGATAAAAGAGCGTCGTAAATAAAACAAATAAAAAAATCTGTTTAGTAGGTTCTGGTTATGTGTCCCTGGTTCGGCACCAATTTTGAAGCGATTTGTTGTCGGCGTCGAGTGGCCTCACGTTGTGATGTCAATTTTGAAGTGGTTTGATAGATTGATTATTGATCGCTTGGATGTTGTTACCCACGCTTCAATGACAACAATTTCTCAGGGTGAATTATGTTATTTTGTTGATTCGGACTCAACATGACCGGGAGAGGATTTCCATAATGTAAATAAACACGCATGCAACTATGTATATATATATATATAATATTAATGAAAAATAAAAATAAAGAAACACTATTATCAACGTAACAAATTAACACCAATAATAAAAGTAGATAAAGATAAAACACTAAGAAAGAGTCACACTTGAAATTGCTATATTTCGAACCACTGCGATTTCTTCAATGGCAAGAAGCTAGACAAGTCACTTGCCTTTGAAGAACTCGCAGTAGTTCGAAATATAGCAATTTAAAGTGTGACTCTTTCTCAGTGTTTTATCTTTATCTAGTTTTATATATAAATTTAGTTGACGCGTGTGAAACTTACAGATGAATGCCTTGGCGCGAGAAACTGAAAACTGCTTAACTGGTGTGTTGGAACTGCGTAACTGATATCTGCTTCTCAGCTGAGTATCAACTTAAAAACCGCCTAACTGATATGTCAGAACTTCCAAATAG
Organism: Metallyticus violacea; assembly: GCA_030762175.1. Taxonomy (NCBI): domain Eukaryota; kingdom Metazoa; phylum Arthropoda; class Insecta; order Mantodea; family Metallyticidae; genus Metallyticus; species Metallyticus violacea. The sequence goes on from CM060836.1 coordinate 62,866,453, forward strand.
AAGTGTTATCTGTGTCCGAGCTGATTCTATGAACTACATGCCCCATCAACGTCGAACTTATAATGAGCACTGCGAACTGCGTGTATCTTGCCGGGTGTAGATCTTATAACTGCGTCAGAGAACTTAGAACTGTTTGTGTCTCGCCGAGTGTAAAACTTCAAACTGCGTGTCCCAGCCGAGCAACTGACTCCTTACATATTAAATTCAAGTCGAGTAATAGTTGACTTAACGATTGCCACGGGGTGACAAAGCCAAGCTCAAGTTTCACGTCTATCTTTAAAAAGTTCAAACCTACATTTACCATTGGTTGGTTTAAGTTCACTTGACATTCGCTATTTTTGAACGTTTAAAACGTTTTGTTGGTATTGGGTAGTTTAAAGGCAAACAGTACATCTGTCGAGGTCAAAGCCCTAAACGGATATAAAATTACTTCAGTTTATTAACCTTATGACGGCATTCCTTTAAAATAAAAGAGAGGATTTATACGCGACACTCAGGTTTCACCCTATTGGTTAGTTTTATGATGCCCTTGTTTGACTTTCCAAGCTACCGTAACCGAGAATCATCAGAGTTTTTCCCCTTTGTACAATACTTATATTGAAGTTAAAGCATACGACACACATATAAACATAATATTTATATTACTATTTAAAATGTCAAACATTTTACTTGACTAACACAAATTTATATTATAACTATATTTCAGTGGGGGTGAATCGGAGAAACTGTTAGAAAATATACTTAAGAAGGGCTTTCTAAAAGTTCTCGCCCTGACTTAAAAAATACCATTTAAGAAAAATTTTTATTTCGCAACATAGTTATTTTGTAAGTAAATATATTTTGTCCAGCGACTTTTCTACTTTTTAATACACTAAACAAAATAAGGTTTGTGCACCTGTGGAAAATTAGCGTCTGTCTCAGCTTCAACCCCATCATTTGATATGAATCTTCGTCCACCCAACCATTCCTTTTGGGAAAAAAAAGTAATCATTGGGAGTCAAACCCGGTGAATGTGGTGGATGTAGAATCACTTGGAAGTGCAGGTCATGCAGTTTTGCAGCAACAATCCCAAACTTGTGTGAAGGCGCACTATCTTAATGGAAGAAACTTTTTATTTCGCGAGGCCCACTTGATCCAATAGTGAAGCGTAATACTCCCAGGTGATGGTTCTGCCTCTCTCGAGTCTATGAGATTACACTATGAGAATCCCAGAGTACAGTAGCCATGACTTTTCCTACAGATGGAATTGCTTTGCTTTCTTTGGGGCACTTTCACCTGTTACCACCCACTATTTGCTTCTTTGTCTCCGGTATATAGTGATGAACCCATATTTCATCTACTCTTAAATTACATCGGAGAAACTCACTAGAATTGCGTTTAAACAAGCCTAAACACTCTTGCGAAATGTTCGTTCGAATGCGCCTTTTGGTATATTGTTAACAAACGCGGCAATCATCGAGCTGAAAGTTTGCTCACACCCTAGACTTCGTGTAAAATGTGGTGGACGCGGCCTATCGAGATCTTTACAATGTCAATCAACTCGGTACCTTCAAACGGCGATCATTGAGTATGGCATTGTGAGTTTCGTCGGTCGTATCAGTTTAGCGAACCCCTGGGTAATCAGCGTCTGGAATGGATGCATGACTACTCTGAAATTTAGCAGCCCACTTTTTAATTGTCGAAAACAAAGAATAATAATCCTTTTGTACTTCTGTTGAAGTTAAACCCTTCAAAACGAAATAGTTTATCACAGTTCTTGTTTCCACGATCGTCTCAAACAAGTAACTTACACTTAACGCGTCTGAATCTTTACAGCTCGCCATCTAAAGGATGATACTTAACAGCTGTCATAATAAATTGGCCATCTTCATGATATTTCTGAGTCAGGCCGAGAACTTTTTAGAGCATCTCTTGTAAATTAACGAAAAGTTCTGTGATGGTCGATTAGTAAGAAAAATACCTAAATCAGACTTAAATTTTACCTTTGTTGTAGCACAGGTTGAGTCACATAACATCAGTCCGGTCACGGTGAACCTGATAATGAAGGAATACTAGCAGAGGGGGAAGGAAAATGGTTGAGATTGCAATTAGTATCGAACTGTGGGTGGATATTATAGCACGGATTCCTAAAAGCCCTGCTAAGTTCACACGTACATTGATGCAACAGGTACAATGTTCTTATGAAATGAGGGCCGGTTTTCATGCATTATTCTGTTTAAAGGGTGAAATGTGAGGGCGCTTAACGAAAGAACTATCGCAGGCCATAGTGTATTTTCCTCCCTCATTTTGGGAATTCTAAAACTATTTGCACTTTCTTAATACTTCGAATACTTTCAAATTTGAAACATAGAAAAAGTTGTTTGTTTCAGTGACTCTGGAGTACACTAAAGTAAAATGACAGCATATGCACTTATATCTATTAAAATTTTCGCCTAAGTCTTTGATTAACCAAGTTTGTATATCCTCATCCTTTGGCTGAGACATGTGTACACAATAAAAATGCATTTATATACAATTTTCAGCTTAATGAGATGTTTATAAAGCTGAAACTTTGCTAATGACGTTAGAAAGTCAATTTCTAGGTCCTGTACTGAAATATATTATACATATTGTTCAAATGAGTCCACTATCACGCATCCACTCCCTTTACAATAGAATTTACGGGTAGCGATGTAATTGAAACACCTCGCACAAAAAGGGACGGACGTCGTAAGCAGAATAACCCTATCCCTTGTGCCTGACGTGAATCTCGAGGGGAGCTGGGCAACAAAGGAGTACAATGCTTCGTTCGCCCCTCCCGCTATTATTTTGTTGAGCACGTTCCTAAACAAGCAACGAACTGGCACGTGGGCAGGCAAACAATGGATTGGTGAAACCGAAAACCGCAATATGAGCCATAACAACTACACTCTTTTGATTTGTGATTACAAATTTGTGAGAATGTAAAGCAATTCTAGAGCGTGAAAGAGATATCAGCCAATTTTGGTAACGTTGCACTTCTTGGAATTGCATTGATATGAAGCCTACTCTATAGGGGAATAACATATCGTCTGGTGGACCATATAACTTCATTTAGTTTAAGTTTCACTACTCCTCTCTGCTTCTGAATATTGTACTATTGTGCACATTTATGTTTTCGATTCACTTTGGTACCATGCTAAACTTAATTTGAGAAGACAAAATAATTTCACAAATATGGGTGATGACATTTGTATTATTCTTTTCTAATAACTTTAAAATCTGTATATAAATTAAATGATAATACCAGAGTAAGTCAAAAGTAAATTTCCTTATTTAATTACTCTAAAACAAAGACATTGTTCACTAGTGTATAACCCCACTGCCAGTGACTTACGGCAATAGTGGCTTATGCATTGGAAAATCGAAGCAGCAAAGGTTATAAAATGGCAGGAATAGAAGGGCCAGTCAAACGAAAACCTTAAAAATGAAATAAAATTCCAAATTTCGCGCCAATATCCTATAAGTTGGGAACACTGCTGCAAAAGCTATAAGAAATGTCCTGCATGATAGAGAGAAATGTATGTTTAAAGCTATGGCGATCATTACAGAATATGTTTAATTTCTTTTCTTCATTTGATTCATTGACTTTAATTTGACCATTTATTTTGCAAAAATAAACTCATATTCCCAAAATTGAATAGTTATTATTTATTTGTAATGTTTCTAATATAGTTCTATTACAATGGGTACACAATTTAATCAGTCATTTTGCAGAGATCTACTCATTTGATGTTGACCCCTAAACACCCTTCACTGCTACAAAGTTATCCTCTCGAAGTTCGTTAGCCCATGTGCATTATTTCTAAACATATTTAATTCGCTATACTCTGTTTAAATGACTTACGTTCATGAAAATCGTCTGAAAGTTATGAAAAATGCAACTGGATATAAAATCCCAGAAAGCTTTGCACTCACAACTGTATCTTCCTTATTAACAGTTAATCTTAAGTGACAGCTCATTGTCATATCGGTAGGCGGAATTCCGTGTGGTCCTAAGACACTGGAAGAAGATCGTGCTCTAGGGGTACTAAGCTACAAACAAGGCTCTTATCTGATGTTAAGGCTTATTTGTTAAGTAAATAATTACAGCTGTAACTTCTGCTCCGCTTTGTTCAGTTGTTCAGATATAGTTGCATAAAGAAGGCCAGGTGTAGAAGATTGTGACATATTCGAAATAAAGTTTCGAGATGTTATTAAGTTCTTCACAAAAGAAGAATTTACTCCAAATGAAATTAAGCAGCGATTGAACGGTGTATATGGGGAAGCATCCCCATATTCTACCGTAAAAGAATGGGCCAAACGTTTTCGAATGGATCGAAAAAGAATTGAAAACGAAGAGCGGGCAGGCCGGCCTTTAGAAGTGCTCACTCCTGAAAACATCGCTCTTGTGGAAGGAGAAATTATGCAAGACCGACGGCTCAAAGTTACGGAAATAACACCAAGGTTAGGCCTTTCTAAAACAACAGTCTTTCATTAACATTTAAATATGAATAAGGTTAGTGCAAGATGGGTGCCTAGACTTCTTTTCTGAGTCCAAAAGCAGCAACGAGTCTTCTGTTGTCGGGCATTGTTGAGCTCTGCCGTGACAACGAGAGTGAAGTTCTGCAAACCATTGTTACAGGAGATGAAACTACGCTCCTCTATTATGATCCGTTGTCCAAAAGAGAATCAATGGAGTGGTATAAACCTGATGAAGCACCGCCTCTAAAGGCCAAGGTCACTCAGTCAACCAAGAAGATCATGACCACAATCTTTTGGAACTGTGAAGGAATACTCTTCATTGATTTCAAGGAGAGGAACACCACAGTAAATGGGGAGTACTATGCTGGCTTACCGCACAGACTACGTGCTTCCATCAAAGAGAAAAGGCGAGGAAAGCCGAGTGGTGGTGTGCGCCTTTTCACGATAACGCACCTGTGCACACAGCTCTTGTTGCAAAGGAAGTTGTGAAGAAATGTGGCTTCAAGGAGATCGACCATCCACACTGCAGTCCAGATATAACTCCCAGTGACTATTTTCTCTTCTCAAAACTCAAGAAGGAAGGAAATTTAAGTGTGACGAAGAAGTGATGGTTTCTGTTTATGCCCATTTTGCAGATAAAATTTCTGACTATTGGTGGAGGGGTTGAAATGTTAATTCAAAGATGTGAGAAGTGTATTGCAATAAGGGGTATCTATGTTGAAAAGTGAAATATAGTTTTTGTCTTTATCGTACCTACAAAATGGTTACGCCGAAAACATATGGACCTATCCTTATATATATTGTCTAGCTTCTTGCCATTGAAGAACTCGCAATAGTTCGAAATATAACAATTTCAAGTGTGACTCTTTCTCAGTGTTTTATCTTTATCTACTTTTATTATTAGTGTTAATTTGTTATATATATAGGTAGGAACCTATGATCTGGAACCATGAAATGGTGGTTTATTCCTTTGACTTTGATTTCTCAATTATGCAGTACTTTTAATAGGGAAACACAAACAGTGTACTTCCATTTCTGTCCAGTACAAAAATCAGAAAATGCAAATATTATTTTATATTTTTGTGCATTTTCTAATAAGTGATGATGGAACATCCTGTGAAATTCGACCTCCCTTTGTTTCATTCCACATATAAATATATATTTTATTACAATTTGTTTCATTGAAGGAATGAATTGCTTAGTTACTGCTCTATACAAAAGAGGAAAGCATTCAAAGGAGACACAAAGTGCTGCCATCTGTGTACAAAGTTGTTATGTAGCAGTTAGGTACAGCAACGAAACTACATTTCTCCGTACATCCAAATAATAATAGTAATTTGTACTCTGATCCTCTCATATCCCTTATTGGTTATTAGTGAGATGATATTATTCTTACATAAATTTGTAAGAGATAGCATTTTAATTGTGCTTTAAATATTTTACATAGCTCAATAATACCACTGTTTCTAGAATAGCCAAGAAACAAACGCAAAGCTTTCCTTTCTCACAGCAGCAAAGAGAGCGTCAGCTGGTGAAATTGTTCCGTATATCTGTGAGTATTTTCCAACCCCACCATCATGCCTGCTCATTAGAATTTCATGATCGGCCGAATCGACTAACAATGTTCCGACCCACTGTATGCGAATGCAAGCTCAGTGTTTCTGTTGCACGGGAAATCCGCACATGTACAACAGCGCGACCAGGTCATTTTCACGATTGATTTCCTAAAAGTTCATTCTTGTACTTGCCTCCTGGTGCAAATCAATTTTCAGCCACATAAACCACATAAATTTCTTAGAACCGCTGGATACTAAAGAGCTACAAAAGATAACTCTGAACATGTCCAAGCTTGCTCGGTTTTAGCAATATTTTTTACAGCAAAAGAAAATGACGATATCTTTCTAACCATAATTCTTTTTTTTTTTAATTATCGCATAAATGATACAGTTCTTATATACGTAAAATAATACACTTGCAGAAAAAAAGCTTGAGATTTATATAAATAGTTATTTTGATTTGGAACTTTTTAAAAAAAAATTCCTTAAAAGAACAGTATTTTAAAAATTTAGACATCTCTAATATTTACATCGAGATTTATCCGAGTATCATTTCAACCGCTTAAACGAGATGCTGAACAAAGTAGATGAGCAGTGTAAGAAAGTTTGTGAAACAAAGGTTTCAAAGTTATAACGTTATACCGTTATAAGTTATAACGGTAGAAGGATTTCAAATAAATACTAAGAACCAATAGCAAGGTTATAAATTTAATAATAACTAAAATTATAAAAAAACTTATAGATTTAAATGTTAATTACTTATAAAATGATTACAGTAGGAATATAACAATACCTTTTAAATATCAGCATAAAATCAAATATTTTCCCTATAAAATGCAATTAAAACATTACGCAGAAACCAGCTCACACAATACAACCCAGCAAAAATCTCATACAAAACAAATCTTAAGATTACCAAGGCATTTATTGCCAGAAATCATAAAACCCCTCACATTAGCTTAAATTACTGCTAAATGTGTCACTGTAATCTGATGACTTACTTAGATGGGAGAGAACTGCATCAGTGATGAGCCACCAAGTGCACGAGTCGGCACAAATAGGTGTGGTTTATCGAATTGCTACGTTGGCTCTCGCGTCACTTAGCTTGTATAGTAAAAGAAATAACACAATGAACAATATTAGGGCTAATTATTTATTCTGTTCGACAACGAGTGTTTGTTTAGGACTCACATGTTCTTGTCGAATCTGCTCGTGCAGTCAGGAGATAATTCGAACAGAAATGTCCAGTTGATCCACTTCCAAATCGTAATGTGATTCATAAATTAGTAGTATTTACATACTTGGAACGAAAGGATAGCAATCTCAAAAAATGAATTGGGAAGTTTAATGGGCATTTTCGTAAATAGATGTCATAAATTAAGGTAGGCAGTTTCGTCATTTCCTTACCTAATATGACTGAATAAATAACTTTTTAAGTACATTGACGATATTAAACTGTCACTCTAACATTTTACCACGGATTCGGCCCGCTCGTCCTATCTCTAGAGTGGCCTTGGGCAATTTCTTATTGCCCTATCAGATAATTGGGTAACCCAATAAAAATATAATCAAATTTCAAGCCAGCCTCAGAATTATTCACATAAGGTAGCATACGCATAATGAGACCGTCTAGAAAAAGCTTTATCTCATCTCAAATGTTCCGGAAAGCGCATACACAGCCACAAGCCAAAAGAAAGACACGTATCGTAGGAGAATCAGCTGACTACCCGGCTGACCCCTTCTAAATCCGATTTGGTAAAATGTGGTTTAGGAGGACACTTCTCCAATGCTGATGATGTAGGGGTGAGGCTATAACTAATAGACAATAATAAATGTAATTTATGAGTATGCTATTGAAGTATAGCAAAACAGTTTTACAAACAATTTTAGCAATAGTAACATATTAAATTTATTTTTAAAAGCAGCAGAATATAACTGAGTAATTTGCCAATCGTTTGCACCTGAAAGGAATTTACAAACATTTTTGGGTGAATCTTAATGCTTTCTGTCTCCATAACTTCTATAATTCAGATATTCCGCACTATTATGTCATATAATGGATGTACCAAATGAAAATTTAATAATATTAGGTCGTTCACAAATTAATGCCAGATTTATTTGTTATAAAAATAAACTTACTTGCTACTTAAATTTAAAACCTATTTTTGGTATAATTTGTTAGCTTCATCAATGTTGAAAATTAAATTATTTTGCCATACTAAGTTTCCTATAAATTGTTGGGAAACAATATACTTTTCTTGCACAAGTTTTAACTTGGACAAACTGCCGCGCAAACCGCTCGAAATGTAGGAGGCACTTACAAACCCACAATTAAGCGCTAGTTCTAAAAGATATGAACTGGGGGATTTCAGCCTTGAAGATTAGAAAGGTGGAGAAATCATAGTGCAGTTTGTGATGATTAACTCAAGAAATTTTAAGTAAATAAATACAAGGTTGGGTCCAAAAGTTTCCGGCCTCGCCGATAAGGATTATCGCCTTCACAAAACTCTTATCTGGTGTCACACCTTATCTGTTAAGTAAATAATTGCAGCTCTAACTTCCGCTCCGCTGTGTTCAGTTGTTCAGATATAGTTTCATAAAGAAAAGTATGTGTAGAAGATTGTGACATGGTCAAAATGGAGTATCTAGCAGTTATTAAGTCTTCACAAAAGAAGCACTTACTCCAAATGAAATTAAACAGCGATTGGACGGTGTATATGGGGAAGCATCCCCTTCATATTCCACCGTAAAAGAATGGGTCAAACTTTCTCGAATAAGTCGAGAAAGTATTGAAGACGAAGAGCTTGCAGGTTGACCCTTGGAGGGACTCACTCCTGAAAACATCGCTCTTGTGGAAGGAGAAATTATGGAAGACCGGGGACTCAAAGTTAAGCAGCAAGGTTGGGCCTTTCTAAAATAACAGTACTTAGAATTATTCATGAATAAGGTTCATGCAAGATGGTTTGCTTATACTTGTTATTTATACAAAATGTATCGTCTATATAAAAACCAGAATCATTTTGAAATTAAATCCAAAATATTTAATTTTTTTTTTAAATGTAAAGCTATGTATGACAAATTGAATTATTATTCACCGTTGCTTTAATATTTCAAACAGTCTGCAAGAACCTATACAATTTTATATTATCTATTCATGATTTTAAGACAATGCATTTCTACTGTAGTGAAAACACAAGAGCTGCAATATAAGCAGCTGATTGATGGTGAGTTTTTTGTAATTGTGTTTGCTAAAATTGATGTTGCGTTTATTTGTTTTTAAAAAGACAACAGGCCAACATCGAGACCAGGCCCACAAATATCCTGTGACAGCAATAAATCAATACTCCCTAGAGAAGCTACAAAACATCCCATCAGTTATTCATCACGTTGGATTCTTTTTATAGGTAATAATAATGACACACAGGTAGTTTGCATAAAATAAAAATGGAAACATTTATAGTGCATTAGGGTTTGAATCCCAATCGACTGAAGTTGTACGATGTTTCTCAGATGGGTAAACAACAACAAAAATGAATACCAGAGTCTGAAAACGAAGATAAAGATTGAAAGAGTTTAGAATTTACAACACATGGACCGCAAAGGCCATCTTCATTGAAAATTATTCTCTTGATCTGGTAAATCTTGTCGGATAAAATTCTATGTTCAAGCACATGTTTTTGTATATTTAACGTATTTATTAATATAACCTATTACCAGTAACCTTTCTAGTATTTGACGAAATTTATATTTTTGCTTTTATATGATGTATGAAATTTGAAACGCTTTCCTTCATGAGAGAACGTAGGCTTTCAAGGCCGGAGCCATAGATGTTAAAAGCAGACCACGGCACAAGAAGCCGGAAGAAAATTGCACTTACAGCTTCCTGCATCCTAGGAATTAAAGAGTTGCTGTGTGCATGCGTTTGAGAACTGCAGTAAGTAAATTTTATGAACGAATATTGTACTTGAAATTAAATTAATGTGATGCATTGAAATAATTCTCTGTATTTACAGAATAAATTATTTGTTTAAAGTAAGCTATTGTGTTTTCATTCATCTTATAGACACATAATAGCTTTGGAGTTAATGCCTGCAGTACCAATCAGAGGCAATTTATTTCTGAAACCTTTGTATCCGTAAATCCTTTGTCAATATTTATTCCCACTTGTATACAAAGGATAAAAAAGGATAGAAACGTTCAATTTTGAGCATTTAACAAAAAAAGCCTTAAGTTTCATACGCAAATAAAAAGAACATCATTAAGATATGTTTAGACACACTCCGCGATCTAACAGTAGCGTTTGAAACTACTGGTACAGAGATCCTGAGTTCGATTTCCGGTCAGGTCTTTCCGTATCATTGGCACCACGTTATAATATATAATGCAGTGGCTTGGTGTTCGCTAGTATTTTATATAACCAAACCTGGTGTGCCATATGTGTTGTTATTTTGAGATGAGAGTTGGTAACACGTTGTAATGATAATGTTTGAATGGGAATTACTTCTCGATTTGTTAAATTATGTTAGCCCGATGATGAGAAGTAATGTACAGTGCCGTATCTTCTTTCCCACTCCACGTTCGGGAACAGCTGCGCCCTCTTCTTGGTTTCCGATAGATTCTGTATTTTTGTTAGCTGGATATTTTCAGATGTATTTTCTGGGGCGAAAGGGTTGAAGAATGAAACTAATTAAACATCACATCGGTTGCTGAATAATGTGAGGTTTATTGTTGTCCTCGTTGAGTACAATTCTTGGAGCGAGATTGTTGTAATGTTACAATATGTAGAACGAATCGACAGACAGATGTGATTGTGTATGTATCTCTCCTCTAGCAAAATTGGCAATTACGACAATGTTTCTAAGTCTGTTGAAAAGTATAACAATATTTATTTTAGTTTAACTTTACGACTCTCGCGTATTTATTCCCTAATATTTTCTAGCAGTTTCAATACGTATTATATCTCCATTTAATTATACTTGCGTTCTAATTCAAAAGAGGTAATAATGTATGAAAACTGAATTCAAACTCGCAACTTTCCATAATATATGATAGGTTTCTTACTACTGATTAAGCGAACTGCTTTCCATGGAGAGGTTTTAACTGAGTTTGGAAAGTTCGTTAATCTAGCATCGATATGTAATATGTCTGCCGGTTTCGCGTTTCGTTCCAGACGACATTATTGATGTTATTAGGCGCTTGTCATTTGTCAATTTTCTTAACTTTATGTTGCTTCTATCTCTGATTGGTCTATTCATAATTTTTAGGATTGTGTATGTGTCCTGAAAATGATCGTTAACGTTTAAATGTGTGTGTATGTACATACACGCCAACAAACAAGTTTTAAGTACACAATGTAGAAATACGTATGATTTACAAACATATATGAAAATAAGCCTATGAATCCAACACAATTAAAATAAATATTAATTGTGGTCTCCTGGGGTTAGAGTCGTGGAATTGCGTTTCACTGAGTAAAGTTTATCCCCAGAAAAATAATGTGAGATAGCTTTAAGACTCCAAGGACTCCGAGATCACTTGTGTCATCATTAATTCATTTTGTTCATACTTACAGATGAACCTACAGTATTCAAGTTCATAAGCTATAGTGCCCTATAAGACCAATGTAGTTGAAAGTACTTACGGCCAACCCTCGCTAAAATATAATAGTGGTGTATATTTATGTAAGCCCAATCATCATACTTTGGCATTGTAATTAATTATATAAATATTATGATAGTTTAGTCATAAGCTGTAACTCTAACGTAAGAAGTATACAAAAGAAAAAGCCTTTGGTGTTTTTCCGTTGCAATAGCTGGAAAAGCCAACAGGTAATAAAACTATACAATGGTAGAGGGTGGCGTGCGGAGTCATTTTCTTCTTTTTAAGCTACTGCAGGGAAAATAAACTGACCGATCTTTAAGCCCCTATTGGGTGTAGTCCAGCGCGCGACTTCTTCAGGTGCTTCCGGTGCGGGCTCTGCGGACCCTGAGTACCCGTGGTACTTCTGACGTTACTAGAAGGAGCCGGGTCGAACTTTTTTCGATCCCCTCCCGTTGGGGAGTTGTCCGGATTGGGTTGAACTCGGCTTGGCAGTGGTCCCGGAACTCACGGGAAATTGAGGACTCGCATGAGCGGCGTGTCCCAAGGGAGCGCCTCAGTCGTGTACCAGGCTACCTTAATGTTGGGGTGACTCACCTCTTAAATTGAGTAGGTCAATGATAGTAATGGTCTATCCACCAGTTAAATTCTGGCAGATAAGTTCGCTTAGCGCGTTTGGGCGAAGGAATCGTCTGTGGCCGAAAGGCGGGTCGATTTTGCTTTTAGGTGCCGTCCTACATGGAAAAAAACCTATGGGCTGCACAGACCTCTGTGTATAATATTCCCTAGGTCTCGGGGAGGGATCCCCCCTTAATAGTCTTTTAAACCACCCAATGCTGTGGTATGTTTCTTGTATGTAACTTTCAAAAATAATGAACGGAATACAAGGCAGATGAAATTAAATCAGCCAATAGAAAACGTATGTTTGAACTTTGAAAGCTAGGCGCGAAGATTGCGCGTGTCTTTTTTGTTACGTTGGCATCGTTAAGACATAATGGTTTTTGATTGGAATTTAAAATATAAGTTCCCTTATATTTTAAATTCCATAAGTTCCCTCAGTTTGCTTGACTGAGGAGGTCACACAATCCTCGGATACCCGTATTTCGTTGGCAATTTGCAATTTTACTCCCGGCGAGACAAAGCAATTCTAATCTACACAAGGCAGTTTGAAGTCTTACTCGAGGCGAGACACGAACAGTTGTAAGTTTTACACGTGGAAAAAAACCCGCAGTTCGAAGAAACAATTCGCTGTACTCATCTATAAGTTTCACACGCGGCAACTAAGTTTATCATACTCAAAAACAAAGAGGACGCAAATAATTTGGACATAATAAAACACCAATACACATCATGTCGCATAGCGTGCTTATTTACACCATCGAACTCTTCTCCCAGTCCCGTTGAGTACGAGTCAACAAAATAGCCAAATACACTCTGAGAAATTGTTTTCATTGAAGCCTGGACAACAAACCCGAAACGACCAATAATTGGCATTACAACGTGAGGCATTCGCCGTGATCACAAATCGCTTCAAGATTGGTGCCAACATGGGGCTCGAAGCCGGAGCTCGCTAAGCCATCTCAAAATCTGGCGCCCAACGTGGCTACCATACCAAACCTCTTCACAATAAAAAAAACCCAAATAAACAATAAGAAGGAAAAAACTTATGTATAAAGAATCAATTAGGTTTTCGCTTCAACTCTTAGTGTCGCAAAGGAAATATTTTAAAAAACAAAAACTAAAATTTTCCAAAGGAAACTGTATTGCTGAATACGTAATTTGTAAAGTCATGCTTTTATAACATGTTTAACACCGGTTAACTTTACCCATTGAAGTTCTACAAAATGGAAAGAATGATCAGTGATTGGAAAATCAATGTAGTTTTTGTGACAACTCATCAGCTCGTTCTATAATGAAATCTTCCTCTGTATCACGAGCAATCCAGAAGGAAATTGGGATGCTTTTGATTATTCAAATCAACTGTCTATAACCACATAACACCATATAGAGCTAGCTGGATAAAACTGTACACTAGTAAGGTAAAATTTATGCCACCGCATAGCTGTATCAATATGTGTCTATTGCCCCTTGTTTACTTAAAAATACAATAAGGTTATTTGAGTTATGAGCCTGCTGAGTGCGACCGTCACAACCGGAAAAAGGCATGAGTTGCCGAGCGTAAAGTATTTATTATTTTTTGAAAACATTAAACGTCACTGTATTTAAAATTGATGATGACAGTAATAACCACTAAACTATGTTATAAGAGATATTGAAAACGATACCCTTCAGTGGCAATACATTGCCAGCATCTGCGTAGGAAATTCCTGCATTTCATCTGCCTTCTTCAGTAAGATAACGGCGGTTCGGAACACATCTCTGGTCTTTTAGAATACTGTCTCGTGTCAATTTTCTTGTAAATAGCCTTATCACATCTCTACAACATCCTATTTTCACAAAAACTCGTTCTTCAATACTGTATTAATGTAGTGGCATGACTAACAATGTACAATGTACACACATTGAAAGATTATCCTAAACTAACTACAAGCTGCTATGCGCACATGCATTATACGACATTGACGACTGGCTTCTGCTAGTATGCAGGCGTATTCTGCCGGCCCGCAACTGCAGATAGCGTCAATGATAAATAAGTGGAGATCAAACGCTTTTAGGAAAACACGATTGTTATATTGTTATGCCAGGGTGTTATAATAAGGTACGGCGAAACCTTCAGGACACATTACTTACACGTAGAAGAAGAAAATATGTTATATGGGAATGGGGCCGGAAACGCTTTATTTCCATGTTAGAACTCATTCTCTACCACTCTTTAGTACATTAACCTTGAGAACTGTTTATTGTTTCGCAGCCTTCCAGAATACGGGCACGAAGACACTCTGCATCTTATACAAAGTTCGATACACAAAAGCTAAAGTCCAGTGGGCTTAGATCCATAGAGTGTGGAGACCAAGGAATTGCACCAACTCTACCTATCCATCTATCACGGAATCTGTTGTTTAGGGCATTTTGAACATTTCATGCAAGAAAGAGTTTCATGTGATGTGCTGGTACGTTCATTTCCTGGGGATTCCCCTGATTAATTAGAAAATGAATTCTAACATGGTAATAAAGCATTTCCGGACCTATATCAATATAGCATATTTCCTTCTACGTGTGATGAATGTGTCTTGAAAGTTTGGTTGTACCTAATTGTTACACTCTGTATATGCAATTTGAAAACTTAAATATTAAGTAAATATCCTCATTTAACGAAATATTTACTTTAATATTCCATACTTGTGGTTTCAGTTAGTTCTTATGAATTATATATACGCTGTTTTGCAATTAACGGTAAGCTAAATATAGTGCTTAGATAAAAACAGTTAAACTAATCTGGAGGTTGTCTACTGTTTCTTGGCAAACAATTTTAAATAATGCTAATTATTTCAGAAGATATAGGATTTCGTAATTTTGTGTAGCTTTTTGGCTCAGTGTGTATATTAGCTTTTCTAGTATTTCAAACTCTCTGACGTTATCAAATGAATAATAACGAGGACGGCTGCAATAAATTGTAGTTAAAACAGGAGAATGATAGATGCTGTCACAAAGAGGGAACTATGGGTACGAGAACAGCTTTTGCATAAAGAGGAATGCGATTACCAATTTGAGGATGAAGAATGACAATGGAAATCTGTCCATTGATATCTCGAACGAGATAAACACACGGTGATAAGCAAGAAAAACAAAGATAGCGCGATGTTATAACTTATTTGAAAGGTGGGAGAAGTGAGATGAGATTTTGTCCAGAGTGCATTTTACGATTTTATCTTCATCCCCAAGTGAATTCCCTATTAATGAATTGTTAATAGATTCTAGATTTTCGAGTGATATATATTGCATGGATAAAAAAAAATGTAACTAGTGAAAAATCTTTTATTGGTCCTTGTTCAAGAACGATTAAAAAAACTCAAAGCCAGAAGAGATGATGTATGCAGTGGCGCTACACATTGTTCGAAGACCAACTTCTTCGCCAGTACAATGCACTGAAATGAAATCAATAGCTTTTCTTCAATTGTTTTCGTGAAACTCACTATGGTAAGGTTTAATCGATTTCAAGACAAGTGTATTGTTAACAGTTGGATAGTTAGAGATGGACACCTGCTAAAAGCCCTTAAACCAATTAACTTTATTTTTATAAAGGAAGACGTGGACATTGTATAGTGTAAAAAGATTCGTGATTCGGAAAATCTACCAGAAAAGAGCTTTTTTTGCTTTAATTAAAAGGACAACTTTAGATAAGTGAATGTCACTTCGAGAAAGCCCAGTCCTAAATAATAAAACATAAAAATGTCTTGAGGCGTGTAGAACATTAAAATATTTCTGCGCGCTTTAATGCGTGAATCGATTTAATCTGTACAATGTCAAAATTTTCAAATACGAGGTGGTGCTGATAAGCCTGGGCTTTTCATGTAGTCGGTCCTGGTGGTGTAGTGGTAACCATATTTGCCTTCTAAAGCCGAGGTCGCGGGTTCGAACCCGGCCAGGATCGATGGATTTTTTTCGGGCGTAAAAATCCTAAGTATGGCTTCCTTCGGAAGGGAAGTAAAGCCGTGGGTCCCGTGTCGTACATTTACGGCACGATAAAGAACCTCAAGCCTGAAAGAAGAGGCCTCTGAGTAAAATTTGTGGGCCGTTTCATGCCCTGATTAGACCTGAGATGTTAAAGAGTGTCCTTAAATAAACAAATCAAAAAATCTTTCATGTAGTGTAAATTTTAAACTAAACATTTTTATTCCACCAGAATGAGTGAGTTTTCTGTAGCGTATGGTGTACTTTTGTAAATCTATTGTGATTAGTACACATCGGAATTTCTAAGCGCTAAAACCAGAATGAAGCGGAATAAAGTTATATTGGTACTGAAATGTAGAGAACAGGTGGGAAGGGTTCAGTATGTCACAGCAACAAGCCAACCTCTCCCCTTATGTCTGTCACTCATCAGATTTGTTTATTTGCTGGGCGGTGGTTAATAAATTGTGATTTTGCTTTATTTATATTGACCAAGTGGGTTGAATGTACCTAACTTGATGTTCAGAGCTTAAGAAGCCCAATGCCTAATTATTTACTTGTTATTTTTTTCTGCAGATTCGAAGTGAGAATGGCTCAAAAAAGTAGAGATTTCATTACAAGAAAATGCCCAGTGAGCAGTGGGTGTATTTTCTTAAAAGCGAACTCAGGTATGATATTTTTGTTCATTAGGACAAGAGCCCTTCCTAATCCACGGTCAAGAACTGGATTTCTACTCATTTTTGTGCAGAAGTTGAGGAACGGTCAGGAAGACCAACCCAAGTGGTACTTCCAGAAAAAGGGAATTTAGTGCATTCTATGAACCTGGATGATCAAAGAATATCCAATAAAAGCTTAGCAGATATCCTGAGTATATATCTATTTTGAGTATCTATATTACTGAAGAGTTTTAAAGATGGGAAAACTTTTAAAGAAAATTTTAATGCAGTGAAACAAAAACGACAACAAAAATTAAAAGATATGCTAAAACACATAATAGAAGAATTATTCTTATATGACCATGAGATTTCTCAAAGATAACGCCCAATCTTGTTTGACTGCTTAAACATTAAAACAAAGAAAGTACAGGTAAGCTTCTGTTGCCAAATTACTGTGAGTTCTTTGGAATATGAAGTAACCACAATTAGCATACAGAGAAAATTATTCGAAAAAATGTGAAACATTAATAAATATATTCGCAAAAGGGAAGAGGGGTGCAATAAAATATTAGAAAACGATTAAAATATCCCATATTTTCTGAATATCTAAGAATAGTAAGAACAATACGAAGGGTGCCAAAAAAGGGTATACACACTTTCACAGTAGATATCTATCTCATATATTTCAAAGTTGGATCGAAAAACAACAGTAACGTGCAGTATGATATTCTGTAAACAGATGTGACTCACATACATTATGATAGCGTTGTTACGTGACAGGTAAATCAACAATGAACAATCTAAGCCAAGATTATCGTATGATGTTCTGTAAATAGATGTGACTCACATTACGTTATGGCGTTGCTACAACAAAATGGAGCCAAGATTATCGTTTGAACAGCAGAAAGCAATTTTGAAGTGGTATTGGAAAACCGAGAATGTTATTGAAGTTCAAAGGCAATGGAGACGCGTGTAGAGAACAGAACCGCCAACGCGAGTAACAATTGCACGCATTCGACACAAATTTGAGACTCGTGGTAGGGTATGCGATGCTCACAAGGGCAGATCTGGGAGATCTCCTCGGCTGTGGTTTTGGAACTTTTTGAGCAATCACCGCAGAAATGTACTAAGCAATGTGCACGTGAAACTGGGATTAGCAGAACCAGCGTACGTTGTATTACTAAAACAGCAAAGTTGAAAGTTTTAATCCTAATATTTTTGCCTAAGTAACAGTAAAAGTCTAAGATTATTGAGTGCTCTTCATTTTCTGTTTGTGTGAATTCAGTTTTTTTTTCTTTTTTTTTTTTTTTCCCTGCTTGAAGTGTGTATACATTTTTTGCCACCCTCTGTTTATACATAAGAAAATGCCATCTTGAAAAAGTGAAGATACAGATCCTGTTAAAATGTTGAAAAATGTGAATTTGCAACTAACACACAGATTATCAGAAAGAGAATTAAGACAGGAAGGAAAACATTAACGTTTCATGAATAATAACTATGTTTTATGCAAGGAATTAGATGGCCACAAATAATCCGATATTCAGTTTACGGTCAATGTATGCAAATGAAAATATCTTATGAATTCAATTCATGCAAACGGAACTAGATTTCAGAATTGTAGCATGCAGAAATAGGAAACTTGACTGACTCTGCAGAACGCATCTATACAGAGTTTGAAATTCTTCCTGATAGTGTGGCAGTTGTTGTATTGCACCATTTCCTATAAAATGGACGGCGCTCTTTGTCACAGCGGCGGCTGGTCTAACAACGAGACAAGATCAAGAAATTTGGCATTTGAAAATGAATTAATAAACTAATTTAAATGTAGTACGTTTCTTTTTTTTCGGTCCTTATTATCGATGTATGTCAGTACTTCAAGTTTGCAAAACACCAAAGGCAAAATGAATGTGGAATTATGAGTACAAGATGGCAGTTCTTATACTTTGCGTTGGGAATCAATATATTGTATATACTTACTTATTTAACATACTTTACTATATTTTAAGATTCCTTATACTCTTTCTTTCTTTCTTTCTTTCTTTCTTTCTTTCTTTCCTTTATTCTTTCTTTTATGGACGCTCTTTAACATCTCAGTCAAAGCGTCCCATTCTATTCAGGGTGTGAAACGGCCGACAAATTTTGCTCAGAGGCCTCTTCTTTCAGACTTGAGGTTCTTTATCGTACCGTAAATGTACGACACGGGACCCACGGCTTTACTTCCCTTCCGAAGGAAGCCATACTTTGAATTTTTACGCCCGAAAAAATCCATCGGTCCTGGTCGGGATCAACCCACGATCTTGGGTTAAGAAGGCAAGTATGGTTACTACACACCACCAGGACCGACTCCTTATGTCCGAAACAAACTGATGATCATAATATACAATTTTGTAATTTTCCTTTCCCGCTTTTCCATTTTTCTTCCTTTTTGTTATAATTACTGAAGCACGTTTTGATTTTTATTCAAATTTGTTTAGATATTAAACGATTGCTTACGCTCTGTTAGAAAATACATCATCATATTCTGTGGCCTCTTTTTTGTTACCAGTGATAAACTTGAATCTACTGTGAACATAGTGTATTTTAACAATGGTCATTCACACTTATAAACTCAAAGATACAGAAAAAAGTTTATACTACATGTGTGAAAACAACGTAGTCTGCTTGGGGGTGGGGGATTGAAGAGAAGATAAAACATTTATTCTCTAAAATATACAACAAAATGATAACAGAAATTTTGGGATTTTGATGCCCTTAGAAGGGCTAATTTAAACAATCTGACATTTTTAATTTTGAGATTTAAGAAAACAAAATTATATTCCATTTCAAAAGTTTGTATTTTTCTAAATATATTTCAGCTTTAATTACAATTTAACATTTAATTCTGCTTTAGGTAAGTAATTTTTAGTAATTATTATCACGTATTTATATACTACGCTAACATGAATCTCTATTTTTAGTTTCTAAAGTTTGATTTACAGTTTTATTCTGTTACATCTTAAAATATAGTTATTATTATTGTTACTGTCATTTTGATTTTCTTGTTAACGTGTCTATTGCATAAACTCCTATTAAATTTCGTAACCATGGATATGTTGTATTTATTCCTTCTATAACATTTGTAGTTATTTTAATTGTATGTTACTACGCATTTATTATATATAGACGGAACAGATAATATTCTTCTTTTCTTTAATTATTGCAAAATTAAACTGTTGATGATTGCTTCGTTTAATATTTAGGTACTATCTTGTTTAAAAAAATGGGAGATAATTAACACACATTTTGATAATTTTTCTAGTTAAATATTCAGTATAATTTAAACGATATTATAAATAATGATATTTAGGGGCTGATCAAAGTCAAGTGAAAAAATGTTTATTATACCTACAGTTTATTAAAGGGTCATTTAAATGTCTCAAATTTTCAAATATTTGAAAAAATGTAAGTTATGAAAACAAATATTAATTTGATTAGTAAACATTTTGATATGCTTCATAACATGTAATACCAGCAAATAGCATTAACGAAGGGCCAATAATGCAAAAATAATACCAACAAAAATAAAAGCGAATTTATAAAATAGAATGATTATCAATACAATGCAAAGAACCCCAAATAGAAATAAACATCACGAAGAACTTAACTTTCTGAATTTCTTTTTAAAATGCTGTAACTTTTCTAATATCCGTCGTAACGCAGAAAGGTGGTATTTGCATTGCATTCTATAAACGAATTGTTCTCGCAGTAGCCGCCGCTGACTTGCAACCCGTCACTGTGGAGGAGAAAGAGAATTCCGTAGCAGCAACATTCAGGGAAGTGTTGCCGACGCTAATGATCGTCCGACAAGCAAACCGTGAAGGCCTCATTACTGTCCACATCGGCCCGCTCTGGCAATGTCCCTTATCTGGCTGGAAGTTGGCGAGTAAGTTTGGCAGCAGTTAACACTACAGGGAAGACCCACGGTGAGCCAAAGCCGGCCATCGCAACTTCCATCCGACGTAGCAACAGTTGTCAGATAAACGAGTGAAAAAAAACTAAATCCTGAAGGTAAAGTTTTTGATATTGAGCGCTTACACAAGAGCCAGTAAGTAGATGTTCCACAATAAAGCAGCTAGAAACGCTTTCTTTAGTTCTATTTTTTATTATTTGTGTTTATTTGTACACTTAGTAAAACGTAACCATCATTTCGCTTGAAATTAAAAAATGTAACAACTTAATCGCAGTTTTATTTATGTCATTTTTATAAGATATGTTGTTTAGAAAAAAATTGCAAAATTAAACAGAATATAAATGCATTTTTAAAAATCATTAAGAGCGGTGTTTAAAGGTTTTATTTTTATTTAATATATTCATCACAGCATTATAGCAGATATTTTATTTTAGAGACAAATTAATCAATAGTTTTTGTCATAATCATCACAACCAACATATTATTATTTTTATTTATTTATTTATTTATTTATTTATAATTTAGTTTGGAACTACTCAGCTTAACGTTTTAAACGATTTCGAATTTACGTTTTGCTTTTTAATTTATAATAAGAGGTTTCGATTCTCAATAACGTCAATCATAATAGATATCTTTATTATTTTAATTAAAGTCATGCACATAAAACTGCCTTATTTTTAATACCGGATATTTTACCCCAGCATTAGAAAATGTGAATTTAGCAGCATTTCGTAAGCGTAAAAGCCTGCGAAACCACGCGTTTCAGTGTTAAAACATGTTTTAGTGCTGTTTTAATATAAAACGCCCATACATACCCCCTTAAATTCAAGCGCGTAAATTTATACAACACATCAAAAACCAATTTTTTTGGTCATACAATTGGTAACACGAGTGGACTCATTACGGATAATGAATAATAAATAAACACTCATTGAAGAACTATTCTAGTATTTTACTCACTAGCTAAGAAATCACATTATTATAGGGATTTGCTTTAGTTTCCCTCTCCAATGTCTAATCCTAGAAAGTATGCTATGAATACACAAAGGCTAAATACTACTAAAAAAGTTCAACTCCTGTACAACACAAAGACTTCGCGTCAGCATATGTAGAAGCGGGAAAGTGTGTGCATGCAAGCATATGTACATGTGTCGTTCCTTTATGCATAACATATCTAATAAATAAATTATAAATTTTGGGAGACGGGAAATGAAAAAAGATAGAGAAAACACTCACAACAGTTTAGCTTACTCAAAGATTCGAAAGATATTGCCTTTGCATATATATAAGTGTTTAAACCTTACATGTTCATCAGCGTGTTGTGAACAGATCTAGATGACTGTTTTAAGTACTCCAATCCACTAAGAATTTTCATTTGCTAGTAGTATATGGAAAATACTATATTTTATGTGATATGTATAGCCTTCGCCTCTAGCAATTATTTCGATGCCTCTCGCAATAAACCGGTATTATTATTAGTTCCAAGCAGAAGTTTACAACGTTACTGAAGTGAAAACCGTACAAAATGACAGATCTAAAACTCCGCTGCGAGAAAGCATATCATTCTTAAACGTAACAGATGGCAAAATGCTTTGAAATTGAGCAACGATAATTTCAGCATTTACTTGCTTAGCTGAGTGAGTACCTGCCTGTATCATTATATTTAATTATTGTTACGGAGTTGAGTGGCGTTCTGATAATGAGAGAGGCCTTCGTCGATGGCCGTTGCCGTAGAGCCCGCTGGGAGTTTAAGGAACTGGTTAGAATTCAACAAGTCCTAATGAATTCGATTGGATGTCTTGCACACGATCATAGATGTTCATAAATGACATTAAAAGAAAACTATAAAATCTCCAGAAAGCATGACATAATTTCAGCCTCATATGAGAATATTCACAGACGTTTGAACAAAATTTGTAAATAACTTTACTAGTTCATTCTCTTAATGAAAATATCAAAGCTGAGACCGGTTGTCCTCATTAAAGTTTCGGCAAACTATCAGTCAGAATTTTTTTAAAATTCTTACATATTCTCTAATAAAATGCACTATCATTCTATTTTTAAATTTTCTCTTTCCCTTCTCCTTTTATAGGACTTACACCCCCTGGGACCTTGAATGCCAAGATCTACCAGGGAGATATTTGCTATTTTTTACCCCAACATTAGAAAATGTTAATTTCGTAAGCGTAAAAGCTAAGAAATCACTTTATTAATGAGGTTTGCTTTAGTTCTATCTTATGTTGATTCATGACGAAATTCCATGCTCAGTGTGATGTCTACGAGCCTGGATTCTTCCTGAGAGACTTTCCAAACGCCCTTAATGGCGGTGGGATGTCTGGAAGCTAAGCCTCACGTCTACAAATCAAATCCGCAAACATTCATGGGTGAGATTTTAAATATCACATGGCCCTAGTCTCAGCAGCTTTCCGGTGGTGAGGAGTAATCTGCATGTCTTATTCAGGTTGATCTAAACTTTGAGGGATCGTCGCTAAACAACTGAGCAATCTCTTCGCCAAAAACGTTCTCCTGGAGGTATGCTGCATTTACCTTGATCTTTGTGAATTCTGAGTTGTCTCCGGCCGCAAAAATCTGCAACCACCATGAACTCCTTGGAGAACTTTCGTTTCCCCCGATGAAGTTGGAGCGCGCCCTTTGGCCCACTGGACTGGGGTAAATATCACGGGGTCAATTTACATCATCCAAATATACCCAAGCCTCATCCAAGAAAATACCCACTGCATTTGTCACCCGCCACGTGCCGTTCATACAAGTTTATGGGTGAAGTGTTCCTTGAGCTATGCTCTCTCAAGGCCGAATTGTGCAACATATTGATGTGAATGTTCCTCTGCAGTAGACAAGACTTCTTTGTGTATGTGGTTTTCTTCAATTACCGTTTTCTTGACATGTTTCACTACACCTGCAGCTCGCCTTGGCTGCCGTTTCTTATTTATTAATTTGTTTATTTATTATTCCCCTTTGAGCTCCTGGTGAGAAACCATTCTTGTACAGTTAAGTGGTTTGACCCACACACAACTATGGCGCGGCCCTTCTCCTTGATAGAATGTAACCAGCGTCGGAAAGTTCAACAACTCCATAGATTTTTATGCTGTTTCTCATTAACTGTTGCATGCAACTGTAACAACTGAAGCGATTTTATAATATGATGATGTTGTTGGATGTACCCTAGGGTCCCACTTCGTACCCCGGAACTTTCAGGGGCCAGAACTCGCCTTTTGTGCCTTAGTGGTCACGGGAGGAGGGAGATGAAAGGGAAGGGTCCAAATCACACGACAATTGGTTTCATTAGACTAGAAGTGTTTATTCACACAGCACCTTGTTGTCGGCCACCTAGTTGGTTAACTCTATGACTTTAATGCCACGAGCTACATACGTTGCTTGAAATTGCGTCTGTGTGCCTGTTGTCTACACTTTCCTATTGTATCTGCGTCCTGTTAACTACTATATTGTACTCACTGGAGATGCCTTTTGGAAATACCTTTACTGTCCTGTTCTCTACTGTGCGGTACTGACGAAGAAGGTGAAAATGACTGGGACTGCGACAACTCCTACTCTCTGATCTGTCCTCCACTGTCTGAAACGAACTGCGATGCGTTTGCAAAAGTGTTTCCGCTTATATGCTAAATTCAAAGTGTCCCCATGTTATCGTGAGACTTACGGGGTCCACAGTCTAGCGTCAATGGATTTCCTAGCCTTTAAAATATTTAAACATTATTGGTGAGCTCTTGTGCTCCTAAACGCGCCCACTTTAAATTTATCAACTCTTTGACTCCTTATTGGGGAGCCCATGATCATTCATGTAATGACGTCACCGCCAGCACCTGTTCCCTTTCTAACTTTAACAAATATTTAGAACATCTCCAGCAGCTAAAGATACAAACGATATATTGTTAGGACACCTGCATACACTTGGCTTTGTCACAATAGAGAGCCTTATTGCTCGAGCCATTATCAATAGCCTTTTCCCTCCCACCAAGGAGTTATACGTCCAGGTAGCCATGAATACATTTTTGTGATACATGAAATGTTCCTGTTTGTACAGGCTATATAATATTTAATAATTATTACTATTTAAATTATATAAATACGTTCTATTTCATGCATCGTGGGTATGAGGACCTGTCACACGACTATTACCCTAGATTCACATGGATACTGTCGCAAGAATATATGTGTGCATTAAAAAGTAGCCGGGCCAGACGAAGTATTAAGTATCGGCCGAGCTTAAATGGGCCAACGTCCATAGCTTAATAATGAATGTGTAAACAACTTTTGATTATCTAATTAAAATCAAATATTCGGAACATATTTGAATCTGTTCGAAAAGCATTCTGCCATTTTGAATATCTGGGGAAACGATTGAGCACATCGGTGTAAATTAACAGGAAATTGGAATGGTAAATTGACTGCATCTGCCCACCTTTCAATGTGGAGTATTTTGGCAATATATCGCATCAGCCAGCGCCCAGATTGGACTCCCCGAGAGTTCTAGCGTTACGCTATTGAAAGAGAGGGGATTTCGGACCATAAACCAAATTCAAGAGAACGTGATGAGGCAGCAGAAGAAGTTCCTTGCAAACCGTTTTGAAAACTGAAGGGACAAGTGAATGAGTTCTCATGGAGAGAGCTTTGAAGAGGATTAAGCCATCATTTTACTAGGTAGCTGAACAATTTTGGGTCAAATATCGTGCTGTCTGAGAATTCTTTAAGAGTTCCTTAAATTGTCTTTTACTATCCATTAAAAATATTTGAGCTGGTTTATTCTCTTACTGCAAACACAACGAAATGCATGAATTTTATTAACTTTGATATATTCATCTCTAATTGATAACTAAAGATAACGACAAAATGACAATTAGGTTCAAAGCTACGCTATGAAAAACAGCAACGAACCAAAGAGCTTCCGCACAATTATCTTAATATGACACTGACGCCCCGAGGACAAATTATGACCTTTATTGTTACCTGACAACTTGAAAGGGTATCCATTTACGAGGGAGGTTTTTGGAAAGGACATCAGGATGGAATAATTCATCATATGTGTGCGCTTTGCATTGCATATTCATGAGGGAAGGGCCTGACTGGGACTTTTGCTAGAAGAGAAATACACTGCCCTACATGACTGTCCCATACTGTCACTCCTAACGACGACTGCCGAAAAATCACCGAATTAAACATTGCGCAGCTTAGAAATCTACAGGCAGCCTAGTGTGATCATAGCTCAGTTCTCGATAGTTCTATCTTCCATTTATATCTACGTGGTTTTCATGACTTAGCATTTCTTATTCATTGTGAAACTCAAGTGACGACTATCCACAAAAGTTTAAAGGAAAAACTTTTCTTCTATAAGCATGTAACCGATTGTGTCGACAGTTAAAGTTAATGACCCTCTACTACTGTACATTTAAAGTTAATTATACGATGAAAAACTTAAAATGCAAGAGAGAGACTTCTTTAGGTAAATATACCACAGCACAAGTTGTATATGATACGACAATTGGAGAAGACAGACAATTGATCTCAGGAGTAACTCAAACCATTGGGTAACCAGAAAAAACAGGTCTCAATATAATTTTAGTACATTTTCAATAGCGTAATTAACATAATAATTTTATCTTCTATACTGATTTAATGCAGAAACTTCGTCATCAATCCACAAGTGTTGCTCCACTTCACTTTCTCTAAAATAATCATACAAATTTGTGAAAGTGTCTACGCATTAAAGTATTTACTATTGTTCACAATAACTAGCTGATTATCTCATGTTTCGGATTTATAATTCCGCCTTTTTTCTAGATTTTTCTCAGTCCTTATAAATGGCAAATGCCGGGGAGATACTCTAAACTTAGGCCTGGAACGTTCCCTTCCTTAAAAAAACTCCTTTTCCAAAGTATCATTTCATCCCATGTATCATCAAAAAAGTTTTATACAAACTTATAAAAAGTTTATAGTTTGTTTTCACGTTCTTAACTTTTGACGTGTTAGGCACCATAACTTGGCCTAAAGTTCTCTTATTATTGCTATTTTCTCGGTCTAGATTAAACCAGCTTGGTTTGACAGCCCTTTTCACTTGTTGTGGTTGCATAACGTTCGACCAATCTGAGATTCTCAAGAAGTTTTCTCCATGTACCACAGTCATTCCGTGATAGATTTCCGCTCTTTAGCATTCAATAAAAAAAGTGCTGTTCATAAGGAGCTTTCAGAATATGTCCTCACCATCGCACCGGGTTTGGCGTCTTGATGTGTGCACAAAACAATTCCTCACATATTGGAAGAATTTGAGGAAAACATACGAAACGAAATCAACAACATTATAGTGCTCGAACTAAATCATGTCAATCGGAATGTATTTACACCGTAAAGTGCCTGTTTAGCTGAGGGATGGGGATATTTTCAGCATTTGCTATAAGGTAGGATTTAATACACAGTTTTAAGAAGCGAAGTCAAGAGTACAGACGCGGCCGGCTATGGCATGTCGAGCTGCCGAGAAGTAAAATCCCGTGCTAACGGTAAGGATATACGTTTTCTGAAAGCTGTTTATTCATTTTTGCATGTTCCTTATTTTATAATATATACTTAAAAAGAGTGATCTAATGGTCAACTAAACTGAAATAAAAAGTGTATAACAGACGATGTGACTAATAGTCGTCAACAAAACACGGAAAATGTCCTGTCGCATATACTAGACCACCACCGTCTTTCGTTTAACTGCATCATAGACAGAATATTTCAACACTATCCATATACGAGGTACGTCCAGAAAGTAAGTTCCGTTTCAATTCATCTCCGCTGCAGCGCTGCGATCGCAGTTCCGCACATGCGCGGTAGACGCTCTGTATCAAGGAGAAGAAACGTGCGCTATTTTGAGATCGCTGTCAGCCACGTACGCTTTGTTGTGCTTGTTTACAATGTCGGTGTTGATTGAAAATCCCGCCGCTTGTGAAATCAGATCTGTGATTCGTTTTCTGAATGTAGGAAAGTGAAACCATTTGAAATTCATTGGCAATTTATCGCTCCTAGCGACTTTCATCTGTTCTTACATCTCAAGTCTTTCCTTAGCGGTCAACACTTCAACAATGACGAAGAGCTGAAAGAAAATGTTTCCAACTGGTTGAAGACACAGGCGGCAAACTTCTATGAAGAAGGTATACAAAAACTTGTGCCACGCTATGAAAAATGCCTGCAAAATTTCGGCAGTTATGTGGAAAAGTAGTTTAAGAGTTGTAGAATTTTGTGTAATAAATAATTTTTCTGTATCTGTACACAATTTAATTTTATTACCAAACGGAACTTACTTTCTGGACGTACCTCGTATAATGATTTCGTCTTATATTGACAATATTCTGGTTTATATAATATGAGTCTAGAAATGCTTGATTTTTGAATTTTTACACTCTAACATTTAACTCTTTCAAGTGTCCACTTTCTTGCTCCATTATCTTATTGTACACCTTGCCACATTTCCAATCTCTGTAGGTTGCTGGATAATACATAACATGCCAAGAATTTGGAAGCATCTTTGTTGGGAAACGAGACTTTGCAGTGGGATATAGTAGCATTATCTAAATATAGTAAACACATTCCTGAAACTCTGTGGTGAATTTTAAAACACTCTGTTTATAATAAACAATAAAATAAAATATTTAAAGATAGATTTCTTCTACTACAGAGGACACGAAGCTAGTAAAATATGGATAAAATAGATAAAATAGAAATAGAAATTGTGTGTTTTATTTCTCAATGAACTAAAGAAAATTTCCATGCATGCTCATTTACAGAGAAAACTGAATCTTATTTAAGCTTTTTCAGCACTAGGTATCGAATCTCCAGTCAATAAAATGAATTAATAATGCCCTGGAACTTAAAATATTGAATTACTTTTCTTAAAAATTATATAATAAAGCATCATAGAAATAAAAACTGCAAAATGAAGATAATATGAAACATTCATACTATTTAAGAGGAAATATGTTCTTCTAAGGAATAGTTGGTTGCTGTTATATTTAACTTGTTTACAGTGTGACAATTTTAGGCAAAGCAAATTCCCTATTTTCTATTTCTTTATTAATTTATGAAGGTATAGAGCTAACAGAATATGTTAAGAGGGGTATTTTATTTTTTAATGTCCCTCAATTATCCCTCAATTTTCCACATAGTAAAGTTATTAATGTTTTAAATGATTTTTGTAGTTCAAGTTAGAACTTATTTTTCGTCATATACTCAAGGGAGCTACAAACATATTATGTGCGGGTATTATGATATATGAGTAAATTAATTTATTATGCTCTATGTATGCAAGAGTTTATTTAATTAAGGCAAAACTGCAACAAAAACGCCATAAATTTTTACTTTCACCTATTTAAGATGCAACTCAAAGTGAAAAACGACCAGATATGCACATGCGTCTGCATTTATATACGTTTGTCAATTTATGCAATGAAAACAATCATAACTTTCTAACAATATTCAGCTCACTTAAAGCTGGTAGTCTGCTTTATTCATTTATTTTTAACTTTGTGAAACGAGTATTTAATAAAAGCAAATGTAACTCATTTTAGAACTAAGAAACTATGGCATATCAAAATCTTTGAACAAAATTAAGATTTTATACATAAAATAGTAATTAAAATAAAAAAATGTTTCACATACATTTAAAAATATTTCGTTTTTGATGTTAAATATCAATAAAAGTGTTGAGTTCTTGGCTATCTTATCTCTCTTTTAAATAGTGGCAGTTCTCCTACAATATTTTAGGGCACATTTCAGGGAGAAAACGATGTAAGGGTGAGCATTTTAACAATAAAAATTCTTCTAAAATCATTAAAAGATAGAAAAAGAGCAACAGTCTAAGAGGGAAAGGTTTTTTTTATGCAAACGTCAAATAAGTATTTTGGAATTTTATTTGTTTGAATTCGTAAATAAAACTTAAAAAACAACATTTTCAACATAGCTGCAATAACTAAATTTAAAAACATCACGCAATTATCAGCAAAGAAAAATATAAGAAACAGGTTGGCGTCATAGCTCTGTAATCAAACTTTGCTGCAATAATGGAAAATACTGCCTTATTGATCATAGTTTCATAACTCAAAACTTCGACATGGATGGGAAACGTTTTCATCAGATCGTAACAATGGAAAAAAAATATTTGGCAGAGACCCTGAGCAACTGTAAAGTGATAGGATGGCATTTACCATGTTTCTACCGAGTAAGATTTTTTGCAAAGGAATTAAGCTGCAGCAGAAACAAACATTTATCTTAATGGGAAAGTAATGTTTTATGTAAGAAGCATATCGTTATTCGTAAATTGATAAATTTTAGATGCCATGTTGTAACATGTTAAAGACTAGTTCTATAACTGAATTATTTTTAGAACAAATTGAAACTCACATTAAGCTTTTTTAAATGCAAACAATTTGCAGAAATAATAGATTAATCTAATTAAAGAAAAAGAGTACAAGTTTAAAAAAAATATAGATGTGATTCAAAAACAGTTTTCCTAGTGTCAAAGCATTACACTGTATTGAAAAGATGCATGTCCTTCTAATGATAGTGAAATAACAAGTATATATTTTTTTTTTTCTGAAGGAAAGTTCAAAGGTTCAAAGGTTGAAAATCTCCATTAAATTTTACAAGCTAACGATTTTACGTGTTTAGGATTTGATAATTTATGAATACACTTGCTTATAGTTGTGGCATAGAAAATAGAACAAGTTGTATTTCATGAACTTAATTTATACTTAATCATAATAAAATATATATTATGGAAACCTATGCAGGAGTGTATTTAAAAATAATTAATACTATTTTTTATTGCTTGCTGAAATGGTGCTCTAAAATTGTTATGCGAAATTAGGGAATTCTGATGATATTTTTGTTCAACTGCAAATTATGACTCAAAAGACGCACAAGAGCTTGTAGTATTGAGTATATGAGTATTGCAAGGCGCCGATCTCAGGCACTTTCTTTTTAACTCTACAAGGAATTAAAGCGAAATGAGTTTGGAGACTGCGAAAATTAGTTATTCTAGTAAAGAGTTCCAAGAACATGAGAGAAAAAATAATCACTGAAATTTCCATCCTGCAGAAGTACAAGTTAAGGAAAAGAAAAAAAAATAGAGTTAAAAAACGGCATAATTCTTAGAAAGCAGATAAATAATGAGATAGTAAACTTAATATAAAAGCAATGTGTAAGCTATATGAGGGTAGGTCCATAAGTTTCCGGCCTCGCTGATAAGGGTTATCGCTTTCACAAAATTCTTATCTGGTGTCATACCTTATCTGTTAAGTACACAATTGCACCTGTAACTCCCGCTCCGCTGTGTTCAGTTGTTCAGATATAGTTGCATAAAGAAGGCTATGTGTAGAATATTGTGACATGTTCAAAATGCAGTAACGAGCTATTATCAATTTCTTCACAAAAGAAGGACTTACTCCAAATGAAATTTAACAGCGATTGGACGGTGTATATGAGGAAGCATCCTCCTCATATTCTACTGTAAAAGAGTCGAGAAAGCATTGAAGACGAAGAGCTTGCAGGTCGGTCCTTGGAGGTGCTCACTCCTGAAAACATCGCTCTTGTAGAAGGAGAAATTATGGAGGACCGGTGACTCAAAGTTACACAAATAGCACCAAGGTTGGGTCTTTCTAAAACAACAGTCCTTCGAATGATTCATGAACATTTAAAAATGAATACGTTTAGTGTCTATTCTTTTTTCCTCAGTTCAAAAGCAGCAACGAGTCATCAGCTGTCAGCCATTTTTTGAGCTCTGCGGTATCAACGAGAGAGAAGTTCTGCAAACCATTGTTACAGGAAATAAAACTATGGTTCTCTACTATGATCCCTTGCCTTGGCGAAGCACCGCCTCAGTCAACAACAACAAGATCATGGCCACAATCTTTTGGGACTGTCTTCTTCGACTTCAAAGAGGTGAACACCACTGTAAATGGGGAACTATGCTGGCCTATGCACCGACTACGTGCTTCCATCAAAGAGAAAAAAGTGAGGAAAGCTGAGTGGTGGTGTGCGTCTTCTTCACGACAACGCGCCTGTGCACACAGCTCTTGTTGCAAAGGAAGCTGGGAAGAAATGTGTCTTCAAGGAGATCGGCCATCCACCCTACAGCCCAGATCTAGATCTCAGTGACAATTTCCTCCGCTCAAAACTCAAGAAAGATCTTCGAGGATGGAAATTTAAATGTGACGAAGGAGTGAAGGATGCTGTTTATGTCCATTTTGGAGATAGGACTTGTAACTATTTGGGGGGGAGGTTGAAATGTTAATTCAAAGATGTGAGAAGTGTATTGCAATAAAGAGTAGCTATATTGAAAAGAGAAATATAGTTTTTGTCTCTATCATATCTAGAAAATGGTTAGGCCGGAAACTTATGAACCTACCCTCGTACATCATACGCAAGAATTTTTAATAAACTGGCAATCTGTCATTTGAGAGCCAACAGTAAAATGCCGTTAAGTTCCAAGAGATAAAGGTACATAGTTCACATCTCAATGAAGATGCTAAACGGGTTGCTGTGGCCAAGTTAAGAGTGCACAGACGAAAAGTCATGAAGTTCCACATCAGCTCAAATTCTGTAAACATGCTTCAGAAAATGTTCCGACTCGAAAGAATATTTACACAAGACATGTTCATTTGTATTCGCAATATAATATCACGAGGATATGCATGAAAAGGAAGGTAATTAACCGTTTTTTATTGCTTGAATATTGTACAGCTATGCTCCCCAAAGTTACTGCAATGAATATGTAGCCTATACCTGATAAAAATCAGATATTTTACGACTCCTTCAGGTCTCTGCTAATGCAAAGAAATTTGGACATCATTTTCCTGTTTCCTGTTTTCCTACCCTCGGACGAGAATTTCAATATTTTAAAGAGGGTTGTTAACACTTTGACTTGTATCACATTACCTCTGTTGTAATTGAAATAAAAAGTTCCTTGTAAGAGAGACAATCTCAAGACATTAAGGACTTTAAAACTTAGCGACCATCTACTACAAGAGAAACTGCATCGAGATGTTTCTAGTACAAAGAGTTTCTCATGTATAGTCACAGGCAATTCCTGAGTGAATTGGAAAATCCAGGTCGCATTTTGACGTATAAAACTATTAATGGAATTATAGAAGAAAAAAAAAACAACAACAACGGGGTTAAAGACACGTGTTTAGTTGAATCAAAATAGAAGTTATATACCAGGAGGAATTTTACGATGAACTGCTGTTGCATCCCAAGCATATATGTGAGTAAAGTATCACTGCTATTTTGTAAACGTTACACTCTGACAAAGTTTCTTCTCAAGTGTGTAGATTTATCTACTCTGAACATTTAAGCTGATAAATACTTCGCTCAGCCGCTACAAGAAACTAATCCTCGCTTTGGGAAAGCAGGTTATAAAGACTGAGAGGAGTTCAATAGAGATCTTGGACCGCTTCAGTGTAAGACCGACTGCCTCGGGCAGGAATTGTGGAATTGTAAAGAAAATGCTATCGACGGGCTGATGTGTGATTGCCGGGCTATTATGTGCTCTTATTTGTAATCTCCACGTAATCAACATCTCTTGTACCACCCAAGTCGAGCATGGCTGCCGAGCACGCGTGCTGGTATTCGGACATTGCGAACTGTACGCGTTTTGGACCTCCGACTCTAATTTTCCTTTCATAAAAATGGCCCATAATTAAATCCTTGTATTTTTAATGGGACAATGATTAAGTTACTTGCATTATAATTACGACTTAATTAAAATTAAAATGGGGGATAGAAGAAGATAACGTTATTAGTTGACCGAGATTCCATGTATAAAGAGTCCCTAAAATGCAGGCAAATCAGTCACGAACACTTTTTAAGATGCCGTCAACATTAATTTACATACCGAAAGCTATGAGCGCACTGTTTACGGTGCAAGAAAGTAACCCTACATTAAATTTCTTTCTGGCTTGTTTTATCTGAGTGCAAAACTTCTGTAAAATATGAAAACTATCTTCAAATGTTCTTAGACAGATCTAAAAAGTATAAAGTGGTGTACTGCGAAATAGGAGAAGTCAGATGTCAAGGCCATATACTGCATGTACAAGTAGCAGCTTGTTTTTATTTGTGGGAAACTTTATCAGCAAGTGGTTTTGCACTTGAGGTCTACTAGATGCTTTCATTATGTCTAAAGGGTGTGCTAAATGTTCTTTGTTAGTCATTCCATTTCATATAGTGTTGAAAAAAGAAAATATTCTGGTAATCCCATTTCAGGTAAAAAACTGTCCACCAAAATAATTAAAAAATTACAAGAAGTAGGAACTCTCAAAGTATCGAACCGAGGTGTTCTTATGGAAGAAAAGTTAGAAGACACAGAGGAATTCCCTACGCAGATTCCGGCAATGTATTACTGCTGAGGGGCATCATTTTCCATTAGTACTTACTATTAACAGTTTTAAATTTGGAATCATGATATGCTTTCAGTAAAAATCAAATACTATTTTTCCCCTTGTTGACTCCATCTTCCTTTTTCGGTTGCGGCGGTTGTACTTCCCCATTAAAACTCGTGCTCGGGAGGGCTATAACTGAATTATCTGCACTGTACCTGTCTGCTTCCGGATAATGCAATTCTGCACATTACTGCAATCTTACGAGACAAGCTTCAAAAGCTTCAAAAACTTCCGATTTCATAACCTCTTTGACCTGGCAGAAATAACAGAACTTCTGTGTTATATTTAATGTATTTTCTTTTCAAAATTAAATTACTTTTTCCATATATTTTCCTTTGGATTAGAGGTACTAGTAAGTCAACAATTCTTCATTGCAGCGATCTCAGCAATAGACATATGAATTGCATATCATCTTGAAGTAGGGACAGTCATCCTCGTCTATCGTTTATGTAGTACAGAAGCATACTCTTGCTTTCATAAAGCTATTTTCTTCCTTAGAAGTCATTCAAAAGAATTTCTCTAAATGTTTGCCATTATTTCCTAGGTAAACTAAATAGCGTTAAATTTGCTCACCTAAGAGTCATCTAATTTTCTTAATGCACCGTTCAATGGGTAGGAAAAGTTTCAGGAGCTGGAGTTTATTGATTATCCCCCAAAATAAAGAACTTCATCCAAGTAAGTCTTAGAAACTTTGGAAATGAAGAATCAGACTTGAAAAATTCGGAACACGGCTGGAATTTGGAGTCGTAAATAAAGATGGTGTGCGTGGGCCTAGTGTTGTTGGACTGCTGGTAGCTGGTGGTCGTGGTCTCGATGTCTGCTCGGGCTGTTCACTGATGGCGTCTGCTCCAATTCTGTTGAATTTGATCTCAGGGTCCACTGGAGTGTTTCACGGATCAGTATAGATCCACGGGAACGAGAAATGTGTTGCCCAAAAGATACACCCGGTTGACTTGTTTAAAATACTTTATTCACATGTAAAAAATATTGGGGCTACTTCCTGACTGTTCGCCGCTGACTTCGCTACTCACTTAGACTGGCTTTAGAAATTACTTAAACTGATTGCTTTCGTGTGACAGGTGGATTGCTTTCGTATGACTTAGGCTGCCGGCTTCCGTATATCTCTGGAGTGAATCCTCTCGTGTCTCGTCTGAATGTCTTACCTCTCGTCTGAATGTCTGAATGTCCCTCTGACTTCTGTACTCCAGTTTTACTACCACATCGCCACGCCTTTCCTAAATTAAATTCCCTCGTATATTATTCTATTTTCGTGTTTATATGTTCGTCATTGGCTATCTTAAAATTATTTATTTGTATCTAAGTTCTCCTGATTCTCTGACTTTTATCCGATGACCATTGGCTAGAATTATTCTTTCCCCCCTGATCTAATGTTTTCCCACGAGCTTGAATTTTCCAAGAACACCCTGTCATAAATGTCGGCCCTTTCCTTACATTCTGATTTCTATTGATAATCTTTTGCCTTCCTTAGTTTGTAGATTTCCAAATGTTCTCAGAGATAATGCACGTGTTTAGGGCTGTATTCAATTCCTTGTACCCGGCTTGCCTATAATAAAACATTTTCGTCTCCGTTCTGAAATTCGCATTTTCTCTTAAATTATTGCTCTCTCTCTCTCTCTCTCTGTCTGATTTTGTTCAAATACTGTCCCGTTACGGCCACATGTTTCTCTTATTGTGAACTCCTAAGAATTTCCTGGGCAGAAGGTTCGTGACCTAACAAAAGATAGTTTACCCTTTCCTCAGCCTTATCTAAGGAGCGGTCCGCGGACGAGGCGTCAGGTATACATCTCTCTCTTTCTCACATCTTTTACCTCAAGTGTATACAAAACCCTTTTGTAAGTTACAATCACCTGTCAAATGACATACACATAAGTACAAGTTACAAATTATTTCAATTTCTGTTATACCTATCTCTAAAATATTTCCTTATACGTATATATTACAATTGCCCTTATCAAATCTAATGCCTTTATAAATATAACTCTGCAGCCTTTAGTTATTAAATTAATAAAGGCAGCCTTATTTCCGGCTTCAAATTCTTCAGCCTTTTAACCATTTGAGCTACCAGAGAACTATCTAATGTTTCTCTGATATGAGAAATTTATTCCTTAAGAGGCGACTCATAATTCGACCATCAACTTTCTTATAGTTTTTCAAGCCCCTCTGACATACATTTAACTTCTGTAAGAAAAGAAATTATTTAATAAAAGTATTAGTTACCACAGACATTCAAGTTGGCAAGAGAAAGAACAAAGATTTACTTCATAGGACCAGAACCTTTCTGCGGCATCGGCAAAAACTGCATGTCAATGGGCCATGAAAGAACATCGGATAGGATGGAAGAATTTTGCTGATCATGAATTGGGTAAAAAGTCTTACCAAAACATCCCCTAATACAATGCTAAGAACCTAGGGATGCAAAGCAAAACAGGAAAGCTATGATTAGCTATGAATGTTTGATTACTGGATATTGGCCACTCCAGAAACAATCATGAACTCTACAATAGAAATCCCACATGATACACTGACTTGTTTAATGTGAAGTTTGTTGGCTCGAAAGATGATTGTAACAGAAAGCAGGGACCTTGTTGAGATTTCTTTGAACTTCAGTGGCCAGTCATTGAGTAATTACTTTTCAGCAAAAGGGGCGTTTTCTTCAGTCAACACTTGCAACACTTCCTAGACGAAACTGTTTAGCTCACACCTCCACGCTAGTATACGAAAAAGAAGCTGCCCCGTAAATATAATTTATTTATCCGCAGTTCAACATCATAGAGCTATGTTGCTATGTGACTTGTGTTCATAGTCAGCCAAATATATACCAATGTTACTGAAGGAGGTGCAGTCATAAGCTAGTCACGTACTCAATGTACATGTCTTCGTGAAAGTGGTAGGGCGTTTTGCACCTTGTCACGGTTATATAACTTAATAACCTAAATTCGACATCCTCTCCTTGATGCCAAGACAAGTTTTAGCTTCAGGAGCATCTAGAAGAAAACCCTCGGACATGGCTAAAGAAAGGTAAATTTGCAATACGGGAGAAGAAATATAATTTACATTTTCTAACATTGGGAAAGTCAGTATAATTTACTGAACAATAATGATTAATATATAAAACACATGTAAAATAGATTTAAATTAAGAATGGAAACAAACAGTTTATAAAGAAAATAATTTTAAACATGCAAATGATGTAAACATATCTCAGCAATATATCATTTAAATAGCTATAAAACTATTGTTTAATTAAATTAGAAAGTTGAAACTATAAATCTTAAAAACGTTATATACTTAAATCTTTTCCACATTTATCATATAATATTAAATAAATATGCTCGCAAATAAATACTAAGACACAAACAAACTGTAAAATCTCCTCCTTTAACAATGGATAAACCACTTTGTTTGTTAAAAAGGTAAAACTCTCAGGGCGTTGATTATTTTTGACTTCACGGGATTGCAGCCGGGTGATGCTTACGTTCAAACCCAAGTTTCGAATATCTTTGCTGCGTGCCTTCACATACTTTATGTATTGTCCTTTAATTATATTAACAATTAATGTTCCTTGTTAATAAAAATTATAACAAAGGAAACTTCAAGCCAGTATAATACAAAAAGCAATAACTTTATAATCAAATGTTTCAAACTACCCGTGTCACTGAAGAAGGCTCCGGGATTAGCAATTTAGAATAAAGAGCCGAGACGTGTGTACAACCTACTCATTCGGCGTATTCTTTCCTTTTGGCGAGGAAGGTGTCATTAGCAAAGTGGCGTACCCAGCATATCTACAACACGGTTTCAGGAACATTCTATGGGTTTGAGCCAATGGCCTACTGGGAGCACCGTGCCCAGGTGAGGACGAAGGTGGAGGGAGAGGCTAGCATATCGATCAGGAACTAATGGACGATTACTGTACTTGAACTTCAATTAATGCAATACACTGAAGTATGCTGTTGACAGAATAAACTATTTGCACAAGGTAACCTATTGTGTTTTCAGTCCTTCTGACTCACTATAAAGCATTTGCAGCTTTAGGGTTAACGCCTGCGTCCGAGACTATTTGTTCCTCTTATTCAAGTGACCATTTAAAAACCCCTTTGTACATACAAATTCTTTATGTGTCCAATTTGTTTAAGTTGAAGCGAATTTGATATACCAAACCGAAAATGTTAGTGCCCACCTCTATATAAATAGCTTTAAGCCACATTGATTATTTATCGGCGTGAGTAGCACAAAAAAATAGAACTACTTTTTCGAAGAACGGAAGGTGGATGAATCACATTTACTTGACAAAGCATAAAGCAGGAGTGAAAGCAGCAGAAACTCTCTGGCTATGCAGCAGAATCCCAGATATACCTACAGGTATAATAGACTGCCTATGGGGCACTCATAAGACCCACAATGACATTTGGGGCGGAAATTTGGGGATGGGTATAAACGGCGAACGTAGATTCAGTGAGAACATGTTTACTAAAATGAATTTTGGAGCTGGGGAGGTGCACAGCGAACTGCGGGATTAAGAGAGACTTTAGGGCCTAGGGCAAGACCATAGAGTGTAAAATCAGTGTAGGCTGCGAATAATTCATGGAAACCAAACTTTAATTAGGGAATGTTGTGCTACAATGAACAACTGGGGATAGGAGGGAACAAGGTATGGACATCCAAATTAAGAAAGGGACTAGAAACAATAGGAATGGGCTGCGTTTGGATGGTGAACCAAGGGAATAGAAAGGACGTATGGAGGAAGGTTAGAAACCGTTTCAGGGATATGGATAAGTAGCAGACAATCGCGCATTGCAGAGAGAGGATTTCGCTGATATTACAATCGGGGCTAAAATCGAAATGGGGGGTAGAGCAGTACATCAAAATAGGGATCAAATTCACTAAACAGGGGCTCAGCCTAGGAACGTGGATAATTGTTCAAGATCACTGACTTATATGACCAGAGAATTTGTCTCATCTGTGAGGAGGGGGAAACTTTTTTTAACAATGTTTAACGTCCGTTTTAACTACTTAGGCATCACAGGTGATGGACACTGATGATACATGAGATGAAATGATAAACTAGGAAAGATTTTATTTTTTAATGGAAGGAAGGAGATTCCAGATCAAAGTTTAGGGTACATTCCCGGCATTTGCCTTTTATGAGGAGTGAAAAAACCTCATTCAGGGAGAACGGTCTTGCTGCAACCGAACACCATATCTCCCCCCTTACCAGTCCGCGCCTTAACGACCCCGGCCACCCGTGGCGGTAGAAGGGGAATCATGGACACATATTCTGGCTGAATGTAAAGTACGGAAGAACGGAAGGAAAAGTATCTATCATGCTCCTTTACAGGATCGAACAGAGGAAGATGATCATGCTGGTCTTTGCTGGCAAGGAAGGAAAGAGAGGAGAGATTAGGTAACTTTCTGATGAAAGTAAGATAGTCTGAAAAGGCTGATAACCGGGTAGGGCGAAATAAATGGACTGAACCCAGCTGTGTGTCATCAATAATATTTTTAAAAATGGTTATTCTACTATTACTTACTATTATTGCTATTTTTAGTTTTTATTTGTTTGTTTCTTTTCATTAATTTGTTTTCATTGCTGAATATATTCGTTTTACATCTTATTCTGAATATCTAATTTAATATCCTATGCTAAATCAAGTATCATAAAAGCACGTTTTGAAGTAGTTTTTCATTGTATTATTGCCAATAGATACACCACCACCACCACCATCACCACCACCATCACCCCCACCCCCACTACTACTACTACTACTACTACTACTACTACTACCACTACTACTACTACTACTACTACTATTACTACTACTACTACTACTACTACTACTACTATTACTACTACTATTACTACTACTACTACTACTACTACTACTATTACTACTACTACTACTACTACTACTACTACTACTATTACTACTACTATTACTACTACTACTACTACTACTACTACTACTACTATTACTACTACTACTACTATTACTACTACTACTACTACTGCTATTATTACTACCACTACTACAAAAATATTTTGTTAAATAATCGTAATTTGTAACACTTTTTCAGCATCCTATTGTAAAAATTAACGAATTAATTAAGAATCTTTCGAAAATAAGGTCATATTGCATCTTCATTTTGTTCGTTGGAGGAGTTAAAACAAGTATATTTTTTTCAAAAACAAAAAAGTAAAACTACAAATGTTCTCTATCAAGAAAGTGAAATGTCAAAAGATGCTCGAGAAAAAACTACCCGGATTCCGTTATAATTATACATCTCTGTCAAATCAAAACGTCACCGATAGTTAATCGCATCGGCATGTTCTCCCACCCCTTCCCGTGCTCTCTTTCACCCAGCCTATCTCTAAGTTTTCAAGAGACACGCTGAACATAAATCAGTGTGTGAGTGGAGAGGAAATCCTGTTAATGTGGCAATCACGCGCGAAGATGTTCAGTGGTATGTTGGAATTAATCAGTATTTTCAACTTAAGCCCCCTTTAAAAGAATCCAGCTGGAAGAAAAGCTGGCCATATGTTGGAAGACCAATACATTATACCCGATACCCATTATTTGTTTTCTTACGCTTCTTCCTCCCTCGCCCCGTTTCCCCTTGATGTTCACCTCGTTAGTCTCCTGTAAGAGGACGAAAAGGGTTAAGTTGTAAGCTGTAGATTTATCTGGAAGCCGGATACAATAACGTGCTGGCATAAATTATCCCTTCAGAAAGAATGCGTGAAGTGTTTTATTTCTTTCGTTACCACTGCAGATCTTGACGCATCCAGAGTGAGGAAAAGCATGGATAGAAACGTTTCCCTCCTCAGTGCCCTATGTGATAATTACTGTTATATAGACCGACATTGTTACATCAACATTAATGAATATTGATTTGAAAAGTTACACTCACGACTGACCAACACGTAATGTTAACTAATGTCATATATTGTCACATCAAATTGATTGGAACAAATCAGTACGAAATAATAGATAAAGCATCGTAAACTATTAATGTTAGCTAAATTCTAATTGATTATTCTTAAACTTCACACATTTTTCCTTAATATATTTCACAATTAGGAATGGCAAAGGAATAAAAGTATATGTTATGATCGCAGTGGAAAAAGCAGTAAATGCTCACTAGTATTTGTTATTGCAATCATGTACCTTGTAGCTTAGTAAACGTAAGCAACAGGGTAAATATCATTGTATATTTTCCCACTTTTGCCTTAAATTATTCACATTTAATGGAAAGCGTGACTAATAAATGTTAGTAAATCGTTGAATTAGTTTTTTCTCTATGTTGATTTTTGCACTGCTCCTTATTTGAGTAAAGTTGCTATGGTATTGCTGGAACGTTGGCTGTTCTAGCCTATTTAATTAGCAGCTTCATTGGCTTACGTCTTTTAGGTTATTGAAGCATGACACCGTATATTAAATTTTATTCATTCATTTTAGTATATTAATTTTATTCATTCAAGGATACTATCGGTCAACGGTTCGTCGAAAAATCAAGAAACGATTGCTAAAACGAATTCAAAGTTAACTGGAAGATGTTTTATGGCTTTAAATGACAACCAAACTTATTTTGTCATTGAACTAAATTTCGTGAAAATGCGAAGGAAACAAACACAATTGTTAATTGATAAAGTAAGGTTGTAAAATTTTAGACACAATCACAAATCCACTTCTAATTAAAAGCCCATAAATAATGTTCTCTTGTGCAGATGCTAATTTATTAATTAATAGGCGTTACCATACATTTCCAACCTACAACAAAAAGCGAATGGTAGTTTCTAACCTTTCCCTTAAAGATTGGTGAATAAAAAAAATGTTCCAACTTCCACCAGTCTGTCAGAATCCATTTCTTTAAATGTTAAAGTCCCCACAAGCATATGAAACATGTGAACATAAATGTAAATCATTTATCTAACACTATATTGAGCTCGAAGTGTTTTATAACGATGTTTTTAAGTATAAAGTTCCATTCTGAAGTTGTTTGCTACTTTGCTAAATTTAAATACTGGGTCTTTCGTGATTTTGTCGTCCTTTCATAAGGTACATGCTTATTTTCATTGTACCTGTAGGTGTAATCACCAGAATTTGAATCATTTGTGCGAACATTAAATCTCCGGGAGTGACAGCTCTGACTGCCCACCCTCCTGCTGTGAAAATATGGTTTGTTTAAAACATTTGGAACAATCGAGCAGGTATCCATTACTTTAGGGAAAAGGGTGACTTGCAGTGAGCTTCAAGCTGTTTTAAGTAATAGCTTCATATTTTCCTTTTACTAGCTTTGGAGTTTGCCATGTTAATACTATACAGTAATGTCATAGCTTACTTCATTAATTAAAGAGGCCATCATTTTTATTTTTAATTATTTTTTAAGTATAGATGTATAGAAGACATTAGTATTCTATATGTAAGTGAGACTGGACATGTGTTTAAAAATCAATTGTTTTTAAGAAGTTTGTTTTCTGAAAAAAATAAAAATATCCAGACTGAAATTCCATTATATTTAACTATGGA
Source organism: Metallyticus violacea (assembly GCA_030762175.1). Lineage (NCBI taxonomy): Eukaryota > Metazoa > Arthropoda > Insecta > Mantodea > Metallyticidae > Metallyticus > Metallyticus violacea. The sequence continues at coordinate 62,909,254 of CM060836.1, forward strand.
GACAGCACTCCTTCCGGTCATTAAACATGTAAAGTACAAATCAGTAATAATTATAAAACCAATTGTGATGACACCTTTGACGATAACGATGCGCATGTTTTTGACAAAGTATTATCGTGAAAATAGAAATTTTGAAATATTAATCTAATCATCACTAAAAAATGTTTATCCTCGATCATTATATGGTGCTTCGTTATAAATAATTAGCACTCTAAAATCACTGGCTCTATGTCAAAGAATTTGTAGTTTTGGATGGATAATGCTTTTAATTTATTTAATGTTGTAAATTAAAGTTTAAAAACAAATAAAATTTGTTGATACTGTGTTGCATTTGGTAAATTTTAATTTAATAATTTGTGTATACTGTTTGCAAGCCAGTTTCTTGTTAATACGTAGGTAAGCGCGCTCTGTAATAACCTTTACAAACGGTATATTAAATTCCTTAAATTCCTCGCTACAAAGAGGGAGATGTGGGAAACAGTGAGCTTTGTACTTATTTTATAGAAAATGAATGTGTAACTTCTCTGCTCTTAACGCTCTCTAATAACCGTCACTAATTCAACTTGCTGAGGAATTCGCTTGGTTTGCATAGCTCTGTGTGACGGACTTTTAATTATTGCGGTTTAGTTCATCATTTAGAAGTTTTCTTCACAGTAAATCAATCATTATTCAAGTTTAAAAACACAGGAATAATTTTGTAAACTGTTTTTGATGAAAAACTTACAATAAATATTTTGAAATCTAAAAATTTAACAATATTTAATAATTTCATAATATAAGGAAATGTTCTATTTTAATACATTTTGCAGAAATTCAGAAAGAAGACGTTAATCATAACTTTTGAAGTGTTAAATGTATATGTAACCCCTTAAATTAACTCATATAAATATGTCGTTCTTAACAAGTTACATTGTGGAGCACATAATATTTAAGCATTCCTTACATTCAGACATTTATGGATTGTCAAACAGTAACAAGTACCCTAATTAAAGGTTCTGTTTCCAAAGTTGCACAATGCAATCAAATTCCTGCCTCTGCTTAGAGAGTTGATTCATGTGCTCTCTGTGTATCAACCTTTAAAGGCAAAAGCGTAAGTAGAGACGTCAAAACAAACTAAAATGTAAGGTATTCACAACACTTTGCCCTTTTCATCGATTTCATTTTGCCTCCTTAATGTGGCCTGTTAACCCTTAGGGATAGTTTGCTAGAGATTAATTTAAAAAAAAAATAATAAAATGAACCACTGCCGCAGAGATGATAAATCACTGGAAAGACCAACGATTAAGGCAGGCAGAGATAAGCAACACCAATAACTGTTCCATCAAAACAGAACGACCCCATCAATTCTCTTGAGGACAAAGCATAACATATGCTGATCCCGGACAAATGAATGGTTTTGTTCACGTTAAAGCGTCCAATACATCAGATATATTTTTTTATTAAGTTTAAACACTACATTATTAGATCAAATAGCGTTGTTCAAGAATCCTACAGTTACTATGCCATTCAAATAAGAAAATATTCACGGCCTTTTATAGCTCGAAACACATTTTCAATGCTACAATAAATTTTAAACTATTTATATTGAACTTTCATAAGCATTAGCTTGAATTTTATTGTGAAAAAGCACTCTTAATGCTACTAGAAGGGATAATAAAGCTTTGTCGTTCTCTATTTAATCTTAATTAAATAAAACAATGCTTATATAACATTAAAATGTGATACGTCTTACATATCTGGCTTGATTTTCATAACAACAGCCTAATTGTTTAATTTATTCTACAAGTCTAAGGTAAATAAGACTCTAAGCAAAGTAGTCTTTGCTGCATTCTTCATACCTAGCACCAGCTCTTACCAGCACCGACTGAATATCATAAAATTTCACACCTCAATTCAGCCAGAGTTTCCTTAAGGAGTGACAATAATCAGTAATGTTGTTGTTGATGATGATCATCATCATAATAACAATAATAATAATAATAATATATTTTTGCCTATTACTATTCCAGACATGATGAGAGTGCATGTAAACAACCTTCATTGCGATGATTTCGCCTCATTGGCTGGCGGTTGGGCAACCGCCGTAAGGTCAAATATATAGTCACGTCTTTTCCAGAAGACAAACTATTGAATTGCAAACGCATAATGTTAAGACTTGTTAAATTAGTAACAGTAGTATCTGCGTTATCTTGCTCTTAAACTACAATTACTGTTAAAGATTGGTTTTGCCCCTAATGTTAATTTTGGTATCCTGTGAAACTCCCCCCCCCCCTTTTAATACTCATTAGACCCGTCGTTTTTTTCAGCTCTCAAAACATTAAGAGCAAAACCAAGTAGGTAGATATTTTGACTTATTTTGTTGCTTGATGGCAATACCAAAATTATATAATTGGTTTTTAGTCACACCCAAAGATTTAATTAACGTGTTTTTCACGCAGCAGAAAATAAAAACTTTAAACAAAGAGGGCAGTTGATAAAGATTTTGCCTCTAGTCTTTAACATATCCCTTTTAGTATACATAACTCTACAGTTCTTTAGATTATTGTGTTTGATAGTTAAGAGCGATTATTTCTCATGTACATTTTTTGCTTTTTCAAATATTTTTAATTAATTTAATTTCATTGCCAATAATAAAAGTGTGTGCATCAATTAGGAAAATTTAAAAATGTTTTCATTACACAATAAAATGTTTAATACTGAAGAGGCCTAAGAGAATAGAAGAAGAGATTTTCAACTGTGTGATAAGCTTTAAAGGACACTTTTCTGTTAAAACGCCGAACAGAGGATTTATTTACAAAACCAGTCACTGCTGGTGACTCACTCTCGCAATTGTGAAGTTCTTGTAAGATATAACATTATTGTAACTAGGGCTGGCAATATAATCTGTCATTGCAAAATGTTCCGAATTTCTTAGAATTCTATTACCAGCACCAGTAATAAATATGTCTGAAAACTGTTAACAAAACACGGTCTAGTGCTATCATATCAATTTCCTTTGCATGTTATGCTTTCCTCATAACATTTTTTACCATAACTCGATAGTATATATAAAACTCAAATGCAGAACCATAGCATATCCTTCAGAACAATTCTTTCACAAAACGCTATGCTTTTGTAAAAGGTAAACAAGCAAGAAGGACTAAGTCTAAATGAACAAGAAAGCAAGAGGGCTTTGATTTCACACTACAGCGTAACATCATTCTTACATGATTATGCTGGGGGAAATATGGAAACCGCCACAAGGTGCAGGCTCGTAAGCGCGAGGTCTGGGGTTTGATTCCCATCAGGACCAGGTATTTTCAAGTTTTTCCTCAGTCCTCATAAATGGCAAATGCCGGGGAGTTTTTATTTTGAGTAATGTTTAACGCCCGTTTTTACTACTGAGGCACCACTGGCGATGGACACTGGTGATATACATGAGATGAAATGATGAATTGGGAAAGGATATATATTTAAGGAAGAAAGTGTTCCAGGCCTAAGTTTAGGTTACCTCCCCGGCATTTGTGATTTATGAGGACTGAGGAAAACCTCGAAAAAATCCTAATCCGGGAGGACGGTCCTGGTGGGATTTGAACCCCAGACCTCCCGCTCACAAGTCCGCGCCTTAATACCTCGGCCATCCGTGGTGGTGGAAATCCCGGGAGGTATTCTAAACTTAGGCTGGAACGCTTCCTTCCTTTTAAAAAAAAATCCTATTCAGTTTATCATTTCATCACTATCCTCCGCTTGTGATGCCTCGGTAGTTAAAAGACGTTAAACACTATTTAATATATATATATATATATGGAAGAACTGTATTGTAGGTTTGCCATTCCCTATACTAACGCTCTCTAAGATTAGCCTAACCACTTGCTCGTAAACTCAAAACGTTTAGATAGTTAATGCTAATATATGAGTTGTATTTTCCAACAATTCAATGGTAGGGTCTGTGATACACAAAAGAGTAATTGATGTTATCAGAAGTCTATAGCGAGGGACTGTACTGATTCTTCCGTTCGGTGCGTTGAGAGAAAAATGTCATTTTTGTATAGAATTATTTATTTTATTTTTAATGTTTATGAAAGCATCATTAAGTGAATTAAATGCTTAAAATAACAATTAAATATATTTTCAAAAAGTCATACGATGATATTAGAAACCAAAAATCTACCGTTTCCTGTAATTCACATCTAGTGCACATCCATCCTTTAGAATTCTTTTAATTACAAATAATATATAATGAAAATATGTGTCTTCACTGTACTACTACTATTTATCGGCAGTTATTGCTTAGTCTGACCATATGACCTCCCACTATGATAAACTGAGACAGCAACAACATTGCAGCTGTCAACCTGTGCATGTGATGTCAGTGTGTGACATCACAGGGGTTGGGGGTGTTGGCTGCTCTGACTAAACCATGAGTAATGCAGTGCTAATGTTGTAAATCGTAAAACGGGGTGACTTGCAAACGGGAATACTGGTGAATCAGCTACTGGAGGGGAAAAAATACAAGAATAAAGAAGACGAACCAAATAAACCAGGAACAAATAAAAAGAAAAAGTATTAATTTGTTCATTACAGAAGTTAAAAATATTACAATTACTTGGATCCTACAGCATACAAGCAGCGTGAATTCAGTTATCAGACTATAGCGGGTATTTTTTGTTTGTTTGTTTAATTTTAAGCTTCAACACCTTACAAAGGTACTTCAATTCCAAGCTAAAGCCAGAAATTTTACCGATGTTCTGTGGTCGTATTAAATTCTTTTCATCATTATTCTCTAAACTTTCAGGCTACCCTCAAGAAAGTACGTCTAGTACTTTTGTACCGGTATATTACCAAATAAAAGAAAATGTTTGTGCACAAATAAAATAAAAAATGTGAAATATGTACTTTTATGATATAGAAGGTCCGTAGTGTATAAAGTACTACACTACTTTTTTATGAATAGAGCGGGTGAAACTATTTTGCCTATATGCAGGACTGTTTGTTTTAAACCTAGAACAATGCGGTTTTTTATGTTTTAGATGGCCTCCCCATGTCTTATCATGCCAAGAATACGGTTGCAATTAAAATTAGCAGGTCATTTGCAGTTGCCCGGTGTCTCACGTAGCTTCGTATGATTTATAGTATGCTAACCGATTTTATTTGAATACACCTATGCGCATAATGAAATATAATTTACAAAGTAGTATTCTATTATACGCAATACGTCATTAAAATAAAATATTATGGCAGAACAAACAGAATATTTCGGCGAACATTTCGTTATACATCAGACTCAACTAGCAGCACCATAAATAGGCTCGTGGATAAAGTGTACATCATGGTTTCTTTCCATAAATAAATATATAAATATATTCTTACAGAAGAAAAATTAGATGAGATAGGCGCGAGAATAAAACACACTCGACAGAAGTCTCTAAGGCTTTTATGACAATAGACAGGAATATCAAATAGCTCAGCAAAAACTCAACTTCTTATTATAAACTAAACCAATATAAAATCTCACAGTACATAAATAAAAACGAAATGATCCCGCCAGCAAATTGAACTTTCGTTGGATTTTCAATAGTGTTATTAGCGGAGAAATTGGTTCTAAATCAATAATTTTCTAGTAATAAGTTTATATTTATACAGGCTATCCCATTTGAAATTTTCTAGTTTTATTTTGCGGTGATAAATTAATGTATAACATTTTGTTTTTCTAGGTTTCATATAGAAAGTGAACCGTGTGAATTTTGTTGGACATTTCGTGGTCTTCCAAATTACTCCAGGTGCGACGGTGACAGCAGGTAGACAGAGAAAAATGGCGACCGTCCCAGTTCCACGAGTCAGGACACGTAAGTCCTCATAATGTAAGATTCTGGGGGGGGGGGGGCAGAACCTCTTCGTCAGGAGCTGGAAAGATGGTTAGTAGTCTATGCAGGGAGAGGGCTTTATCTGCCAAGTAAAACATTACGCATTGCTTATGTATCATAATCTATTCAGTCGATCTTGGTGGTCTAGTGGTAGCCATACTTGCCCCCTAACCCAAGATCGCGGGTTCGATCCCGGCCAGGAAGGATGGATTTTTTGGGCGTAAAAATCCTGAGTATGGCTTCCTTCGGAAGAGAAGTAAAGCGGGGGTCCCGTGTCGTACATTTACGGCACGATAAAGAATATCAAGCCTGAAAGAAGAGGTCTCTGAGCAAAATTTTTCGGTCGTTTCACGCCCGGAATTGAATGGGACGCTGATGACCTGAGATGTTAAAGAGCATCCGTAAATGAAAAAAATCAATTATCATCTTTCAAATACTTAATCTCTTTACGTTAACAAATAGTGAACAGTTGGAAGTTATCAGCACATTCCTCTGACTGGCCATCTCTCCAGCTCCCAACAGTAATTGAAATCGAGAGAAACGTATATAAAATGACTGTGTGGTGTGAAATTAGGGAAGATGGCACAGTCCTGGGATCCCCCATGAGGGGGGGAGGGGCGCGGCTTCGGTCGTTGCTCTTCAGATGCTCCAGGTGCGGGCTCTGCGGACCCTGAGTACCCGTAGTATTTCTGACGTTACTAGAAGCAGCCGGGCCGGACTTGAAACGAGCCCCTCCCGCAAGGAAGTTGTCCGGATGGGTTGGACTCGGCGTGGCAGTGGTCCCGCAACTCACGGGAAATTGAGTACTCACGACGGCAGCGTGTCCCAGGGGAGTGCCGAAGGCGTGTACCCTGGGGGCAGGTTCGCCTGAATCGCTGTCGTTCGTGGGGAGGGTGGTGGCTACCTTAATGCTGGGGTGACTCACCTCTATAACACGAGTAGGTCTAGCTAGATGAGGCCGATCCACCGGTAAATCTGTAAGCTAAGGTAACTTAAAACGAACGGCAGGTCGGAATAGCTTCTAGGTGCCGTCCTAATGCAAAAACCTACGGGATGCGCAGATCTCTGTGGAAAAATTGCCCACGGCAACATCCCCTGGTAACAGGGAGGGATCCCTTTATAATATAAAGTCCTTGGACCTGCTGAAGGTACTGTAATGGGCATTACATACCTTGATGTTGAAGCTGCTCGTGTTTCCACAAATTCAGCATCCTCGTATCTTTTTTCAACATATGGGACACCTTCTCAATGACTGAAAGAGGTGAGGGAAATACTGGGTAATGCGTTTCCTAGGCCCTGTTTCACAAAAGTATGGTCTAACACATTAAAAGTGTATGACTTGTAACTTGTAGTTGTTAGTAAAATTCTGTTTCACAAATATGTCTGTTATACCTTTACTTGACTTCTCCATACTTACAAATGTACAAGTGAATTTTCGTTGATGTGTTTCACGAAATGTCGAACACTAGTAATTTGTATAAATTTCTCTACAAAAGTATGAATATTGCTAACTTCAAATAGTAGCACAAAATTCATTATCTTTTTAATGATTTTGGGAGCCAGTGGACCCAAATGTGCTAAATATTAGCTAAAGTGATGATAATGATGAGTAGGAATATTATAAAGAAAGAATAAATAAGTATAATGATAAAGTTGGGTTATGTGCAAATAAAGTGCAACTTATGACTGATATTGGCGTGTTCCATATTTCAGACCAGCATTTTAGTTAATATATTTTTAAGGTTCTTGCTACATGCCACGAAAATAATTTATTTCATTCATTCTCTTTTAAAATAATTTCTTTGGGCACAATCTTCTTCTTCCTTTTTATTTTATTTTATTTTATTTTATTTTTTTGTTTTTATTTTATTTTTGTTTTATTTTTTTATTTTTATGTATTTATTATTTTTTTTTTTTTGCTTATGAGAACGTCAAGTAATATAAACAATCAAATGAACTAATAAAATAAATGACCGAGAGCAATCGGGAAGCTCGATTCTCCTGCCATCTCTCGACGATTGTAACTAATGCTCCTAAATGTAGTCTTATAGAACCGTCGTTTCAAAGTGGATTATTACTCTTGAATCAATAAATATATATTAAAGTATTTAAATTAGTATTATTTTCACACAGAAAAAAAAAAACAAGACCCATTTTGCAGCAATGATAATGATGCGCTCTGTGCATTAAAATTCCCTAAAGAGTGGACATGTGGAAAACAGCTATTCCTCCATCTTGCTATTATATGACGTCACTTGTAACTTTTACAAGTTATAAGACTATACAAGAACCCGCACTTATAACTTATATGTATTATACCATACTTTTGTGGAACAGGGCCCTGGTGCACCAATTTCATGGCCACTCAGATCATCTGATATAACCCCTCTGAACTTCTACTTGTAGGGATATGTCAAGGACAGAATGTATGCAACTGCATGAGCACATTTAGAATGCCGTTGCAACTGTCGCACCTAACATCTTCAACGCACATGGAGAGAAATCCAACATCGATTGTATATCCTTGGATATGGGGCATATGTGGAGGTGTTATGATTTATTTATACAAACTTGATGAGTCAGATTTTAATTATTTGTTTATTTCATTTCGATATGTATATTATTTTGGGAGAAATACTGAAATTAAAACAGGACATTTCAAATGAAACACCTGTATATATCGCTATAATTTGAACGGCTTGTCTTCTGCCTTTGAAGAAAGAACACAAGCGATTCGAAATACAGCGAAATTTGTATTGCACTATGCACTATGCACACCTATGCATTTTTATCGACTTCTACTTCTTAATTCTTGTTATTTTGGCTATATTGATTCAACAATTACTTAATTTTTATTTATTATATACATATTTGAATAGTGTTTAAGGCCCGTTACTACTGAGACACCACAGGCGGTGGACACTTTTAGGATACCTTCCCGGCATTTGCCAATATGAGGACTAAGGAAAACCTGGAGAAAAAACCCCTCAGTCAGGGAGGGCGGTCCTGGCGGGATTCCAAACCCAGAACTCCCGCTCACGAGTTCGCGCCTTTACGACCTCGGCCACCCGTGGCGGTAACAATTTATATGAGTTAGCAAAACGCATTTATCATCCGTTAAAGCGTAAAAACCTCCCTGTAGAAATAAAGTAAACAATACGCAATAAATAAATAAATCTGGCCGTTTATGTCATATGCTAATATTAAGGAAGGCCCTCCCATTAGGTACGGGAATCGAATGCAAGACCTCCTGGCAACCAGCCACTGGACCGTGCAGTTAATCTGGCGTCAGCTTTACCATTGCGATAGTTAATAACAATGCATATCACATAAATTGGGCAAGTTCATAACCTCTGCAGGCAGTACTACTGTCATTAATTTAGAGACAGCAACACAGTTCCGGACATGCACACTACCTGCCCATCTGCTATATAGATTACATATTATCCATTATCAGAGTTGCGGCTCCCGTATACGAATTGCTTAGCCCTAACGCTTCCCACGTTCCACAAGAAGGAGCAAAGAGACGTAACACGATGAACGACGAACGCTTCCTGCCAGACATCACGGTTTTAGTTGTCCGTGAGAGTTACGGCTACATCAGCATTTCTCAAAGCGTGACACAGGAGTCATCGGCTACATGCGAGTGAAATTCTAACTCCACTGCTGGAAATTGCTAACGTGGTTAAGCAAGCTGTTTACTGCTTCAAACTTTCTTTTAGTTTCAGCTACGTACAGAGCGGTCCGTACGTAACGTTATTCCATGCGTTTCCATCCAGTTGCACATTTATCATTCGTTTTGGATGAGCGACAAATTCTGTTGTATTGTGGAAGTCTATAAGGGGCTTGCCAAATGTTTTAGCTGTCCGACCAAAAGCCTAAATAGTTAAAATATTTACCTGTTCTATTACAGAATTGTTTATAACAATTTTTATTTTTTTTTTATTTTGTATAATTGAACTTCATTGTGTCGCTTTTTTCAACTGCAATCCGGAAGATATATGGCTAAAATATTATCAATATTCGTTAATGATCTAAATGAAGATGGCATGCGAAAATCGCTCTCCTCCCCCACACATGCACACAAATAGGATGATCTAGGTTACTTGAGGCTTGTACGATGTTTCCACAAGTGAAAATGTTCTCTCTCTCTCTCTCTCTCTCTCTCTCTCTCTCTCTCTCTCTCTCTCTCTCTCTCTCCTTAAAGATTCAATTTATAAAAATGAGAATATTGGGTTTACTTATTTTTGGAATAAAAATAATGTAATGCAGAATTATTTCACAGCCCATGTGAAACATTTTATCTATACAGACTTGATTTGTTCCCATTTCTTTAATAGTTCTGTAGGTCAGGGACTGTTTGGTTCCAGGGCTACAAAAAATGGGCATTCTGGAAGATTACTGGTTCAAACAGCATAATGAACTTCTCGATGACCTAAAAGGTAATTTCGAAAATAAACTTGAAATTGAATAAAATGGAAGAAAAATTTAAATATATATGTACAGTGTTTTATTTCATCTATGTGTTCAGTATTGAAAAAATAAATAAAAATATATATGAAGATGCTTCATTATTATAATAACGTATCAAGTCAATATAATTTTCTGTATTATATGTAATTTTAAATTATTTTTTTTTTTGGGGGGGGGGTTCAGGGTTGGGACTCAAAACAAGAATCTACGGTTACCGTGTCTCCAAGTCACCGCACCCTATCCGACCACAACGATGAATCTCTCCCATCCGAATCTAAATATCTGGAGACCTCTAAGGTTATGTAGTTATATATCTTTTATTTCCTATTTTCATTTACTGTATTAGCTTGCACTTTGGAAATGGGAAAAACTTCGGACCTAGATGCAGTAAGGACAACTTTCTAAAATTTTGGGACTGGGGAGTGGCATATAGATTGCGGAATTAAGAGGAAATTGGGCACCTACAGCGAGACCGTATAGTGTAACATGAAGGTAGTGAAGTAATGACTACGAATTTTTCATTGGAACCAAATTTTAATTAGGGGATGGAAGGGAGCATGTCATGGGCATCCAAATTCAGAAAGCGATGGGGTAAAAATAGGACTGGGCTTAATTTGGAGACTGTTCGGAGAAATAGAAAGAGTAAATGAAGGAAGGTTAAGAATCACTTGAGGGAGATGGATAGGCAGGAAACAAATGCGCAATGCTGAGAAATGAGTTTGTCTACCATATTCCTTTACTGAATCGAACAGAATGAGATAGTCATCCTGGGTCCTGCTAGCAGGCAAGGAAGGAGAGGGGAGAATAGGTGAATTTCTGATGAAACTGAGACAGATGAAGTTTATAAAGGCTGATAACCGGGAAAGGAGTGGGAGAAATAAATTGAATCCAGCTGCGTGTGTGTTGGCTCCTAACGTGTCCAATTAATTTATTGGTGTATATATATATATATATATATATATATATATATATATATTTAAATTTCTGTTCCTTTAATTTATATTAATTTATTTTATATGTTATAGTTAAAAATATGTTTTTTATATTTTATTGTGAAATATCTGATCTTATTTTTGTATCAAATAAAATTAACCTAGTATATTAGAAAAGTATATATGGTTTGTTGGAATCGTGCCCCTGTTGAATTGATGTTGTATTGGTGCCACTGAGATAAATACATTATTGCTGCTAATATACTACTAGTAGTACTACTATACAACCAACACGTAATACAAAACAAGACGTTCAAACCACACTGTAACTTCCCTCCCCCCCCCCCATTTTCCCTGTCTACATGTTATACTCTCCAATTCTAAAGACATAAATATGTTCAGCAAACGAGCGATAAATACCTTCGCAAACCTACGCGAATTTAAATAAAGTTATAGAATATGGTGAATGGGGTTACAATTATTGCTTTCTATTTCCTTAAAAAATATGATATGAGAGGACAAAAAAAAAAAAACAAGTAAAATACTTTGTTGATTCAGCTGCTATTTCAACGGTAACAGGAATTGTGCTCAATTAAATTTCCAGAATTTCAGACTCTCTTCAATGTTATCGACAATACACATCCGCTCTAAAATTAGCATTCAGAGCACAAATTTTCGAAAAGTACTAACTACCAAGTAAAACTGCCAACGCATATTAACTCCTCAACACGCTCCCTAATAAAACGAGACACGCAGACATGTTTTAAGTTTAACAAAATAGACAGCTCTATTCGCTTTCACTCATTCGTCCCCAAATACGCCTGTTAATGAATGTGTGCGTTTGCTCTTTGTTTACCGTATGAGGTGGCTCTGACGGTAACGCTTGGGATTTGCATTCGGGAGATTGCAGTTTCAAATCTCTCAAGGCCAGTCATTCTAATGTCCAGGTTTCCTCTGATCTCTTTGACGAATGTTGTGATGAATATTTACTTTCTACAAATCTTCTACTTTCCCATTTTACATTTAATCGTTTCGTTGGTTTCGTTACAGGGTCGAAAGTGCCAGGCAATGAGGAATGGCGCAGCGTAATGGTGGCTTGCACTTTTTAAATGTTTCTACCCCGGTTTCTGGTATGGAAACGGCTCTTCTGAGTGATCTCGAATTCCTTTGAAAAAGGGGGGGGTACTTCCCAAGGGCAGATGTGTTCATGTATTAATTGTATTACTTTATATTATATTAATGCTAGGAGAGAAACAATTAAAAGAATGACAATTTATCATAAACACTGAGTGAAATGATGCTAACTCTTCGGTATTTTTAAGTTGTAACTTCCCTTGGTGAGAATAAAAGTAGCAACAACTACCCCTCCCCCTCCTTGTAGCTATAACTTCGTTTTCCCACATCGGTAGTTATAACTTCACTTTTGATGTGAATAATGCGAAGATACAACAAGTTAGGTGTAGCAACAACTTCATTATTTTGGAGTCTAAGGGAGGGCACACTCCACACCATCAGCTGATAATATTCGTCAGGGCGATGTTCATGCATGTAAGGAGGAGAAAAACATTGGTGTGTAGGTGTAAGAAGCTTACGCTTACGGGGTGCAAGTACAGATTTTTTAACATCAGAATTTGTACCAAATAGCGACGAAACTCGGGGAAAAGCACTAACCCCAAGAAATCGCATGGAAATATTTTTACGATATGTTGCTGATCCTGGATTTCTGAGTGGAGTGTCACAAGATTTCAAGGATTCGGGGTAAAGGTGAAGAGTAATGGTCTACTGTTGTTGAAGTTGCTGTTAGTTGTTAAATGCTGTAAGTGTACAGGCAGAATCTATGAATTAATTGGTTATTCTAGATTCTGGCATTCACTGTGACATGTGTTATCCTACCTCTGAGGCTTTGTCTTGTCATTTGCAGCAGCAGTTAAAGTGCTTTCAGTTCTGCGGATAACGTCAAATGGCCACCCAAGTCGGGGGGTGGGGGGAGCGAGCGCGTCTTCTGAATACAGGTGACGACAAACAATCCACTTGTATGTTTTTGCCTAACAATTAAAAGCATTAAATTATATTTAAAAGGGGGTGCTATTTTTACGCGCATTCCTATGTTGCCTGATACCTTCTTCTCTTTCCTTCCTATCCTGTTCAGTGGGCTAGTCAGAATAGTTCCCCACTTAATGATAAGTTGCCTATAGAAAAGTCTACCATGCTATGGTGTAACCATTCTGGAAGGCAAGCTCGTCCTTCTTTCACACATAGAGTTGTCTTGGAATAGTGTATTATACTTCTTTTCTTCAAAATTGTTAGGCCCGGAGGCCCGGAGGCTAATCTTTGTAATCCAAATACCATACATATTAAGATTTTATTATAATGTAGTGAAATGCATGTGACTATTGCCTTTAATGAGCAAGGAACTTGGATTTTCAGTACAATGAATAAAATTTAGCTGTCATTTTGGGCAGCATTCACTGTTGTTTACTAACCACTTATGCACATGCAATATTGTATGGTATTTTTATTCAATTTATTCTATTTTATTCGGATAATGTTTTGAGTGCTTGTACCTTTTTGCAATAGATATTGATGATTTACGTGTTGTGTATTTCTTTTTTATTTTCAAAATTAAATTTATTTCATATGTGCATTATATTTACAACTATTGTTATTTAATAAATCATTTTGGAATAGTAAAACACTCTTATCCTCTATTGTAAAGTTACCTTATCCGGTTTTTCCCTTCTTTCAATACAATTCCAAGACTTAAAACTTAAACTGCCATTAACGAGAGGGTGTCAAATCTAAATTATACCATCATACGTAAGAAAATTATCAATTAAATGCCCAAATATATCATATAAAAATCACATTGTTTGTAAAAATTAGAAATAGAGTTAATTTATATATAAATACAATTAAATTAATGATGATAAAAAAATATAGTTTATGAATCTAAACAATTTTAAGGCTATGTAAGAAAATTATTTGTTCTTACAAGAAGATTAAGCACCAAAAATGTTAACTTGGGACCCCGGAATTAAGAGTAATATGCCTATGGATTTAATACTAACTATGCAGCATTTTCATATATATATATATATATATATATATATATATATATATGAAAATATATATATATATCTATATATCTATAGATATATATCTATATCTTCTACTTTAGTCAAGTACTGCTTATGAGAAGTCAGAATGTAATATCTACTTTATCCTCTTTAAAATGATTTAGAAATTAAAGTTCGATTCCTCATAACATTCTTGACCTTACTTAGTTAGATTGCTTAGTTAACAGGTAGCAAGATAGGAAATGACTGAGGCTAATGGAGTTCTTAACCCTGTTTCGCTTTTATGAACAGTTGAAGAATATTTATGCGGATGGAACAATGATTGTCATCTCCGCCAGATGGTGAGCTTACCCTTGTAAAAAAATGAAGTATCATTCCCATGTGTTAATGAAAACATACAGGTCTGCCACTCACTGCAGTGACTCTGTACAACGTGTAATGAATCGATGACACCACTCTCACTCGCCGCTGAACAACAATCGATGAATTATGTTTGTAGATGTTCCATGTAAAGGTAGTGTGACATTATTGAAAACCTGAGCTGTTAATTCTCAGTCATTGACTGAGAAAAAAAAAACCGGGATTTTAACGCTCCGAAATACACGCTCCTATAAAGATGGACAAAAACTGTTGGGAAAATGGAGATTATATGAAGAAGAGAGCTATGAATATATGCAGTATTTATTCCTATGCAGTATTTATTTCTGGAAAAACAAAATAAAAAAGAAGAATTACTTTTTTACTATCTCTCAGTGGGCCCGATCTCTAAGTGTTTTCATTTTAGAAAGACAGTATTTCTGAATATTTACCATACAGGCAGTGAAAATACTGAGCTGTTATGCAGAATTAGCATACTGAAGATGATGTACCACAGAAAGTTTATAAGATTGGGAGCTCAGAGTGGCAAAAAATAAATATATTTCTTTATTGTTATTTCTTTCTTGAAGTATTTACGTTGATATTTAACATAATATTACATTTGTTAAATATTATTCCCGTAAATTTTAAATTGAAACGTTTCTTTCTTCAGTCCAATTGCTCAAAAATAAAGTAACATAATTTTAAATAAATATTTTCAAAAGAGGGGCCTTTTACAGAAAAACTACACAAATTGTGACGTTCCATATCTCCCATTAGGAAAAAAAACTATATAAGAAGAAGTAGAATTTTATTAATATGGCACTATATAGAAATATTAAAGGAAGTGTTAAAACTGTACAGGGCAGGTCTGACGGCGAGTGGCTAAGCGGTCAGCCAGAACGCTCACTGTCGAGAAACAGATGTATCTTCATATCCGAAACTACTAGCTTTCTCATTCAGATTCTCATAATTATAGTCAAAATTAGCACGTATCTTACCATAAAACATGCTGCGAATGTCATTTTTAACAACACATTTCTGATATCTACTTTGAAAATTTTCATTCGTGGGCATCAGTTCATATTTCACAAACGACCAATTTCTCTGGTAATATTTTGTTTCGGTTCCACTAATATGTTGAGATTGATTTCATACAATTTATTTTTAAAGTTCCCTTCATAAATAAAAGTTTAATGTTGTGAAACCAGGTCACGCACCTCCACTAATTATGATTTCATTTATGAAATTTTAAAATGTTCTGAATGAAATAAAATTACATTGCACAGTTGCATGAGCTTTAGGCTGAGTATTGCTGGAAATACCAAAAATGACGATCAATGTTAATCAATTGTTCAAAAATGGCACGAGTTTATTACCCGTGTATCTTTCTACATTTGGTACCACATAAAATATAGCCCCTGTTACTGCGCACACAATTCGGTTTCTCTCTGCTATATACCTGTTATTTTGCGACGCATCGTGGCCATGTAAATGAAACCATCAGAGAAGAATATTAAATGTGGATCAATTACTCTATCATTAACATCCCTCAAAATCCAGTTACAGAAATTTGCCCGACTCTCGTTATCGTGTGATAGTATTTCCTGGACAACAGTGCTTTTGTGTGATTTCAATTTTTAGAGTTTGGTAGCTCGCCATGCTGAGCTTATTGAAAGTTCTGCTTCCTGTGAAAGCCGTCATTTGAGGATTGTAATCTCTCTCCAACTTCGTCTAATTTCTCCTCAGTAGGCAACGCTGTTTCAACCTTCACTTCTTATCGAGAGAATATCTCGTTTCTCTAAATGTATTCACCAGTAGTCGCACGATATCTCCCTTTGGAGTGGGAACACCTGGGAATTTGGCTAAAAATAGCTTTGTAACTTCCATGGAAAAGGGAAGTAATAACATACGAGCTTACATAAAAATGATTGGTTTTAATGTCTAAAGGACATCAGTTCATACCTATGTAAAAGTTATATCATAAACATTAATATAAGTAGAGAAAAAAAAGAAAAGAAAAGAAAATTTCCCAAAGTATAAAGGTAAAATGGGAGATCATACCATTTATTGAAAATTTTCAATTGCAGGTGCTTTTAATTGGTAATAAGTTTTATGTGCCAAACTACCTTTTTTAATGTCCCGCACTATTGCTTAAATCTGAAAATATCTCTGAAACCAATAGCTATAGAAGGCTGTGTTTTGTAGATAAATTGCTGTTTCACATGTTAGTAAAAGTAATGACTGCTTGTGAGTTTAATTTTTTAAGCAATTGGAAAATTTTACATTTATTTCCAGTTTTACAAGTTATACTTCCCAGCTTCCTTTCCTAAATGCATTTAATACGAAGCGTTATGTGGCGATGAGTTTTTTGTGGCAGCCGCACGTTGGGCGACCAACTTTTGAAAAGTTTTTGTGTTTGTGAGCTGGTTGTGGCAGTCAGGTAACTGAGATGGACGCCGCTTTGCCTCGGCTAGGGTTCAGTCTTTGTCCGGCCACCTACACTCCATCAATGATCGGTCTCAGGGCACTTTTGCTGTTTTCTGCTAACTGTGGGAGCAGGGATCAGGGATCAGGGATCGGAAGATCTTGGAAATATAACGTACTATCTAGAATTTATACTTAATATGCTGGTCTTACTCTTGACACTGACCTACTTACTGTAGGTGTGGGAGCGACTCTACCTTGACCCTAATAAAACAAGTGCGGACTTTCACACTTCCCTTTTCGTTCACATCGAGGAAAATCTTTCGCGGAATAGATTTTCGTTCCTCGTAAATTGCAGCGAGAAGGTCAAACTAAAATATTGTGTTGCGATGATAAATGATTCATGACGCGAAACGCCCGCGTGATCGAAATGCGTACATGTAGCTTCGAAACTAGTTAATTGGCTACTTCACTTACTATCAATAATTCATGCAGTCACTTGTCTTGTCTCCGAACTGATTCCAAATGAGAGCCCACTACATGGTCAGGAATGAATAAATGAATATTTCTAAATGCCCAGAGAATCTCTTTATATACTAAAATTTCGTTTGGGTACACGTGTTCAACCAACGCTTACGGGGTTCTTGTGAACAAACGCACCGGGTCCATAGTTCCTAAACACTTTAAAATCTAGTAATGCCGTTGGTTACTTTGAATTTATTTCGGGTGCTCAAAGCCCAACCGTCTCCCGTAAAAATTTCTAGAAGCCCTTTAAAACTACATTACCACTTCCTCGCCGCTTCCTTGAGTTACAAAGGAATCGCAATAGCACTATCTCTCAGGTCATCGGCGTGAATTTTAAAATATTGACAGAAAATATAACATTAAATACAATTATTTTACAACATTGATAGAAAACATAACACTTATTTACAAATTATTTCCTGGCATTAGCCTACTTATTATTTCCATACTTAATTAAACAATTATCATACATATAATCAAGCTATATTATATTTAAAATTTGCCAAGCCTCTGATAAAATACTGTTTCAATGAATGAATGGCGTTTTACGCCCATTTTTGCTACTGAGGCACTCTAGGCGGTGAACACTAATGATTATGAGATGAAATGATATATTGGGAAAGGATTTTTTTAAGGAAGGAATCATTCCAGGCCTAAGTTTAGGGTACCTCCCCGGCATTTGTCATTCATGACAGAGGAAATCTGGAAAAAACCTGTCAGGAAGGACGGTCCTGGCGGGATTCTAACCCCAGACCTCTCGCTCACGAGTCCGCGCCTTTACGACCTCGGCCACCCGTGGCGGTAAATAAATACTGTTTCAGAGATCATGCTAGGTTCACCAGGGTTTATAAAAAAAATTAAAAACAAAGGAAATAGATATTACAAAACATGGTAGTAATGTAATGAAAATAATTGACCAATTTCTGAACAGAATATTTCATTGAATGATAGACCAATTGCTTACATTCCCCCTAGTGCTTCCAAGAAAAAGATATCTGGTAATCATATTGAAGATGTTGAAGACAACAAAGGAAACATTAATGCATTGATTGACTCGAATATTTTAATTACAGTGTTGAGTGAAACTGTGTACTGTAATATGTGTGCTCTGTGTGAAGATGAAGGTGCAAGAAATGGATTAGTTTGTAAATTATTTGTATTAACTTTAACGCTATTTTACTCACAAGTGAAAAATTCACAACATGTGTATCTTTCCCTCATAATCTAATGAAGATAGAATCATGAAAATTTTACAGCTGATCTACATTACTACATTAATTGCTAAGTTCTAGTTTCAGGTCATTTACACAAGAAGATTTTGAACATAAATATTAATATAGCTTTATTTTTATAAAAAGATTGCAAAATAATAATTGTTTACTTTTATAAAATAAAATCTCTGAACCAGAACTCCGAACTTACAATGTAATGAAAAATAAACAGTAAAGGTTTCACTGAGGTATCTGTAATACTTTCTGAGAAAAAAGTACATAAAGCAAATACCTTCGCATGGGCTTTGGTCTAACCTTAAACCCAATTAAATTCTAGAAATATATCAAAGTATTATCAAAACATTTAAAGGAAATGCAAAGGAGCTGTACATTTGATCACTTTTCAGTCATGCGCATACTCAAACGAACAGCAGATGGAACGAAAATAAAGCCAACGTTACAACGCCCCAGCCTGCTAGCCAAACCAAATGTGAAAAGCGCTGTAAATGCGTATTTCGTGCATTTTAAATATCAAGATGTGAATATATTTTTCCCCAGCTTCTAACAAACTTATACAATACTTTGAGATTACGTATACAAGTTCTACTTCCAACTTGTAACTTCCAGCTTAGAGCAACATTTACGACCTTTAAGGCTTGTGGCAACCTTAACATGAGTTCCACGATTATTAACAGCTGCTAGAAGAAAGAATTATTACTCAATATTTAAGTTTTGATTACTGTATTACCCTGGGGAATCCGTGGGCTATTGAGTTAAAACAAAGTAAGAATTAGCAACATTAATTGAACAATAACTCATCAAAATTTAAACGTAAATGCCACATATTACAATAAGCTGAACAAATTACGTTTGTGTATTGCACTTTTTTGTTGATTTGGTTTATTTACGGACGCTCTTTATTATCTTAGGTCATCAGCGTTCCATTCAATTCAGGGCAAAATCAGCCGGCAAGATTCCCTTCCAATCCTTTAATTTTTCCAAAAATATAATAGTCTTTATACCCACAATATCCCTGGGCAGATTAAATAAATATGGGTACTTGGGTAAGGTTTATGAAAGCTGGTTTTATATTAATTATTCTCGTAATGAAGTTTACTGCTCAAATTAAATAAAGTAACAATATTTTTAAATCAACCTCATAATTTGCACCAACCCAGACTTATTATAGTTAAAACAGAAATTATTTATTTAATTTATAATTTATTAATAGAGATATTTTTAATATCTCATATTTAGAATATGATATACTATTGCATAACATGACTGAAAATCGATATTTCTCAAAACATTAGAAAAAAGATAGAATCGCAAATTTGTCGGTAGCAATTAATACTCAAATGCAAGTAATATTAGACGTGATAAGGATAAATTATGGTCTTGTGCTGTTTGGATTATTAAATAAAAATTCTTTTCATCACTAAGAAGAAGTGAAGAGATTCTAATACAATTTTCAACCCTAGTTTGTTTTACTGTAAATTTTATAACGTTGCTGTCCCTGTGTTCTCTATTTCAATTTATTTATCTAATACGCCCCTATACAGTGTGAAAATGTTTCAGTATTGTTCATAAACACTGCGTATATTATAAATATCATCTGACCAGGAACTTTAACTGTGCGTTTATCATTACAATAATCGGATTTATTAAAATATGTTATCAATTCAAGGACAAACAATTATTTACAGGAACTATAGCACAATCATACATTTCATATTATATATTACAACCTTCATAATAATAAAACTATGAAATACTTTTCTCACATAGATACAAATTCCGTATTCTTTTTCCTTGAGCACTGTGGCTCAAACAATGGACTGGTTCTGTAACATTAACGAAAAACTAATAGAATATGTATTACGCTTTCAGTAATATGGAAATATCAAAGTTGAAGAAAAGATGCCCAAATTTTCTTTAAAGTTACATAGTCAGACGCTTTGTAACTTTGTTCTGGGGTGTAAACCTTGAACATTAGACCAACTTTTTACGACGAAAGGCAATTTTATTTCATTTTTATAACGTTTTCTTGTAGATAATTCCTTCTATTACGCCAGGAATTAAATAGATGCACTGTCAACTTTTCCGAAACATTTACTTAAGAAATATTTAAAGGTATATTCAAAATTCTTACAGAAAATGAGACAGGTTAATCGATACCTTCTGCCATCATCATCGTTATTATTCTGCAACAAAAGAAAATTAGAAGCAAAGAAACAAATGGATGTCAATACAATAGCATACAGTAGACTTCTTTATGGAAGCAAAAGTTGAAAAATAACAAAAAAATAAAAGGGGGACAGAAGAGCGATGGGGCTTTAGAAATGGACTTCATGAGAAGTTGTGAAGTGCTGAGATTGCAAAAGATTACAAAGGAAAAAAATGCGTAGAAGAATGAACTTCGAAAAGTCTAGAGTAGAGGAAATGGAGAGAAGGCGGTTGATGTGGTAAAAAGAATGCTGCAATATCAAAGCTGTTGAAATGTTTGTTTGTAGACAGCCCGCAAGAAGAATAGAAAGTACCTACAGTTGTTTAAGGATATGGAAAGAAGTGTGGAAGAAGACAGATAGAAACGAATGTAGCCAAAATAACTGGTAAAGATTTTCCTACTGATCGGCCTTGAGGTAGTAGTAGCTTTCAGTTTCGTACTTTTGTGTGATAGCATTCTGTTTATATTATATCAAGATCGATTATGACTAGCTAAAATCATTTCATTTATTTGTAGAAGGGTTATAACCTCGTTAGGTTTTTGCCATATGGTGTAAAAGAAATTTGTAAATTGATATTGTCTTACAAAATTGTATGCAAACATGGCTAAGAGATATGTGAACCACCACGGGTGGCCGAGGTCGTTAAGGCGCGAATTCGTGAGCGGGAGGTCTGCGGTTCGAATCCTACCAGGACCGCCCTCCCTGATGGGGTTTTTTCCAGGTTTTCCTCAGTCCTCATAACTGGCAAATGCCGGGGAAGTACCTAAACTTAGGCATGGAACATTTCCTTCCTTAAAAAATATCCTTTCCCAATTTATCATTTCATCTCATGTATCATCAGTGTCCACCGCCTGTGGTGCCTCAGTAGTAAAAACGGGCGTTAAACACACACACACACACAAAAAATTAAGATGGGATGGCCTTTTTAAGTCCATTATTTTTCTTGATTTAATGAGATAAATTTATCGTTTTTTTAAAAAAGTCAACAATTTCAAATGCGCATGCCACAAATAATATTAAAATTTATGAGGGTATAAATAAATGAAATTATATTTTACTTTACTTATCTACGAACTACAAAAATATCGGCGATTTTTCTCTTTTCCTATGTTTATTTTATGTTCCATCAAAAACTATCAGTGTTTAAATTATATATAGTAAGTAAAGAAGTATAAAAAAACACTCTTAAGAGTAGTATGTATAAAATTCGTTAAAGTATTGTGAAGTATATGTAAAAACACACAATTCACACAATATTCAAAGAGTTAAGTATGCTTCTTCACAGTATACACAATACTAGGTAAAAAAAAAGCCATATTGACTTTTTGTTACGTTGTTCCTAATTTACGTGTATTTCACAACGTTTTGCTTGCTTGTTGCACTGTGCCAAGTGAGAAATCAGCAGTTGTACTTTTTTCGGTTGATAGTGCACCGGAATTCTTGCACTTAACATTAATTAAGATACACTCAAACACAGTACATGACACCAGCATGTAAACAAATTTATGAATGACAGGCATAAGGGGAGAGTGTAGTTTGTAGCTTATGACTTACAGTGCCTCTCCCACGTGTTGTCTACAGTCCAATGCCAATATGATTTCATTCCGGTTTTGATTCTTAGAAATGCCGAAGATTATTGATAACTTTATGGGCGTACAAGGCATGTAAGAACTCTACATCTATATATGAATTTTTTTCTATAGTCGTTTATATGAAAAATAATTTTGTCATTGTTTTATTTTTCAATTCTTTTTGAGAAAATCGTTTAAATGTGTATAAAACAGTTTTTCTTCTAATTATGTAATTAAAATAATCTATTGTTCAGCTTTTAATTTTTAATTTAAGGGGTTAGAGAGCCTTGTATCTACAAAATACACTTTTAATAAAATAAGATAACTTTGGCGTATTTTTGCACGTAAACTTATTAGACCTATGGGTATCATATATCACAAAAAGCATTCGTCTTTATACATTGTAGTAGTGTGTATAAATATATTACAATTTTTTAAAATATGATATTAATTTTTCTAATTTTCGATTTCATATGTGCATGCATCCTATAAATGAGACAGGAAATGCCTTCCAGAGAGATGTGTGGATTATAAATAGTTCATTAGAAAGCCCTAGCATTTTATATAATCTGCAGTTTTACTATAATATTCTTATTAGTGCTATAAAATAAGAATGTGTGAATCATTTGCAATAAATTAAAATAAACCAATAAATAGAAAATGCCATGTTTCTTAAAATTCTCGGTAAACGATATAACGCATTGAAAATACTAATGAACGGCACTGTAGAGGAAGGAACACGTGAATTTAAAATATTCAGCTACCGCCCAATGCTTTCAGTTTAAAAATCTGTGCGTGTAATGTAAACAACTCTATTATCTGAGAAGAGTGGAAGGCTGTCTTAATTAACGTATAGTGGTGGACAAGAGAGGTGTTTTCACATCACAGTGAACACATAGAGCAGAACGCTTGCGCTCTGGTTTAGAGCCGCTTAAACTTTTAAAGTCAATTTTGTTGTTTAACTCAGTGAGTGGTATATCCCCCACTGTTGCGAAAAATTTCATTATGAAGTGTGTATGTATGTATGCTAATTTCCCCGTTTTCATCGGTTTAGAGGAAAGAAGGGCTGTTTTCGAGAAGTTAAATACGAGTATATTTCGCTTAAATAATAACAAACGAACTGTTTCAGTTGAGCCAGACCGATTTTGAGAATTATCATTTACGGCTTCTGGAATTTAACTGTTTTTAACATTTTGCCGCTAAGTAACACATAGGTGCTTAAAGTGTAATTTGGTTGCCATCGATTTCAATACTACTTGGTCTGCAACTCGGCAGGAACGGCACTGCCACTAGAACTGGCCAGCAACACGGAACACAAGATGAATAGCACTAAACAGAGATTTGGTGATTTCCTATTTAGTATTGAAAAATATTTTATTTATAATATATGTATATGTGTTTATCAATGATCTGGATTTAATCTGGGTAAGCAGGAACAGTCATAACACTTTAAGTTTGTTTACAAACAATATACAAGTATTATAAACCTAACTATTTAAGAATTTTCCCATATGGTTGCAGGCCCCCTTTAAAGTTATATATGTTTATTGCAGTAAGAGGTATGCAAGTGCTAGTGCATTTGTACCGGATTATATGGTATTGTGTTCTATGTGGATTAACGGCCTACCGAGCGTATTAGACAGATTTTGAACCTACTGCGAAACGTGATTACTCACAGTTAATGTGAATAAGACAAAAACAAAGATTTTCAAGAACGGGTCGGTTAGCAACAAGGCGGAAACATAAACGTACGCAGGACATATGCTAAGCTTTCGTATATTTGGGCATTGCTTTTACGATGGAAGGATGGTGGACGAGGCATATTGACTTGACAAAGCACGAAACAGGAGTGAAAGCAATAGAAACTCTCCGGTTATGTAGCAGAGTCCCAGATATGCCTGAACGTGTACTGGAAACCACATATGGAGTACTAGTAAGATCTACAATGACATATGGGGCAGAAATTTGGAGATGGGAATAAAATGCGAACCTAGTATAGTGAAAACATGTTTTCTGAAAGGAATTTTGGGGCTGGGGACACTGCGAACTGCGGAATTAAGAGAGACTCTGGGATCTAGAGAGTAAAATCAGAGTAGTGAAGTACTGGCGGCGAATTATTCATAGAAACCAAACTTTAATTAGGGAATTGTGCTACCATGAACAGCTGAGGAAGGAGGGAACAAGACATGGACATTCAAATTAACAAAGGGTGAAAAAAATAGGGATGGGCATCATTTGGATGGCGGATCAGGGGAATGGAAAGAGTGCGTGGAGGAAGGTTAGAACATTGGAAGGATATGGATAGGCAGAAGACAATCGCGCAATATAAACAGATGACTTCACTGGAAGTACAATCGGGGCTAAAATCGGAATGGCAGATGGAGCAATACATCAAAACAGGAACTAACTATGTGGATAGGGGCGTGAAGAAGATTAAGGTGAATGACGAATTTGAGTAGAAATTTTGTCCCAATTGTGTGGAGGAGGAACCGTAGACACATACTCTGGCTGAATGAAAAGGTATGGAAGAATGGAGGGAAAAGCATCTACCACATTCCTTTGCAGGATCTCACAGAAGGAGATGGTCATGCTGGGATTTGCTGGCTGGCAAGAAAGGAGAGCACAGGTTAGGTAAATTTCTGATGAAAGTGAGGCCGCTCAGATTTGAAAAGACTGATAACCGGGGAGGGCGTGGGGGAGGGGGAACAAATAGACTGAATTCAGCTGAGTGTCATCTATAATGGGATTTATTTATATTTTATATGTAAATTTATTTTTTGGTATTTATTTTATTTTTATTTTTGTTTGTTTATTTTATTTATATATTTGTTTCATTGCCGATTATAAATATGTGTTATATCTAATGTAATATTTTGTGCTAAATCAAACATACCAAGTGTATCATAAAAACATATATGGTCCGGACATTGGACCCGTGCGCTTGTTGAAGTTGTTTGGTATTGTGTTGATGCCACTGTAAAAAATACACCTATAAGTTCCTGCAACATTAAGATATTCAGTTTTAGGGCGTTTTTGTGGAGAGTGTGCATCAAATCTGTTTAGCCAGATTTCATTTGTCATATTCACTTCCAGCTACTTTAGTTAGTCACGACTACATGTATTCATCCGAGACGTTAAAGTGTATTTTCAAAAATGATCGTATAACTTGTGCTATTTTTCTTTTTTATTTGCAGCAATTTCCTGGTTACGTCTTGTTCTAGAGTGTACTGAAGCCCTGTGTTACATAAATAATTTACCTGCCTTGAACAACAAGTTTTTGTTACAAGATAGGAAACGGGAGATAGCAGGAATGCATGCTTTGAGGACGGATGTTGAAGTTAAGTTAATAATTATTAATTTGTTTACCTGGTATGAATTCTGCATTTGGACCATAACAATATAATCTACACTGTCCCTAACAAATATTATGACCTAGGCAAGAAGTATTGACTTCCACATACCTTTAGTTATGAAAGATTAAAAGTTTTACATCCAATCAAACAAATTAATTGGGCCAGCATTAACTAATAATACTTACAACCTCGTATAATTATTTTTAAAACCTTCCATGAATACAAGCTATATCATAAAAATCTATCTTCAGAGAAATAACCACAATAAAAACACATAAAGCGAAGCGATTGAAACCATAATATTTAAAAAAAGACAACTTTTTAATTCTTGTTCTTGTCTATGACCATTAAAAAGATGCCACATTAGCACTTCTACAAAGCTAATAAAAATAAAACTGTACAATGTTCATAAACAAATCATCAAAAATATAAGATAGAGAATTCAATGTGTCGTTCTATATGATGTTTGTTGACTATGAGAAAGCCTTCGATAAAGTCTATCATAATAAATTCTCATTTATCATTTAATAAAGTTAATTAAAAACCTTTAAAGTCACTCAGAAATGAAAATTAATGTTGTAAAAGAGACGAGTGAGAAAGATAAGGTCAATCAAAGTGTTAAGCAGGCTGCCAGTTATTGCCAGATTTATTTAATATTCATATTGATACAGTCATAGACGAATGGTAAAGTAATGGCATAAATGGACTTGAAGTAAATAATTTATTCTTAAACAGTATGATGTTTTATGAAGATCAAATCATTTTTGCTGAAACAAAAAATAACAGTCCAAAAGCAGCAATGAGTAATCTGTTTTCAAGCATTTTTGGAGCTCTGCCGTGACAACGAGAATGAATTTCTGCAAACCATTGTTGCAGGAGATGAAACTATGGTCCTCTAATATGATCCCTTGTCCAAAAGAGAATCAATGGGGTAGCGTAAACCTGGTGAAGCACCGCCTCTAAAGGTCACTCAGTCAACCAAGAAGATCGTGGCCACAACCTTTTGAGACTTCTTCATTCACTTCAAGGAGAGGAACACCACAGTAAATGTGGAGTACTATGCTGGCCTACTGCACAGATTACGTGCTTCCATCAAAGAGAAAAGGCGAAAAAAAGCTCTCAGCACTTTGGTGGTGTGCGCCTTCTTCACGACAACGCGCCTGTGCACACCCATCTTGTTGCAAAGGAAGTTCTGAAGAAATGTGGTTTCAAGGAGATCGACCATTCCCCATACAGCCCAGATCTAGCTCCCAGTGACTGTTTCCTTTTTTCTAAGCTCAAGAAGGATCTTCGAGGAAGGAAATTTAAGTGCGACGAAGAAGTAATGGATGCTATTTATGCCCATTTTGCAGACAAGACTTCTGACTATTTTTATGGGGACTGAAATATTAATTCAAAGGTGTGAGAAATATATTCCAATAAAGGGTAACTATATTGAAAAATAAAATAGATTTTTTGTCTTTATCATACGTAAAAAAAGGTTAAGCTAAAAACTTGTGGACCTACCCTCGAACACCGTTTAGCCCGCAATCTTCAGACATACTCGTAAACATAATCTTTAAAATTCTAATTAAAAAAATACTATGACTTTTAAGGGCCAGATTACTCTAGATGAAAATTTGTAATTAACAGACAAATTATAGATCTTTCTACTTGGCTGCAATGTCACTTTTCTTGCATATACACTCCCGAAATTGGCGCACATTTTATTTATGCGTTAATTTACGTGATATAAACTACTTTGCAACGTTTTTATTTGGTTAAAGAAATGTTTAATTTTTATTCCGTAGTTGCTAGTTTCAATGTATAGCTGTCTTGTACGGCTGACCATCCTAATTCTGTGCTTCTTCACCAGGCTTCTATTGATACAATATAAAATCTTACATTTTAGTAAACTTCATGTATATATTGAACATGCAACTCAATTTGGTTTCTTCATTAACATTATCTATTTCACATATTTAGGGCTAATATAAGCCCTTTATATCTTCAATACAGACTAATTCCACCAACTTCTTCGGCCGACCTAAATATCTCTTTCCAACTGGTTTATTTGTTTCGGTATCCTGTGTTATCTTCTCGGAGTCCAACATTAACTTCTTCGTTTCAATATCATGCCATTTGTGTTTTCAGTTTTTAAATATCCCCTTGTATCTCGTTACTTGGCATTCTATTCACATTACTCGGAAATTTAATTTAGTCTTCTTTCATCTTCAAGTTTTAAGAGTCCAAACCACTACTCCACATAAACAAATAGGAACCTCAATTGTTTTATAGTATTTTATTTTTGCTTCTTTTCTACCTTAATCTTTTAAAACTGTGTTGGTTTCACAGTCTAGGAAACTGAAGGATGTAACTTGTTCCATTGGTCTATTTTCAATAACTATCTTAGTTCCGTTTATATAAGGATCCCTGAATATCATAATTTTTGTCTTTTGAGGGGATATTGTTAAAATATATCATTTTATAATTTGTTACAAATCGAATAATTCTCGTTGTAATATTCTTTCATTTTTAGCAATTATAATTAATCGACCGCAAATAATGCATTAATTGCAAGATAGTGGGTTCAATCATAATCAGCGTTGATGGCTTTTTTACAGGCATAAAAATCAAACGTATGGCTTTTACGGAAGGGAAGTAAAGCTGTGTCGTAGATTTAAAGCAAGTAAAAGAACCATAAGCTTGAAAGAAGATGCCCCTGAGCAAAATGTGTCGGCCGTTTCAGGCCCTGAACTGAATGGGACGCTGATGACCTGAAATGTTAAAAAGCGTTCGTAAATAAAACAAATAAATAAATAAATTAACTTTCCATTCTTGTAGAATTTTCTCAATGTAAATTATAAAATCAAAGGCAGCAGCATGCAACCTTGTCTTACTCTCTTATTTACATTATGGACTTTGCACTTATTTTATATATCAATGTTATTTTAATCTTTGTATCTTTATATAAAATTTTTAATTACCTAAATTGAATGTAATGGTATTCCGCTTTTATGTAAAATAATCCAAATTTCTAATGAAATTAACTGTTTAATAAATATTTAGAAACAAAATGTGCTTGTTTATTTATGCTTTTATATTAATTGATTTAGAGTGAAATATAATCAGTCAAGAATGCCTTTGCGAAATGCCGTTTGTTCTTCTAATAAAATATTTTCGCAGTCTTTTAAAAAGCATTCTTGTATAAATTTTATACGTGCTCCAAAGAACATTAACACCACGATAATGGTCACAATGTCTGTTGTGTCAAATCTTAAATACGGGTATAACGAGTGCTATGTATCTCTCCTTTGGTATTTCCTTCTTTATTTCTGTATAAATCTTTATAAAAATGCATGTTTTCGGCCTCTAGCCTTTTCAAACTATAATAAGTACTTTGAAAAGCCACAAGTGGAAAATAATGCTAAATGATAAACTTCTAAACGCCCCATAGCCGAAACAAACTACTCCTGTGATATATGGCGCCAGTGCCCTAATTCCATAAATTCATTCGTTGTCAAATGTCAAAATAAATAATATCTCCAAAACAAAATGGACCCAGGTGCCGAAATACTTACCCGCTAGCAATCGAAAGTTTACATTCTATTTGCTAACAAATGGATTTCATGTTTGTATTTTCTGTGCCTAGTGTAACACCGTAAAGCTTTCAAAACATCACATTTACTTTTCCACTCAATTACAAAGTTTAATTAAAATATCGCTCGGTCCCAGCTATTTCCAACAGTTTTAGCTGGTGCATCAACACTGCGGACCTTCCCAATGACTTCTGTACTCGCGCATGCGTACGGAACCTTGTGTATTGTAGCATGCGTTCCTAATTGTATGGGTCACGTAGTCCTAACTCCAGCTCTTTGATTAGGACCAACAAATCAGCTCTCTCTCCCTCTCTCTCTCGTTGCGTGCGTGTCACAACATATCTTCTCTTATGCAATCAACTGTAGCATTTTCTAACACTTTGCTTTGCCAAAATCGCTCGTTCGCTCCAAGCTCTATAGTTCAACTACTATGATCACTATCATTATCACGCATTGAGCCTCTCATTTGCAATGTTTTCTGCCGACTGGTGTACAGTTGTGGATTGCTCTGTAGGGAATAAGTTTTTTTTCTTCAAAATCTACTGCTGAACAAAAGAATCAGTCAATTCCAACTCTGTACTGCGCCTAAAAAGCCAACAGCCGAAAATAAAGACTTGTACATAAGAAATTAATGTTTTTACTCAGTTGATCGTGAAAGACCCATATTTTTAACTCAATTGGTTTCGGATTATGCTAACAAACAACAAGTGTGGAAAACAAAGCAGAAACACATTTCCATTCTCCCCCTCAAAGAACTTGCTGTAGCTGCTTCAATCAGCACGTACACCTTCAGTTCTATCCCCCCAAGTCCTCGCCTGTCCTTCAATAATAAATTCAGTCATCAGACTTTTGTTATACCTGGCATTCTCGTTAATTTCTTTTAATTTGAAGTAAAGAAGTACATGGTCGGCATACGAGGGCGGTATAAAATTGAGCAAATGCATCATTTTTACTTTTCAATCTAATCTCCTTTAAGATAAGTATATAAATATTCCTCTGTAATGTAATCACCTCTTGATTTGATGAAAAACGCTGACCAGAGAGGAAGATATTGATAAAAATGGAAGTCGGGGGAGCCAAAACTGGCAAATGGCGGGGAGGTACCCTAAACTTAGGCTTGGGACGTTTCCTTCCTAAAAAGAAGAAGAACAAGAACAAGAAGTAAGAAAGAAAAAACTTTCCTTTCCTTTATTTCATCTTACCAGTGTCCACTATCTGTGATGTCTCAGCAGTAAAAATGGGCGTGAAACATTAATCAATAACAATACTCCATAAATAATATGTTGAAAACACCGTTTTCATATAATTGGAAAATGTGAGGCAGGTAAACTCATAAAATTGGCAGCTAGAGAAAGAAGTGTTTTTTTTTTTTCTTTTCTTTCTTTTTCTTTGTTTGTTTGTTTGTTTCTTTTTTCCCCCTTGTTACTCTAAGGCAAATCAAATTTCTGCATATCTGTAAAAAAAACTGAATAAAATAATGAAGTAAAGAAAATTGCAAATTCAGATTTAGTGAAATTTAAGTACAGTTATACTAATTCATGTTTCATATCTACATTTAACGCCACGGGTGGCCAAGGTCGTTAAGTCGTGAGCATAAGGTCTGGGGTTCGATTTCCATCAGGACCCCTGAATGAGGTTTTTTCCAGGTTTTCCTCAGTCTTCATAAATGGCAAATGCCGGGGAGGTACCCTAAAACTTAGGCCTGGAACGTTTCCTTCCTTAAAATATCCTTTCCCAATATATCATTTCATCTCATGTATCATCAGTGCCCGCCGCCTATGGTGCCACAGTAGTAAAAACGGGCGTTAGACACCATTTAAAAAAATTTACATCACCTGCAAAACTGGAATTATTCAGTTTGGTTAGTGTTGGGATTAATCAAATGACAGCTCGACTGTTGCAGCCACAAGTTAGTGAATGTTGTGTTATACAACATGAACCAGCCAGGGAAATAGCTTTCTACCGCAATGACTACACGATAAACAAACATCCCGGGGTCTAAACTGTTAGAAATAACACACGATAAGAGTGTTGGAGGTTATGGGTCGACTCTCTTGGGTTTCCCCACTCCAGAGCCCATACGACAGCTGTCGTCAGTGCCGCAGAGCCGTGGCACATAAATTGTTCGTGGCAGAGCTGTTTTTTTGTCCCGCAGTGGGCGGTACGTCGAGTTAATATGATGAACGGCAAGGCTAGAGCTATTTAACTTGTGACCAGTAAATTACCCAGATTATAACGGACGGTAAATCTGATAGTGTGATGAGTTTCACAACAAAGATGTTCCTTTCGGGAGCCCTCTCCATGCTGACGCAAGTGGAACCGCCTTTTCTGCGGCAATCTTCACCCAGACATGTTTCCATTGTGCTAAAATGTAACGGCGAAAAATACTGCAGACAGGTGTAGTTTTTTAATTATATAAGTAGTGTGTGAACACTTCTTCGTTTTTTTATTTCAAGATCAGACTGAAAAACAGAAAAATTAAGCTTAGCAACTATGTGTCCCACCAAACACCAGTCATATATATCAAAGTCATAACATTAAATAGTAGATGGATGGGCGGATGGATGGATGGATGGTTGGTTGGATGAATGAATGGATGGTTAGATAAATAGATGGATTGATAGATAGATGGACAGATAAATAGATGTTGGGGGAATATGGAATGAATGAATGTGTTTAACGCCCGTTTTTGCTACAGAGGCACCACAAGCGATGGACACTGATGATACATGAAATGATAAATTGGGAAAGGATTTATTTTTAAGGAAGGAATCGTTCCAGGCCTAAGTTTAGGGTGCCTCCCCGGCATTTGCCATTTATGAACTCTAAGGAAAACCTGGAAAAAACCTCATTCAGGGAGGACGGTCCTGGCGGTATTCGAACCCCAGAGCTCCCGCTCACAAGTCCGCGCCTTAACGACCTTGGCCACCTGTGGCGGTGGGGGAATATGGAGTTTGAATAACCTCTGGTATGTCAGCCTATAATACTTTAGTGCTACCCCATTGCAAATGATGCCTTCATTGTTTCCCAAAAGCTATTTCTTGTACAAGTTGCAATATTTTGGTTCCAATGTTGGCCTCTTTCCCCAGATCTTTCCTGGTTACAGAGAGAACGAGTATTTTTCTACCAGGATTAGACACTCAAACAGGATGTGTGAGGCAGATTCCTCGTCCTGTTTACACATTCTGCAAGTGGGTTCGTCTTTATAGAATCCCACTTTACATAGATGCTCCTGAAGTGACCATGTTCAGTAATTAAAGCAAATACTTTTCTTATTCCTCTTCTGTCCAATTTTAGGTGTGGAGAGAGTATTGTTAGGACCTAGGACAAGTTTCCTAGCTTATGTTTGTCCAGGAGAGGCTTGCCAACTTAGTTGACGCTTATCCCCATTCCATGTTTAACCACGGCCTTAACAGAAGGTATATTGATTCCAACCGCGGGCTCAGGGGCATAAAGGGTGCATCAGCATCTCTCTTTGCCAGCTGATCTGCTTTCTCATTTCCTTAAATGCCCTGATGCCCAGGTACCATCGCATTTCGAGCCTGTTGCGAGATGCCAGGGCATTTTGACACTTCCATACTAGTTTAGATTTCACCTGGTCAGAGGCAAGTGCTTTTAAGGCTTTGACTGTCTGAGAGGATAAGAAACCTTTTCAAGTCCTCTGTAAGTACAGTTCAGGATAGCAAATACTTCTGCCTGAAAAAAACACAGCTATGCAATATTTACCAAGGCTTGTAGTAGACTTTAATATTGCAACATTTGCAACTGCTTATGCTCTTTTCTAAAGACAGAAAACAGATCATATACAGTGTGATTATTTTATCGCGCACATTATTTATCTTCAGCATACTGACATTGGCCATAGTCACACCTGCAACGTGCCACACATCCAGAAGCACCATGGACTTTTGTAAGAAATGTTCCATGATCGCTTTATCTCAAAAAGTCTGTGGTTCCCTCGTTCCCCAGGCTTCCTTCTCTAGGTGTATATCGAGCAAACCCATGTACTCTACAAGACTGGAGCGACATGACGCAAGAGATGGACTCCATTGGCCCCGATGTCCTATGAAAGGTTTCCACATGGTGTGAAGGGTTTGGACTTGCTCTCAGGAAAATGGTGCACATCTCCAACACTTGCTGTAAGATATTACCTTTTGTGCAAAACTACATTTCATATATCAAATCAAACGTGAGTATCTCTGTATTATTGTCCTTAGCGGGATTATATTGAATTATGATGCGAACGATAAAACGATCGCACTGTACATCCTATAATCATTTATCATTGACATTCATATTTTCCACGTGTTACTGACAAGCGTCTCATAGTTCAATAGCACTTATTGTTTTGGAAAGAAGGCAGGTAACACGAGTTTAAACAGAAATAACACCATTGTAAAGATCTAACTGACCATGGTTAAAATAGAGTCGGTCCTGATGGTTTAGTGGTAACCATACCTCCCTCGTAGACCCAAGATGGCACATTCAATTCCGCTCAGGGTATATGGATGTTTTGGGCGTAAAAATCCTAAGTATGGCTTCCTTCGGAATGGAAAGTAAAGTCGTGGATTCCGTGTCGTACTTTTACGGAACGTAAATTAATCTCAAGCAAGAAAGAAGAAGCCTCTGGGCAAAATTTATCGACCGTTTCACGCCCTGAAGTGAATGGCACGCTGATGACCTGAGATGTTAAAGAGCATACGTAAATAAACCAAATAAATAAAAATTCAAAATAGAAAGTTAATAAGGTCTTATCCATCATAAGGAAACATTTTATTAGAAGAGCGCAAAGCATGATGAACAGAATGCCTAATAGAGTAAATTTGTACTGGTAAGTACGTTTGCCTAGTGTGCTATGTTTGAAAAAATATCTGAAATATTTGTGCAGAAAAAATATATTAGAAATATGTATTTTGCATTTTTAGAGGCAATAGTAGAAATAGTGGAAACGTTTTTATATTCATATTCACGTTATAAGTGAAAATCCGATTTTCTATGCACTAAAACCAGAATAGAGAGGAATGAAGCTATGTTGGTCTTTACCTGTAGTTAATAGATCAGAGGTACATTAGGTTATAAACTACGAACCATGCTCTCGCCTTACTCATCAGTTCTTATTTCCGTGACGAACGGTAGATCGAAAAATATTTAACCGCGCTTAATTTGCACATTTACTCTTTTTAATTATTAATTAATACAATTACAAGCGTTATGAAACAAGATATGCTTATACTATATATAATTATGTATTTATGTACGTATTAATATATTGACAAAAACCCAGATAAGCTATGATGCACCGAGGATTGCCTTATTTAACAAATTGTCACATTGTGCAATTACATTTAAAATTGTTCTCAATTAATGGTTTATTTATCATCAAACTTAGAATGTTATCTAGTATCTATAGATATTTTACTTTTAAATTTATCTGTATTTTGACATTTTTGTACTTGATATTTATGACAAACAAATAATTAATTAACTGACTGACTGAACGATTAAGTTTGAAGTTTTGGATCCAGTCACATCGGCTTACAAGAAATTAATAAAACAACTTTACCCTAAAAAAAGTTTTTACACTACCGATGCTATGAAAAGTAGCGATTGGTCACAAGAAGGATACAAGTACTGTGTCGGGTGTCCCAACCATAGTGAGAGATATCATGCTCTCAGCTGTAAAATACGCAATGAAATATTAGCAATTTTGCACGGAAGACTAACATTCCCTCTGCTGATTTCATAATTCATTAAATTATGAAATCAACTTTTAGTAGCATCCATAATCTACTACTTAGTTAGGAGTATATACTAAGAATTTGAGCATAAAGCTATAAAGAGGTTAGAAATGTGTTCTGCAATTTGAAGGAGCTGGAAAGATAAAATTAAGAATTATTTATCACATTACATTTCATGGAATAGAACATTCAGCGAATATTAAGGGAAGGGAATAAACAAACCTAAGAAAAGCTAAAAGCTGACTCAGTAAATTCCTGGCGGTGAACACTGATGTTACATGAGGTGAAATAATAAACTGGGAAAGGATTTTTTAAGGAAAGAAACGTTTCAGACCTAAGTTTAGGATATCTCTCCGGCATTTGCCATTTATGAGGACTGAGGAAAACCTCAGTCATGGAGGACTGTCCTGGCAGGAATCGAATACCAGATCTCCCGTTCACGAGCGTGCCCTCAATGACCTTCACCACCCGTGGCGGACCCACCCGTTTTGGCTCATACACAAAAATACCTGAGAGCCCCACTTTCCTATACATTTTCCAAGCCTCGAAAAACATTACAGAATTTCATTTAACTGCGAATGCACTATACCCCTCTACTTTGCTAGTTTCTAAATGGCTTATGTTATTATATCATGATAATATTGTAACTATTCGTAATATTGTTGGTGTATTGTAACCTTAGCGTCACTCATTGTATCACTCTGTTAGTTGAATGGCAAACACAAGTTCGTGTTCTGTCGAAAATGTATGGATATACAAACGTCCTCACACAGGAGAGACAATGAGCATCACATGCGAGCAATTTAAGAAATGATTTAATAAGCCTCCATTTACAAAAAATACAACGATATCCTGGGAAAGAAAGACGTTTATGACAGGAAATAAAAGACTGGTCGAGAAGTGGAAGAATGAAGATATGCCTGTAGACAGGTGCTGAAGTTGAGAGTGTCAGTTGAGCATTTCCCAGTAAATTCACTCTCAAACAGGCTGCTGAGCTTGACATCCCATGATTGATACTTTTCGATTACATGAAGAAGGACTAAAAGATGAGGTCGCATCGTCCGATCTTCATTAATGAGCTGTCTGACGCAGATATGAACAAGTGTCTTGATGTATGTTATGATGTGGGCAGGAATGGCATCGCAACATCTCTTTAGACCGTACTTTTTATGAGCCTTTGAATGCTGTACCATATTTACGAATACCGACAACTTGGCACATCAGCCAGCTGGAATACACAGGACTAATGGAAGATCTGTGGATATAACATGACGGAGCTCCAGCGCACTGAGCTCTTACGTTCTTCAATGGGTTCCCTGGACGCTGGACGTGGTCTCAACATCTCCAGCACCATTCCCATGACCTCCAGTAGCCCTGAACTGACGACCCATATAACTCGTTGTGGTATTATCAAGATGAAGGTTGGGCAGCGTCGCTACAGAAACAACGCTGAACTTAAATAAGAAGTACGGGATACCTTCGGTACGATCGCGCATGCAGTTTAGGGAGAAAAAAGTCACAATTAACTTTGAGGTACATAGGATTATATGTAGAACAAGATGGAGCACAACGAATCCCTTGGACAACTAGCCATAAATTCATTACTAAATTCACTCTTATTACATTCATTAAATTAACGTATATGAATTAATTAATTATTCCACAATTATGTTACAATTTGTTACAACAATACATCCTCAATTTACAATAACAATTACATCTACACATATATTATTAACCTACTCTTTTTACTCTAGCTCCTAGCAGCATCCTCCAAAATACAGTTTCCCACCTCGTTAACCACGTAATTGCCTGACTGTAAGCAACCTCCTTTTACTTTCTTCCTATTTCGTTCCCAATTTTCCTTAACTATACCCAAAAGCTCTCTCATTTTCTGGATGATTTTTACGCTCTTATTACTTAACATTTTATTTTACTTAAATCCTTCTGTAGATTGTGTCATTTATTTTCCCAAACTTTCTCCCGCCACCATTTAACTTTCTCGCATTCCAATAACTAATGGGACACACTGACTACTCTCTCCCACACATACTACATCTATCATTATTGTTTCCTCTGTATCCTTTCAGTTACTCGTGTAGGCATCCAACCCCAACCCATCCTACCCATTTGATCACAAATTTCAATATATTCCTCTCTCCCCAATTCTGTTTGATTTGTTATATATAACCAAATTTTTTATCATCTACACTAGCCCAAATCTCTTGCTTTTCAATATCTTCTATTCTCTGTCTCACTATCTTCCAAAATCCATTAACATGACTTTCACTGCTATCCATATAAATTAACGTATAACGTATAGCAGTATAAGGACTTCTCGGACACACTGTAGATATATTTTCACGATTTTTCTTCCTAATTTCCTCCCATGATTATATTAAAATGTTCAAAAATAATAATTTTATAAATAAATCTAATTTAAATGAATAGATGAGAATGCAGTATTAAATTTAAACCTACAAAATAGCGTCTCCGTTTTGGGCGGAAGAACGAATCGTTTCTTGTTTCGGCTGCAACCCCCTACGGATGCAAAGTGTTGAAGTTGATTTGAAAGTAAATGCGCTGGCTGTGTAACAGCTGGCAATACTGCCGCAATACATGTTCTTCTTAATGAATCTGGAAATAATTTATTGCTTTGGAGCGTGCCGAAAACCCCATTGTGATGTCTCGATCAATTCTTACTTATTATTGTTATTATTTCTGCAATGAGTTACGGCCAACTTCGCGTTTCTATGAGATGGCTGAATCGCCTCCCAGCAATATATCAGAGTAGACCATCTTCTGCTTGGGAGGTAAGAGAAGTCGTAACACAGCCTACTGAACACATGTAAAAACTTAGCAAAGGTTTGGGATCAGCGAAAGAGGTCTCTCGATGTTTACACTATCCAGAATCTTTGAAAAGTCAGTAATTTTTATTTCTCCCTCTCTTTCCTCTAACTCTTGTTCCATAACCTGTTCTTGTATCTTAAATTTTCTTTTATATTTCATTTATGGATATTTCTTTTCACCTAAAATTTCATTCAAATGTCAAAAAGTTTGAACATACTAATTTTATTGTTTTAAGCTCGCAGATTATCTCTGCTTTTCTGCATTATGATGTTCAGCCGATTTCCATTTGTTGTTGCAGTCTTTTATAAACATAACTTTGAAATACGAAACATATTTTGTATCTTGTGTAATTATTATTGATATCTGATTATATGTAAATTTAAACAATTATTTTAAAATGCATTTAAAATATTTTGTAAAGAAACGTTTGAAGAGGTTGCAGACAAAAGAAGAAAATGTCATCTATCTACCCTTTTTTCATAAACTCCTAAACTTTAAAAACTTTATTTGTGTTAAGATACCCATAAAAAATAACACTTTTATTAGGAAAGTAGGTTTAGAGAAAAAAGTGTTGTTGAAAATGTTATACAAAATTTAGAATATATGTTTTCTCAATAAATAATAGTTCTAATCCTTTATTAGTATCCTTAAAATCACACACAAAATGTTTCTTCCTAAACCCTTTATTATAACACAATCATAACATATGACAATAACAATATTTCGCAAATTATAATACACCTAAAGACAATAAATGATCCGACTCTTCAAGCTTGGATATGTCATAAGTTCATTTCGACACTGCGCCCTGTTCACACTCAAAAAAAGCCAACCGTTTAATATCCTGTAAGCTATGGTTGCTTAAACGCTTCATTAGAAAGCGTGGATAAAGTTATTTCAAGAATATGTTACATCCAGCGGTGCAAGAGCTCGTAAGTTCGAGAATATAAACTCTTTTCGTTAACCGTTCAACAATCGGCTGTAGTATGATAGATCAGCTTTGATGGGTGCTTGTGAGTGTGACACGCACAATATTCACTGGAAACGTGGCAAACGAAAACAAATTCCACTAACTTTGAACCAAGTTTACTGAATGCCTTATTTATTTTTTTATCTACAGTGGTACATACAACAAAGATTTGAGAAAATGCATTCAAAGTTTTTTTTGAGTTTTGAGTTATAAGGTCTTTTGAATAGTATCAGGATATTATCAGGTTATTTCAGCCATCCTGAGCTTCTGTACAAAGAGAATTAATCTCTTAAGAGAAACAACGAGAAAACGTGTCACTAAAATCAACAAATAGGGCAAATAAATAGGGGAAAAGAAAATATGGATACTAAAAGTAATAATTATAGCGCCTGCTGTGATTTCAAGCATAGACATCCCTTAATATTTGAATTATCGGAAAGTTTTTGAAATATTTGAGGTTGCTAAGAAGCAATTCTTAATAAGAAATTTTAATGTGGGATAGGTACTAAATTTTTCACAAGATTTGAGTGTAGATAAAGGGGAATTGAACGGCAAAATTGCAGTTTGTTTGTATTTAAAAAATTACAATTCATATTCTGAATTATGTGATATAATTTCTTTTGTGATATGCAGGCTTGAAGTGATTTTTTAAAAATACTCTAAATAGATTAGAAACCTCATGGTTTTGGACACTATCATTTTTGGTTTTCATCACCCATTAAGGAACATTTTGCTTTTCTGTTGGCTGTTCTGACATAAAGAGTTGGAAGAGATCCTGACTATGGAGCAAGTTGGAGCCATGAGTAACTTTTTAACATTTTTTCCTTTAGCCGTATTTTTTTACAACTAAAACATTCTTTTGGGTTTAACGGTAGGCGTTTTTACTATCGAAATTAATAATTACCTGGATATTTAAAGCAAAGAACATGGTAAAATAGCTCGGTAATTATGAATTTCAATATTCAAAACTACATTTACCTACAAGTATGTACCCTTTGAGGAAAAAAAATTCTCTTCAAATGTTTAGAAGTTTTTCTAAACATAACAATGAAGCCACTGACGCATAATTATTACGAAATAATTCATAACCTAGGAATGATGAAATAGACTCAAATAAACAAATTCTAATTATTGTTTTAGCCCTTAAATTCTATTAATCCTACTTCAGTACGCAGATAAGCTGTATCAGAATAAACTGTCCAAATTTGAAAAGTGTTGCTTTACTGACTCTACCACAATTGGAACACAAACTTGGCAAATTTAAATTGATAAAATAGGACCTTCCGACTCCACTTACCATTGTTAGTTCTATTTCTGCCCATCATTAAATGTGTACTTTTGCAGTTTATTAATAAATGTAACTGTGAATCACTAGCAGCAGACTTGGATTGTGGTTTATTACCAACCAAATAAACATCATCTTATAACTTAAGGCACATGCAGAATGAAGGGAAATACATGTTTTCTGTTAAACCTATGATATTTAGAAGATATTATTTTTAAGAGGCATTCCTTAGGTGTTTCGTAACAGTTCCATTCCTTATATAATTAGCATTATCACAACCTTGCTTCAACTCCTAATTCCTTAATATTTGCTGTTATATCCAGAAATAAAAGATCATTTTTACATAAGAACCTGGAAGCGCTCTCAGCCAAATATTAAGGACCAGTTCTGAATGCAAATTAGGGATAATGTGATGTAAGCAGATCAGATTATTTCACAGAACTTTTCACAATGACTTATTAAACATAAACATTAACGCAAATAAAAAGTATAATTGAAATTGTGCAAACCCAAGCGTATACGATTATGTTTACATTAGACGGAAACATCCCATTGTGGTTGATGAACACAAAACAATGGAAATATAGGTAAACAATTGGCAAATTCAAATAAAATTTTCAAAATATGTACCTCTCCCAATGATATATGTCCCACATCCTTACCAACTTCCAATTTTAATTGACCCGCTAACAACATTCTTCTTATTGCCTTCATCATTTCTGCTTACAAAGGTTTAACGTCCGGATATCAGCATTTTACGTCACTCCAAAGGGAATTGATGATGCCGGAGATCTTGGTGGTTATTTTATTGGTTTCTTTTAGGCGATCCATTGTTCTGAGTAATTCTTACAAGAAGTGTGGCATCTTTTTATGCTAAAGGAACAAGCAGGAATGGGAAAGCTTCTTGAAAAGCACTCCTATCAAGCACTGGGGGATTTTGCGTATTGTGTGTGGATGTTATAGAAATTAGTAATTTCATCTCTTCCATGTCTTGTATAAGAAAGGGAAAATTCTCCTTGATGAAAGTATATTCCCCAGAAAAAGCTGCACTGGATCATATACGGTTTGGAGAGATGCTGATAAATAACATTGTTCTCAAAGCAGCCCACTGCACTTTTTCGCTGCAGTGTCAACTGCAAGAAGCACGAAACCTGGGTATGCCGTCATCCACGGTAAATTGCATCGGTCCTGGTGGTGTAGTGGTAACCATACTTGCTTCCTAAACCCAAGATCGCGGGTTCGATTCCGGCCAGGACCGATGGATTTTTTCGTGCGTAAAAACCCTAAGTATGGCTTCCTTCGGGAGGGAAGTAAAGCCGTGGGTCCCGTGTCGTACATTTACGGCACGATAAAGAACCTCAAGTCTGAAAGAAGAGGCCTCTGAGCAAAATTTTTCGGTCGTTTCACGCCCTGATTTGAATGCGACGCTGATGACCTGAGATGTTAAAGAGCGTCCATAAGTAAAACAAGTGAAAAACGGTAAATTGATTACACGCGGGTGCTGTGTGCCACTTGGGAGTGCTTTCTTTTTCTTCTTCTTCTTTTTTTTCTGTTTAACGCCCGTTTTTGTTACTGAGGCACCACAGGTGGTGATCACTGCTTTAGTTTCTAATTGTCTGTCCTGTATTTTATTTATTTTTGTATTTAATTTTATGATTATTAACGCCTTATTTGGATGATACATGAGATGATATGATGTATTGGGAAATGATTTTTAAAGAAGGAAACGTTCCAGGCCCAAGTTTAGGCTACCTCCCCGGCATTTGCCATTTATGAGGACCGAGGAAAACCTGGAAAAAACCTCAGTCAGGGAGGACTATCCTGGAGGGATTGGAACCGCAGGGAGTGCTTTAGGTGTGTACCATGCTGGCAGAGGTTAAGTCCTCAAACGCTGTTTGTAGCGAGGAGGGTGGTGAGCTCCCTAAATGCTCTGGTCACTAGCCGGTCAACTTCGAGTAACTCTTTGCTAGGTAAGGTAGTTGTTCCGTACGGAACTCAGAACGGTGCAGGTTACTTGCCTGCAGCCGAACGGCGGGCCGGTTCAGCTTTAGTTACCGTCCCAATGCAAAAGTCCTTTTGGACTACGGACGGTGATCGGAAATTGTTAATATCTCTGTAGTATTACCCTGTGCGCAAGTACGACATGCTGGTAAACCATTCCTTGAATATCCAAAAATGAGATGGCCATAACTTTCCCAGCAGAAGCAACCACTTAGGGTGGGTGTAAATGATTGGGGTTTTCACACAGAGTTTTTTGTCTGGCCTCAGAATCGAAACGATGTAGTCATCAGCAGTGATTGCGGCATCTTGCTGTAACACTGCATGCAAACCTACACCCGAACGTATAGTCGTGTGGGCATCAGCAGTCTTCGAACCCACACGTTTTGTGCACAACGTTTCAGTCACCAACCAGCGAAATTTTCAGGATTTCTGAAAGTGTTCCTAATTTTATTCACCGATCCTCTCTCGCAAGGATAACAGCGATGTTAATGTTTTCTTTCGTTATTGCACAAACTGGAGCCCCGCGTTCACCTCCTTTGGAATTGATTGCCCCTTTCTTTGCAAAGTTTAAATCGTCTTACATCTGTACAATAGAAGATATGTTCGTCGCATGTCACTTCCAGTTTGCTGTAGGCGGAACCGAATGTGTCTTAACTTGCACGCCTCTCAAAGGCGGGAACTGGAAGTGTCAACAATAAAACTTCTATCACATGTGATATAATGTCTGTAAAAAACGAATGTTCATTTTTTTTTTTCGTATTTTTGTAATTTCTAAAAATCTCCATATAAACATTTTCTTCATTCACGTAATGTATATTATTGAAATTTTGAACATTAATGTAGGCTCAAAATCAAGCTACTTTAGATAATAGGACACTGAATTATCAATAAAAAATAGCCATTAACGAACCCTAAAGACCTGAAAGACTAGATTTGACAAATGAAAAGTACACCAAAATTGAAACACGAGAATATTTAGCACATATAAGAAAGCGGTTTATGATTCACATAAACAGTTATGCCGGTGCAGCATAAAAGTTTTATTGTTTTGTTTTCTTGTTTGAAATTTAGTTCTGAGATAACTGAATAACTAATTTTGATGATCTTGTTGATCTATTCAAAAACTTAGAACCATTTTATGTTCATAAGAACCAGTTCATTGAACTTTCCATGTTAGTACTCAACTCAATAACCTTTAAATGCAGTATGTTAGAGAACACAATAAACGTGTTTGTAGGAATAGATATTTTTTTCCAGGCTAATTTATTCCGTGGACAAGATCAAAGTGTGTGATATCTTCAAAAAGTTTATTTTGATTTGGGTTTTGGAAAAGTCGTCGCAGACTCCTGGAGGGCAGCAGGAGTTGGTAAAAGATGGGAACAGATTATATGAAAAACCTATTCCAACAATCTACCCCGCGAAGTGGCTATGGCCACGGCTACTTACTAAAAATTTGCACAGAATCAGCGTAGTCGATTCTCCGAACTGCCCCCACTGCTCAAAAGATGAAGGAACGGCTGATCATCTTCTACACTGTACAGAGTGACTCAAGAGAAGACCAGCACGGATGTACTGGGTGACACGGCGTCAAATGGCTGAACAGCCAAGAACGGGCGTTGGCTGAAGAAGAGCTCTCGACGGTATAAGTGATTATTCACAGCTAAAGTATATACCAATGGCAGTTTACATAAGTAAAATTAGAATGAACAAATGTGTCAAATGTTTACATACATCGCTGTACTATTGAAATAATCACTGTCACCACGGCTACCACTATAGCAACACCCAAGTGATTTCACGAGCAGCCACTCTTCTAGTGTATATCCATCACTTATTTACACTTTTTGGTTTTATTTCTGCATTACATCAACTGATAACTGTTATCTTTTTAAATAGTTGTGCTCTACCAAGGGTATAGCGTGAATTTCAGCAATTATGATACCCTTTTCTCACCAGTAAGTCGTCAGCATATTTAAGTTTGTGTAATTATTCTCATAGCTGAAAAATGTTATTAGCTCCAAATCATTACGTGTGTCTTAAACAGTACTTTGTGTAGCGTGAAAGGCTGAAGCTAATGAAGTATGAAAAAGTTAAAAAATATTGTAAAAACATAGACGAATAAAGCTTGCTATTTTGGCGTCATTACCTGCTTAACGCTATACTTACACACATACACTTTTCTCCGTTAACAACTGCT
This sequence comes from Metallyticus violacea, assembly GCA_030762175.1. Taxonomy (NCBI): domain Eukaryota; kingdom Metazoa; phylum Arthropoda; class Insecta; order Mantodea; family Metallyticidae; genus Metallyticus; species Metallyticus violacea. The sequence continues at coordinate 62,953,870 of CM060836.1, forward strand.
CATGTTTGCAAAAAGGGGAAATACTATAATAATGTTCCGAGCGAAACTTCTTTTCCTTTTATGTCATCTCAAGTGCCCTGTATCTTTCGATCTTTAGTTGTAAACCGGTAGAGAAGCCTTCTTTTGCCTATACATCGGCATTCAGTTCAGATGTTTTCCCACATAAACGAACTAGCGTGACCCTTCTTTCCACGTTGAAAAACAAAAGCTTTATACGAGCATGTTATTACAAATACATGGAATTAGTGTATGTAAAGATTTTAAATACAATTTGGATTGCACCTGCTCTGCCGATAAACAAATGAATTAGTAGTCGTACTTTCTATCCCATCTTCCGTTTGACTTTCGCTTACAGCATAGAAGTTATAGATATCTTCATATTTATTATTTTATTTTTATAAAAAATTAACTTTTTAATATTAAAAAAAATTATAATGGATGCGTTATCCTTTCCTCCTTTCATCCTTCTTCTTCTTCTTCTTCTTCTTCTTCTTCTTCTTCTTCTTCGTCCTCGTCATCTTCTTCTTCTGTTATGCTGATAATTGTTTAAGTCCCAATATATAAAACATAAAGGTTTTTGAGTTAAGGCAGCTCTAATAACAGCATTGAGAAATAAGATAGAAACACTTTTCGATTATCTTTGGATAATATTCATGACCAAACCTAAGATTTATATGTATATATATATATATATAATGTCACATTATTAACAGTGTAACTAAAATAACAATATTTGGAAAAGCAGAAAGGGATAAAACACTAAGAAAATGTTACAATTAGTAATCTCATATTTCGAATTGCTTGAGTTCTATGGCTAGAAGATAAGTGAAGGTGATAAAATAAATATTGAATATCGAAGGCAACGTTATGCATGAAAACAGATGAAAGAAGCAACAAGAGTGTGTGAGAGGTAGGAAAAAAAATTAATACGTAAGATTTAAACCCGATGGTATACGCGCTTTATGTAAAAATATAGCTGCCATTTCTATCTTGAGTAAACTATCAGAGCTATGAGTAGGTAACGCTTCAATAAGCGTTAAATTAAAAGTATAATCAATATCCTTACAGAGAGACAAGGCATGTTGGGCAACCGTCAAGGAAAACTTGGTTCTAACAGAACGTCTATGATTGTTGGTTGATACGTAGCGAAACAACAGTAGAAGTTAAACCAATATAAAATGCTTTGCAAAGCTTACAAAATTACATATATACGACGTTCTTAGAAGAATAGGTAGCAAATAAAGAAATGTTAAAATTTCTAGAAAAATTAGGGCGAAATGAATGGCATGATATAATTACCGCACAGGTTTTACATTTAGGGTGTTGGCAAGGATATGAACCTGCAACGGGACGAGGTAAATTTGGAGATAGGTTTCGGCGAAATATAGTTTTAAGGTTAGGGGGTGTTTTAAAAGTAAGGCGGGGTAGACATTTAGAAAAAACACTTAAAGAGGAATGCATTTATAAAGTATCGTGACATTATTTCAATATATATATAATTAGCCACAGTTAAAATTTTTATATTTTATTTGAAATGTTTTCCATATTTTAGGATCAAATTAGATAATAATCTAAAATTTATTTTACTAATTTTCATATTTAAAACCTAGGTTCAGGGTTTGTTTATTTGTTTATTTGTTTGTTTGTTTGTTTTTTTTTCAGTAATTGGATAACAGGAAACCAACCGTAACTAAGTACGGGAACGTGGTTTAATGACAGTAGAATTCCCTGCAGTAAACATTGGAGAATGTGTTGATATTTTAGAATCTGACAACACTCCTTAAATTGAATTCGCTAAGTGTGTGTGAGTTATACAACAGTAAATAATGATGCAGTCTACTTACTTCCCGTGTACAAAATCTATCCAAAAGAACACACTCTTCTATCCGAAACGTTAACATAAAGTGACAGAAAGTTTCAACCGTTGCAATAGAAGTAGTGAAAATGCACAGGTCCTAACGCTTTGGACTCACATTTGGGAAGTACCGGGTTCGTGCCTCTTGGTACCGGCCATCCTAATCTTGAGTTTCTTCGTGGCTTCCTCCGTTCATTTCTAGGAAATTTCCTATCTCCCATTTCATACATACTTTCATTCCGTTGGATGTGCTACAAAGTCCAGCCAGTAGAACTGATTGTGTTCTGTTTTTGTAAAGGTTTTTACGCATTTTTTGGAGGTGGGGCTTCGCCGTGCTCTATCTGGAAACACCGTTTACTTCCGTGCCTCACCACCCGCGGAGCCTAGTCATCCGCTGTTTCCCTCATCTTATTCCTTCCTCCGCGAGTTGCCCCATAGGCACAAATGAACAGCCGTGAACAAAGCTAAAGTACCGAAATATTCTCCTCCATTACTAACAAATACAATCTAAAGTGAGCTGTGTAATATCAAGGTCATTTAAATTGGTGAATCAAATACGGAACTAGATCTGGATTTAACGCCGAAAAATATTGTTAGGTTTAGAATAGTGCACATTACTTCTTGTGAGATTGAGCAGAGTTTCAGGGTTTTTACTTGTTTATTTAAGGACGCTCTTTACGATCTCGGGTTATCAGCGTCCCATTCAACTCAGGGCGTGAAACGGCCGACAAATTTTGCACAGAGGCCTCTTCTTTCAGCCTCGAGTTTCTTTTTCGTGCCGTAAATGTACGACAGGGAACCCACGGCTTACTTCCCTTCCGAAGGAAGCCATACTTAAGATTTTTCCGCCCGAAAAAATCCATCGGTCCTGGTCGGGATCGAACCCGTGATCTTGGGTTTAGGAGGCAAGTATGGTTACCACTACGCCACCAGGACCGAGTTTTAGTGAGTATATTGCACTTTTAAGAGACAGTAGACGTCATTTCTCATTTAAAAATTTTAAACCATATTTTTTAACCTGCTACATCATAAATAGGCAATTGTCACAGAAAGATTAAGATGAATCAATTTGTAACAGTACAAAACATTTCCTAATTATTTTAATACCAATATTAATAATGTTAAATCCCTATCCTGTTGTTAAGCATAAAGACTGCTAACTGTACTTTATAATAGCAAATATTTGTGTATATAATTTTATATCTTTTACATAAATTTAGTGCATATTTAATTCCATTTATATTTTTATAACTTTCATTTCACATATAAGTTAGTACATACTTAGCTATTGTTATAAATTGTATCTCTATTTATGGTTATTCTTCCTTCAAGAAAGTTACTGTAACCGCTTGCATGTTCCTTCGATTTTATCCAAAATCTTTTGCATCAAGTTTACCAACAATTAGCGTTTGGCTCCCTCAATCCGTACTTTGTATCTGAAGTAACCTATGTAATTTATTTCCACAAAATAGTTCAGCTACTGTCACTATTATGGATATTCATGTAAGAATTTAATTTTGTTGAAGCTTAAGACAGACGTGAGTAGTAAATCTTTACAGAGCTATTCATTGTGATGATTTGTTTGAAAATATTTGTTTTAATTTTCGAAATAGAAAGTCAAGGTCTTCGCAATTGCTATACCCAGATTACTCTAGGCTAGACAGCCACGAGTTTTCCGCCTTAATTAAATGTCGGCTTTTTTTTCAACTCCTGCTCTTTTATGGCCAACAATAAAATGTTTTCCATGTCTATTTATATTGTTAATTATTAGTGTTTACGGTGATTTTATTGTGTTCAGTGTGACTAAACTTATATAGTGAACTTATTTGAGTTATGGGCGAAAGAGCGCGGCTGCATACTGGAAGAAGTCTAGACCTATAATGCATGTGCAGGCAGTAACTTGTAGTTAGTTACAGAGAGCATTATCCAGAGAGGGATTCACGTTTGTATGTTACGTAGTTTTGAACGAGGGGTTTTATGTGATATATATATATTGTTTGTGTGTGTGTGTGTGTGTGTGTGTGTGTGTGTGTGTGTGTGCGCGCGCGCGCGGGTAATGATAAGACAATTCGCAAGAAAGAATCGTGTTCTAAGTAAGAAATAATTCGAAAACTTGTTCCAAAAAGTTACAAGAGATAGGATCTCTCAATTTCAAGAAACGTGTCTTGAACCACCTTGTTCTTATGGAAGAAAGCTAGATGGAAATACAATAATTTCTTATCCCGGCAATGTATTGCCGCTGAGGGGCATCCTTTTCAACATTTCTTATAAAGCATGTTTTAAGTTTTAAAATCATTTAATATGTTCATTTTCCCACTTCCGCAGTAAGAGTCGCGCTCAGGCAGCCAATAATACATGTGCATTCTGTAATGAACAAATTGAAAATAAATAAATAAAATTTATACTGCCTCAAGATATTCTTGGAATATAGTTGAAACAGTTGAAGAAATACCGCAACAGAGTTAAGATTGCCGATCAAAGGTACATGGTGGCAGACAAAAGGCTATTGAGTGGTGAATCAGAATACTTGATGGGAAATTAAGGCAGTGTCTCAAATATTGAAGTAAGGATAAAGACAGAAATTTATGGAAGAAATACTTCAAGACTTTATGAAAAGTTGTACACCTATAAGCATTCAAAGCAGTATTTTTTAAAAATTCATTTGCTTCCTGCAGATGGTCTCAGACCCAAAGAGTATCGATGAAACGTTCATATGTTAAAACTTAAGAAATCGTGGTTAACATTTCTCACTACACGTAGGGCAAGCTTTGATCACTTTGCCCTTCAAAATAAATGTTTGGCATTGAAGAGCAATTTTTGTCGTAAAACTTGATCTGCTATCAAATACTCGTCTTCAACAAGATTTAATGGGTTCACGAACTAAGCTCCGGAGTGTCACTTAATTTTATTTTGAAACATATTCTGAACACAAATAGTCCCCAGGCTATTAAAGTTGTTTTTATTTATTTATTTTTTTTTGTTTTTAATTCTTCAGTAATGATAGGAGTGAATAGACAAGAATAACGCTGAAGTAGCAGCTACTGTCTCTGATTTAGTAATCACTGTTACAACAATAAAGATGCTGATAACATAACCTGGTCATGTGATTTTATAACCGAGTACGAGACGTGATCCTCGAGAATGGACCGAAAGTGAGGTCTTTGACGATAATACCATTACACTTTAGAGATGTGAGGATAATGTAGCTTGTTAGTCACGTCCTTGTTTGATCGCCATTCCTGTCGCGGATTCGGTGAATCGTCTCTCTTCGCCATCTGTGCGTTCGTCAGCCGCAGTCCAGGTTTCCTGTTTTGATAAAACGGCGAAACCAAAGGAAAGAGCTCTTGTAAAAGAAACGCTACATCACCCATGGTGTCACAGACAGCTGATTGGAGAAGTAGTAGTTCTACAGTCTTGGGAATAACATTTGGAAAAGAAAAAAACAGTTTCTGGGTCTTAGTTCGATATAAAGTCTAAACTTTTCTCCATGGAAAAGTTCAACTCATTTTCTTTTGTTCTAATATAAAACAACTGCTTTTGATTTTAACTTTCTTAACCTGAGCTCTATCATTTTCCTTCAGAAACCGGGAGGGAGGGTGGCCGGTTATTTATCCTCTGAGTATCCTGTATTCCATATTTGGTGTGTAATAACACATATATCGATTGAGACCTTCAACCCAGACTTCGTTCTATACTAAATTACTGTAGGCTTGCACATTGCTTCCTCTACTGACTTCATATACAAGTGTTCATTAAAAGAGAAACTATTTTCTTCACAAAGTCATATTAGTAACCAAGCGAATTAACGCTTATTACATTTGAATTATCTAGTATAAAAACAAAAGTCTGCTCCAGTCTCAGGTCATCAGCATCCCATTCTATTCAGGGCGTGAAACGGCTGACAAATTTTGCTCAGAGGCCTCTTCCTTCAGGCTTGAGGTTCATTTTGTGCCGTAGATGTACGACACGGGACTCACGACTTTACTTCCTTTCCGGAGGAAGCCATACTTAGGATTTTTATGCCCGAAAAATTCCATCGACCCTGGCCGGGATTGAACCCGCGATCTTGGGTCTGCGATGCTACAATAAGGAGGGACGTGCAGTCAGGTTATTTGAGTTAGGGGACGCCCGAAGCTGTTATGATAAAATTAGACACTGGATAACTTGCACTTGAACCTAACAAACTCATCTATTTGGGCATGCGCATTTTGCCCAATCCGGTGCTGCCGATTGGTTTTTTTTTTTTTTTTTTATAGTGTTTTAACGCCTGTTTTTACTACTGAGGCATCACAGGTCGTGGACACGGATTATACGAAATGAATTGATAAATTGGGAAAGGTATCTTTTTTAAGGGAAGGAAATGTTCCAGGTTTAGAGTACCTCGCAGGCATTTATGAGGCCTGAGGGAAACCTGGAGAAAACCTCAGCCAAAAAAACGGTCCTGGCTGGAATCGAACACAAGACCTCCCGCTCACGAGTTCGCGCCTTAACGACTTGGGCCATCCGTGGCGGTGCCACCGGCTGGTGAAGTGAAGCCATGCCACAGAAATTTTGAAAGATTACTGTCAAATAATGTAAACATTTTTAAGCAAAATGCAAAAATTAAAAAGAAGTTAAGCTGAAATAAAATGTTAGGGGATTTTAGAGTCTATACTTACTAGCCAGTTTTAAAAGCGTTATCTCAAATTAGTGATACAATTACAGATTACTTCTCGTCTTTATGCTGCATAAGATGCTCAGAAAAACACCTTACAACACCACAAAAGACCTGCCTACATTTCCAGTTACCCTGTTGCTAAGAAACTACTGCTAACATTTCAGTTTAATATTCTTGCTCATGGAAGAGAGAACGCTCACTAAACTAGTCTGACTAGTATATCTCATCTTTCTCAATTTTCTCTCACGTTCATTATCATCACAGCGTTTTCCTTTTTCCTTGCACTCAATAAATTCATTCGGCGCCGTGCGATGTTCTCGCTTATGCCCTTACTTTCTTTTTCTAATAGCAGATTTCCTCTAAGCTGTCTCTTTCCTGCCGTAAGTTTTCCTTATTCCTGCGGGATAACGTTCTTTCTCGACCCGGGATAGTCTCTCCCGGGAACCGGCACCGAACTTATAAATGCGTTTCACAACTTCATTGTAAAAACTTTTCCTTCTTCCTTTTTGGTGCTTGTTGTGATGTCAAGCTCTGCTGCGTAACTAGACAAACTATTCCGATCTTGTAGCCTTCCTTTCTATCTCAGTCGTTTTCGGAACGTGTTTGAGTGAGGTTTGTTACTTGAAATGCTTTACAATTCAAAACATGCCTGTGCTAGTAACGTGGTTGCCCGTAAGCTGAATTGCTTAAGTTGTGTTTGTACTGTTGATTAGATTTTATTAATATTTCTGTGCTTTCAAAGAGTTTGTAAATTTGAGCACAGGGTGAAGAACATATTTATGAGGTACTCATACTAATAGACGTGTCTCTGTTGTGTTATATAATGCCCCTTTTGGCAAACTTTTCAATATTATATGAACAAATTCCCTTTCGCGTTAATAGCAGCACTCTTATCAAAATCTTCGGATTTTGTACTAAAAAAACAAGAATTTCAAATTGTACTGAACTGTGCTTCAAACAAATAAAGCAATAGTCTGTAATAATCCAAGCAAAACAACACTAATCAAAATAATGGCACTTGTATTTCATTGATTATTCCCAATCTCCATCTCTCACGATCTTCCCAATCTTCCTCTTACATGTTGTAGTTTTTCGTTGTTAATTTAATTCCTGCTATTCATGATAGTCTTGGACGACTACTCCAGAAGGACTCTGGGCCATCATTCGTCTTCCTTTCTCCTAACTTGGCCATTCCATTGTAAAGCCATTTCTGCATTCTTTCTAAAGTGATTCTTCCATATCTATCACCTCTGTAACCTCTTCATTTCTATCTAAACACCCTGCCACCCATCTCCACTGCCTGAAGTTTACCTTTTTGGCGCTCAGTCAAATTCCAATCTTCTGCGCTGTAAATTAATATAGGCTGCACTAATGTATGAAGGATTCGTTTCTTCGTTTCCTTGGATACAGTTCCGCTCCAAAGAACAACATTTAACATCTTAATCTACCTTCTAGCCTGGTCCACATCAGCTTCACAGCTCCCCAAATCATGACTAATGCATCCCAAGTACTTAAATTGCTTTATTACTCTGATGGTTTCCTGTGGTAGATTTATATCTTTTCCATCTCCTCCTACTACCAAATATTCAGTTTTCTTAATATTAATGGTGGCATTTGAAGCTGAATGTCTTCAAATTCTTTGATATTATAATTCCAGATTAATATAAGAAACGTGTCTGTAAAAGTGTTCCATTTAGGGTCCCTTAATCGGTTTTCTAAGCGAAAAAGTAAGAATAGAAGCTTCTTTTACCATTTTCACTCAATGAGATGAGATGAACCCTATACGACACTTCATAAACTGAATTCTTGAATGAGAGAGAAGGAGTGAGAAAATGGTGAATATTATTGAAGAGTGAAAGCGATGAAATGGGAGAACCTCGAGGAAAGCCCCAAAATTCGGACATTTCTTCCACAAATGTCACTTTCCTTCCACAGGATAGAATCCGAGCCGCTATCTTGACTGGTCAATGCTTCAGACAACTAACCTATTGCAGCAACCAAAACACAGAACTGTATTATTCATGATCTTTAATGTGCGGCTCAAATCGGATACTCTTTCACTGCCCAGAACACAGACCGTCTACAGTTATCAACCAGGCGGTATCACTTCAGGCTAAAGGAATGCAGTCAGGGACAATAAACACACTGTTGTGCAAATTAATACGAACAAACACATTGTTGTGGAAATTAATTTATTGATCAAAGTTTTACACATTTAATAAGTCCAACTTATATTTAATTACTTATCAGTATTTTGTATGTCCTGCTGTATTCTGCTTGGCATTGAATCCAACAATTTTCTTGAATTTCTCTGTTGTGAAAACGCAAAGGAATTATGTTTCAAATAAATTTCTCTTTAGTGAAGCAATAGATTTTTCTGAGCTTGTATTTATATAAAGACTGTAAATTCTCGATAGAATTCATGTCGAAGAATCCAAAATGTAAATAGCAGAATCTTCATGAAGTTCATCAGTTTCATGGCAATGACAGTAGACAGCGTCTTGCTGGAAAATAGTCCCTGCTTCAGAACACAATTTCTCTCTCAGGCAATACTCTTTTCTCCAGTGTTTTTGAATATTTCTCACTGTTTGCATTCCTTTACATGGTGCCAAAAATCACCATATCCATAAATCGTCTTGATGTTCAACTGTCTGATGAATCTGCTGGGGTGTCTTCAAACTTTTGCACAAGCTGTAGTCGAACGCCTCTGAACGTAAAGCTGGGATATATCGGAGAGCACAACCTTCCTCCAGTCCTTCGTTTTTTTTTTTTTTTTTTTTCCTTCATTTTTGCTGTCAGGAGCTGTTTCTTTACGGTCTTCTACATTTTCGACCAACTTCTAACAGCCTGCGTCGCACTGTGCAGTCATATACCAGCCTTGGGCTGGATGAGATAGGCATCAACTCTAGCAACTGTACTTCTCTTTCTTTCACATAGTCCTTTCCTCTTAGCGCTAACTGATCCGGCTTCTGTTTTCATTTTAATTATTTTATTAAATGCACAAATACTAGCTTATATGTTCCTGCAATTTCATTTTCTATTAAAATAGCCGATAATCTTTTAGTTTTTACGTCCGTCATTCAACACAGCAAAGAAACATGCAATTCGGTACTAACGCAGCATAGGATAATCATTCTTAACAAATCTCGAGAATCACAATGCAGTTTTAATTGTTGATTAGTTATGGAAGAAAAATACGAAACAGTATATGATAGCAAAAGTGCAAACTTGAAATGAAGGAAAGTTTATTTCCTGTTTATAAGAGTATACATGTATTGCAAATGATTGGGGAAGCGATTCAACCTATTGCCACTCTGCGAGCCCATAACCAGTATTATAATGAATTACACCAATAATTTCAGAGATTGTAGAGGGATGTTAAGAAAGAAAATATATGGACCACGAAGAAAAATATTGAGGTATATGTTGAAAAAGACGTTGAAATTAGATGGTATTAAATGAAATGAGGTAAAACCTTGCCCTAGAATGTCTTCAACCCTATTTTGTGAGCGATTGAATTACAAGTGTTCAACAATTTCGTATGTCACATGAATATGTAGATGGACTAGGGTCTCAAGAGGCACTTGCCGTATAGGAAGTTAATGAAATACACCATAATACTTTTAGAGACTATAAAAGGATCTGTTTTAAGATTTCACGTTATAGCTCATATACGAGAGGATACTCGTAAATTATTAGCCTAACATGGAAAATGGGTTTGTATGCAATGCAAACAAGTTTTTGTTTATTCAAAATAATCACATTTTAATTGTAAACAATCAGCACAACTATCATAAATTTCTAAGCTTCTTAAAAATATGTTTTTCTTGCTCTGAAAACCATTCCTCCACAGCAGTTGCCACAGCTTAGTTCAATAAACAAGTCTCCAGTTTTAAATATACATTTTGCTTTGAAAACAGATAATAGTCCGAAGGGACTAAAACTGGCAAATAGACAGGATGGTCAACAAATGTAAAGCCAACTTCATAAATTTTATGCATTGCTATCAGGGACATGTGAGCCCCCCTTTTTTTTATTAAAATATTTCCCCGACGTTTCCAAAATATTTTTCCGCAGCTTCGAACTAAATAATGCATCCCCATAACCGTTTCCCTCTGTTCTAAATAGTCTGTCATTATAATTCTTTCTTTGCCCCCCCCCCCAAAAAGAACAGATGCGAGAACCTTCCCTACCGACTTTTGGTCCCGAAATTTCAATGGGCGAACCATCATGTTTTCATTAATTTGATTGTTTTTTTTTTTTTTTTTTTCTGAATCATAATAATGGACCCATGTTTCGTCCATAGTTACTACAACACGATCCAAAAAGTTGGAAGAAGCATCTTCAAAATGACGACAAACTGACTTGAAAGTTGTCACTCAGAGTCGTTTTTGATCAGCATTCAGACATATTGGGATTCATTTAGCAGTGATTTTTCACTTATCTAAGTCATAATGTGCGTTTTAAAGACGCATTCATAGGAGATGTTCAACATTTCTGCAAAGCGTTTCAGCTCAATTTGTGGATACTCCAAAATCAATCATGCACATCATCAACATTTTCGGAATGGACACAGAAAGGGGTATTCCATCTTTGAATTTTGTCTTCCCTCTCTTAAACTCCGTAACCCAATTGTGGAAGAATATTGCATCCGCCATATTAGTATAACTTTACTTGTCGGACAAGCCTTTCAAAAATGAACACTTTATTACCAAACGATACTTAATTTTTTTCAAAAGTCAGACTCTTCCCTGTCATAATTACTTTAAAAAGTCAAAGTGCTATCACTAAAAATAGAGTAACTATTTACAAAACAACATACTTGTGTCGTGTAGCCTCTTTCGGCTCTGTTAATGGGAAGGGTCCCACACTAAAAACTTGTCACTACCCTTGTAATTATTGCAATTTTCCTCATTTCTTCAGTTTTTATAATGTAAAAACAATATTTTTCACTAGCGTAATTGCCAAAAACATTTCACGAAATATATGCATTCAATAAAGTAGAAGTTAGAAAATAAGAATGGAGTAAACAGAAAAGTTAAGTAGGTGCGGCTATAACACTTTAAGTTAGTGGGCAATTCTTGATTAAATTATTTTAGAAATGAAATTACAAACAACTGCACATGGTAATCAAATAATTTATATTTCAAGGAAATATCTCACTATCTAATTATTTTCAAACACCTCAACTCACGCATGCGCATTAACTAAGCCTAAAACTAGCAACGCAAGCTCAAACATACGTACCTCAACCTTCGACAATCCATAATCGCATGAGAGGCAAAGAAATAACGAAATATCTGGCTCAGAAAATTACATCTAACTTGAAAAAATTCCTAAAGCAACGAAAAATAATAATGTGTATCAAATGCTGTGTAGAAGCGCTCCAGAAACTTTGCAGTGCTTTTTAGGTCGTTCGTGGGTCAGTAACCGTTTCTGGCCATTTGTTGAGGTTTTCAAAAGCACAGAAAACAAGTATAGGTACATTACACGCTCTAAGGCCGTTTACTCAGGAGTTTGCAGCTACCTGGCGCGTGGCGAGAACTGCGTTCAAGCAGCGTAAGTGAAATTGTGCCACGTCTGGCGTGAGAGCCGGTTGGTCAGAACGCGTGTCGAGGAGCTTCAGGACTTGGGCGGGGCGCCCACAACCACAAGGTCATAACGAGCGGGCGCCAGAGATCACCTTCCTTGTGATACTGCTAGCTCCGGCTGTTTTTGCAAACACGCAAGAAGCCAGACTTAGGCCTACAACTGTGAATGACTTCGAAGCTGTTATATATTTTATACTATAGTTTTATTACATTTAAGAACAATTTCGGAATCGTTTAGTTCAGAATTTACACAATAAAAGAGAAGCTTTCATAAAATAAGGAAAGAATGTCTGTACATTAATTACAGTTTATTAAATACAATTTAGGTATGAGCACTATAATCGCAGGTCAATAACAATAGCAGTTTCTTAATATTCTACTGGGTCACATTCACAAAAAGGTACGGTCTATTAGCATAAGTCCTTGTAAAGTATGGAGTTAAAAATTTCTGTTCCACAAAATAATGTACAACACTTGCAAAGTATTAGTAAAAACTACAATTAACTTTATATATCAGCAAGATATATAATTGCTATGTTCACTTCTTTAGTAATGAATTATTTTTGAATGTGCAGAACGAATTATTATAATTCCTTTGTATTTTTTTTCCGAAATAATGACCACTTAAATATTTAATTGTGCATTTGTATTTGCCAACACTCAAGTGTGATCTTTCCTTATATGGTACATAGGCGCAGCGTTTGCTTTAGGAACGCCACTGGTGGCCGGGGTCGTTAAGGTGCGGAGTCGTGAGCGGGAGGTCTCGTGTTCGAATCCCGCCAGGACCATCCTGCCTTATTGAGGTTTTTTCCAGGTTTTCCTCAGTCCTTATAAATGGCAAATGTCAGGGAGGTATCCTAAACTAGGCCTGGAACGTTCCCTTCCTCAAAAAAATCCTTCACCAATATATCATTTCATTTCAGTATCATCAGTGTCCTCCGCCTGTGGTAGTAGTAAAAACGGGCGTTAAACACCATTAAAAAAATCAGCTTTAGTCAAGAGATGGCACAAGAATCGATATTTTTGATTGCGCTCGATCATGCATTTGATCATTTACATTTATAAAAATTTGTTTGTATTGTTTGCCAATTTCTTTTTTATGGTAATGGTGTCAAAAGGGACTAAATTATTTACTTTAAAAGAGAATGAAACAAAGAACATACATTACTTTCAATGGATTTTATAAGAACTTAAAAAAAAAAAAAAAAAAAAAAAAAAAAACTGAATCTAATATGCTTGATGAAATATGCATTTGGAACAGGAAAGGCTAACGTCATGCATAAGCCCATCTTTAATAGCATTAAACTAAATATCCATTGTATCAAAATACGAAATTATTCTTTCTTTATACATAAGTCAACTCTAATTTTCGTTAATACTTCATATATTTAGGTCAATTGATTTCCAAAACTATTAAACAGCTATCAAAAATTACACTTTTATATGCAGTTTCCAATATTCCTACACTTTTAGAGAAATCTATACAAAGTACAAGAGCATGAACTCTACACTTTTGGAAAGAAAACAA